>CM067360.1:87297954-87637081 GCA_034401795.1 Chaetoderma sp. LZ-2023a | reverse complement strand
CGCATGACACGTGTGTTGACACACACTCACATGCAAGCACACACTCATGCACAGGCATGCTCGCACGCATGCACACAGACAGAGACAGACAGGCAGGCAGGCAGGCAGGCAGACCCGATCGCAATACCCTCTTCCCCTTATGGGGCCAAGGGTGATTAGTGGTAATGTATAATATTACATCAATTGAAAGCAATGCATTAATGTACACAAGAATTCTGCAGAATAAACGAAATCACACCCCTGTTTAAGACTATATGCTCAGCCTCAACGTGGCGCAGGGGTGTAACCCACTGGGTGTCAATCCAGACATTTGGAGGGGCTAACCAGAGCATTATGCACAACGCAAATGAAGGACACTTGGAGATCGAATCAACCGAAATGGTGCTCGCCCTGTGAGGATAAAACCACAGATTTCATCTTCAGAAAAGCTCTCCAAGTGTGATACCAGTGATCGAAAAGAAGAACGAAATCACAGACTTCTTTTTTCACGAGAGAGTAGTTATACTTACCTCCCTAACACTGATATTTCCTAAATATCGACCTTCACTCAATAACCCCAGATTTAAAAAGAAAGGTGCCCCTACTGGGCAGGCGGACAGGTGACAGTCTGCCGGATGCCAGCCCTCAACCTCGCGCATGTGCAGACTGACACTGTCTCAGCTTGACTATTGGCTGACACATGCAACTTACAAGCCTGAAGACCGAGCCTCTGTGGGGCGGAGAGGCCGGGTCTGTGTTAGGGAGGAAAGTATAACTACTCTCCCGTGAAAAAAGAAATCCGTGATTTCGTTTATTTCACTTCAAGAGATATACTTAACTCCTTAACACTCTTATGACATTGCCCAGAATTCGTCAGTGAATTTGGCGGGAGGAAGGCGAGGTCAAAAGACCAGCTCACCCCTTGCGTGTTTTTGCGCATGAAGCACTAACATCTGAATTTGTGTGACACACACAATCTGGCAATGATTTGAACATTGGATAACACAAACCGATGGTGGGAGTAATGACCGTTATGTCAAATGCGCTCCCCCCCCTCCTTTTGAAAAGCAGAGGCTATGACCTCAATGTCCCATACACTCTCTAAGTACTGATGCTAAGTACTACAGGACACAAGATGAAAGGCTTCATTTTCGTATACTCTCAGTAAATGAACCCCATGATACACAGGTAACCATTACCTTTTCATTAAAAAAGGGTAATACATCGTGACAATAAATTATGTAACAACAAAAGGCAGTACTGACCTTATGCATGTAAGCTGTATCCATCCAGTCTAGTTCAGTCAAGGAAAAATGATACACGTTATGCGGTCGTTTCCATAATTAAAATGTGCTGTCTGGAGACAGCAAGTGCAACTTATCTACAATAGATACACCTGATCATCTTTTGAAAATCGATAAGGCAAGAGTATTAGTGGTGTCAAGGAGGTAATGGTCGGTGAATCAAAAAAGCATCCGCTTTTGTTTCTACGAGAATTCTTAATACTTACCAGATGTACTATTATGATAATGTCTATTATCTAGTCTAGCTCAAAATAAACAATTAAAACTCCGCACTCTCCTGGTCCTGCCCATACTGTGTCCGGGAATACCATAGCCGCAGGTACCGAGTCTATTCCCAATCACAGTCAGATTCGTCTTATATTTGCCTTGGCAAACAGCGAAAGCAGCTCAGCCTCACCTCAGCGGGGCGGCTGAGGCAGGGCCATAGTACATCTGGTAAGTATTAAGAATTCTCGTAGAAACAAAAGCGGATGCTTTTATGATTCTACTTCGAATAATACTTACCAGATGTACTATTATGTATAAACTCCGGGATTTCGACAGCCAGGAAATGCCGGTGGGAGGAGGTGAGGCTCGAACCAGCACTCATCAACCATCCAACAGAGAAGGTTGTGAAGAGACTAAAACCCTGGCATACGCTTGGGTTCTGCTATCTGACTCATAGAGTGCTAAACTTCCATGGTCTAGACCGCGCTCCCCCCCCCTCTTTTGTCCGCACAAAACCAGAGGGATGTCCATGGGGATGCAACACCCACCAGACCCGTGTCAGCCCCAAGTCTCAGCTAGGGGCAGTCCAGTAGAGTGCAAAGAAGCTACTACAACTTCAAATCTTTGAAAAAAACTATCAGTATATCGATTAGATTTTCAAATTGGAATGAGTCTCATGTCTGTATGAGAGGATAAATATACTCTTGTACCAGACTATTCACTTACTCAGTCTGGTATTTCGACTGGAAGTAAATATATTTATAGTCACTTAATTAATGTAAACACTCACCATTTTTGAGTGGTCGATCTGTTATTGATCATCACAGGAGCTAGGCCCAATCCACGGTCGTACTCAGTCATGTGCATAGCGCTTGGTCAGTGTAGGCGGAAGTCCTTTGTGATGTGTGCAAAGTAGTGGTCGGACGTGGCTTAGTTTAGGTTCGACAGATTGGCGACGGCTACTGGATTAAGTGTGCTGGAGATGTCTCGAAGGTAGAAATCAGTGAATGACGACTCGGCATGCCATTGTGCTACAGACATCACCTGCTCTAAAGAGACACCCTTATAAAGGGCCGATGATGCTGCTAGTGCTCGGACCTCATGGGCATTCGCACGATCAATCTGCTTTCCTGTAGCGATCTTGTGCGACATCTGAATAGCGTCAACTATCCAACGAGAAATAGTATCTTTCGAAGCACGTAAATGGGGAGCTTTGAGACATAACCACAGAGATTTCGGGTCGTCTCTCCACTCAGAAGTACGTTTCTTATACATCTTTAGACATCTGACAGGACACCAAGCACAAGAATTTGGGTCATGTCTAGTTAAACTTGGCAAATTGATCGGCTGTCCTGGATATTTAAGTGACTGATTCTTTGCCAGGAAACAAAGACGTGGAAGTAATCTTAAACCTTCACCCGTGACGACAAAACGGTCTTGTTCGGCAGAAAGCGCATGGATCTCGCTTCTCCTTCTCGCCGACGCTGCTGCAACCAAGAAAACTGATTTAATAGTTAACAGTTTAATGTCAATAGTTCTAATCGGTTCAAAGGGAGCATGCCCTAAAACCTGTAGAACAAGAGATAGATTCCATGATGGGATATGAATTGGCTGTCTAGGTCGCAGATTGCTCATTCCTTTAATAACTTCATTCAAGGTGTCATTCTCTACTCCCCCAACGGTGAGACTAGGAATGACAGAAGCTAATGCAGACTTATATGCTGCTAGGGTAGAAGGTACAAGTTTGTCAACTTCGTATAAATGACAGATAAAATCTGCTACGTGTTGAACAGATGCAGAAAAGGGATCAATATCTCTTCTCTCACACCACTGTGCAAATTTGTTGATTCTATAATTATATGTTTTTGTGGTGGAAACTCTTCTGGCCGAAGCAACAAACTTCGCTGCTTGCTCAGAAAAGCCACCCTCAATTGCACGCTGCTTGACAACATCCATGCAGTCAATTTGAACATTTCTGGTCTGTCGTGAAGGTACAGACCCTTGTTCTGAGAGATTACATCTCTTGTGTCTGGAAGAGGGATTGGACTGCAGACCAGAAGGTCCAGCAGATCCGTAAACCATGATCGGCCTGGCCAATAAGGAGCGATCAGTAGTACTTGGCACATCCCCTCTCTTATCTTTGCCAGAACTTTCGGGATGAGAATTGTTGGAGGATACGCATACGCGTACATTCCCTTCCAACTTATCGCCAGTGCGTCTACTGCTAGAGCCAACGGGTCCGGGATCGGTGACACGTACGTGACCATCTTTGCGTTTGTCTTCATCGCAAATAGGTCGACATTCGGCTTGCCCCATTGTTTGAATAGAACCTCTGCTACCACTTGGTTGAGCTGCCATTCCGTCGGACGACAAACCGTCCTTCGACTGAGAGCATCCGCTAAGATGTTCAATCTTCCTGGAATGTGTGCTGCCCGAAGAATAATATTCCTCTCTTGGCACCACAGCAGAAGGTTCCAAACCATCATACACAACTCCGGTGATCTTGTCCCGCCTTGGCGGTTTAAATAAGACACCACTGTTGAGTTGTCTGTCCTTACCAGGACAATTTTGTCTTGAACTCGACCCTCGAATTTCTGCAGTGCTAATACCACCGCTAATAGCTCGAGTACATTGATATGTTTCTGCGCATTGGTCCGATCCCATTCCCCGGACACTGACTGATTGTCCAATACCGCTCCCCAACCTGTCAACGAGGCATCCGTGAACATGGACATCTGAGGTTGAGGAGGTTGTAGAGGAACACCTCGCAGGAGATTCTGTTCCGACAACCACCACTGAAGGTGGAATATCAATGGTTCTTTTACTGGTATTCTCAGAGATAACGGATCTGTTCTCTGTGACCAGAACGACATCAAATACATCTGAATCGGCCTGCGCCTGAGCGCCGCATATGGCACCACCTTCTCCAGAGATACTAGCAAACCGAGTATTCTGAGAAATTGACGTGCCGTCAGATAGGCTCCTAGAGAAACTGACTCCAATACTGCAATCAGGCTTCTGACTCTGCTCTCCGCCGGAAAAGCTACACCGTCCCTGAGATTGAAAAAAATTCCCAGATAAACAAACTCCTGGGATGGAGTCAGTTCTGATTTCTCTAGATTCACAATCCATCCTAGCTTCTTTAATAAGTCTAGGACTACCTTCAGATTGCTGCGCAGAGTGACTGGATTCCCCGCCTTTAGCAGCCAGTCGTCTATGTAAGTGTGAACAGCTATGTTTCTCCTGCGAAGTAAAGAAGTCATGGCGAGAACCACCTTGGTGAAGACCCTCGGAGCCGTGGTCAGGCCGAATGGAAGAGCATTGAATTCCCAAACATTGTCTTGGAACGCAAATCGCAGGTACTTCTGAAAGGGAATTGACATTGGAATATGAAAATAAGCATCCTTCAGATCTATTGATACCGCCCACATGCCTTTCCTGAGCCCTGTCATCACAGCTGCTACCGTCTCCATCTGAAACCTGGGAGAAAGAATAAATTTGTTCAACGGTTTGAGATTGAGAATTGGTCTCCACCCCCCGGTACGCTTCGGAACTAGGAACATAATCGAATAGAAGCCCAGTGATGACTGATCGGTTACCAGGTGAATCGCCTTCTTCAGACGAAGCGATTCTATCTCTGACTGAATGGCAACTAGACGGTCTAATTCCCTTGGAATAGGAGTCCATATTGGAGTCGAGGTTAACGGAACTAACGATTGATGGATGAGCCAGTCCGGATCGTAGCCGTTTCTTATCCACTGACAGACTAAATAGTCGCGCACGACCTGTTCCCATTGGCTTAGGAATAGCTGAAGTCTGCCTCCGACGGAAGGAATCTGCACACAGTTGTCGGTCGAGATAGCCGACAAGACGCTACATCGCATGGGTGAAGATTCTCGACTCCATTTGTTTCCAAAGCCGCCGGTATTGATTCCGCCGGAAACCCGTCAGGAACGAGCCCCACGGCCGCCCCGCGGCTTCTTGTGGTATGACGGTCCGGAACCGCCGCCGCGACTATCCTTACGGTAGCCGCCACGGCCCGAACCGCCACCCTTCCTGTCGTCCTCATACGGCCTCTTACTAGAGGGCTTGTATGTGGACGAACGGCCAGGCCCTTGTGCTCCGGATGGCCTATGGGCATCACGGGCAGAAGGACGGAAGGGCGATCTAGGACCCTGCCTCTGCTGGTCCTGTCTGTGTTGACGGTAGGACTGTTGCGGCTGAGTCCTCTTGGTCGACTTCCACGACTTGCCAACCACCTCTTGCTCCGCCACCATCGATGCAACTTTAGAAAGCGCTTGTCGTGCCGAGCCGCCGAACAAGCCTGGACCAATGAAAGGCGCAGAAGATAACGCTGCCCTCATTTCCGGTCCTGGTTCCACACAATCGAGAACCATTCTCCGCCGCTCTGCTAAAGTTCTTGTGATCACCCTGGCCAGGCAATCCTGAGACAGGCGCATGGTGTCCCGAACAACTCCGGGAGCAGCCTCTGGCACCTGTCCGCCTTCCGCCGTGCAGTCCAGCATACCCTGCAGGACGGTACACCCGTGCGACAGCGCAGCCATGGCTGCCCTAGCCGCATCCTCAATGAGCGTGAGCTCATTAAACGGGTCTTTGTTGGTCTGGGAAACCAAGGGACGTGACCGCCCCTTGGCCTTCCCAGCCAACGGCCTATTCAGCGCCTCACGTTCCGCAACGGAAAGCCGTGGAACCCTGGCGTATTGATGATAGGCCTGCTCCGGAAAACGGACCCTACTCCTTATCCCCTTCGGGGCCTTGGGCAATGCATAGTCTGGCTGAACCAGACGATATGCCGCAACTTCCAACATGTCAGAAGTCTGCGAGTCCAAGGGGAGTGTAGGCATGGCCGAAGAGCCACTGGACAGAGCGCTAGCCGCACGCTCTGACATCCGCTCCATCGCCGGATCGCGCTGAGATCCTAGATCTGATGCCAACCCGAGACGATTGGTCATCCATCCAAGGACCTGCACCCATTCAGCCTCGGCGCAGAAAGCGGAATCGTCCATTAAAGAACTTCCGTTTTCATCTTCCCTCTCTCCCTTAGATGAGAGGGCCACCGACGATCCATGCTGAGCGCTACGATAAACGTCTCTGCCAGGACAGAGCGCATCCGTAGCGCGACTACCAGCGGCACCGGTATCCAACGAACCGTCGGATACGGATTCTCCGCAGTCCATCGGCTCCAACACGGGATCCGGGACTACGACCGCCTCAATCACGGCTGGCACGGTAACTCCGATAGGAGCCGCACCCAACGCCGTCGGGATAGCCTTCGGAACCGCAAACCACGGCTCCGCTGGCATATCCGGTTGCACAAGTGACGGATGAAAAATGCCCGACGGAACGTCGACATCACCATCCGCCTGGCAAACCCGTACAAATCCCGAGGGAGACCCCTGGGACGTACTCGGCATTGCCGACATTGAAAGATCCGGCATGCCGGAATCTTCCATCAACAGGAATTCTTCTTCCTCTACCGACGGCTCTTGAGCCGAGGACAGAGAAAGGTCAGGTGCATGGCCCTCAGCAAAACTAGCCGGACCACCTAATGGTTGCCCTGCACCAGCTTGCCTCACCGGACCCGTGGACTGTAATGAATCAAACATGGCCTTGAACTGGGCCGCCCATACGCCCAGTGCTGAATCCATCCTCTCATTCAGCCGACCTTCCAGTCCAACCAACGACGCCTGCTGACGCTTCACTGCCTTATCCTTCTCTATGCGCTCCAGCCTCGCCCGTCGATCCCTGTCAAACTCAGCCACCATTGCCGACGACCACTTGGCGCACACATCACACGGACTGCCGACCTTACACCTCGCACACGCCACACAGTGATGTCCAAGATACTTGCGTTTCATGAACCTATTACACTTCTGGCACAACGTGTCCGGGTTCTTCGGTTTCTGCGAACACAGAGGAGAATTAAAACGCTGCACATGACAAGTGATGACGAGCAATACGCACAATAGACTTGATAGTTAAGATTTCTTAAACACATTAACTTTCTCTTAAATTAATGATAACAAGTCTTAGGCAGGAAATATTTGAAACTTTTTTGAGTGAAAATTTTACAAAACACAACTCAGCCTTTAACTAGCGTTAAATAACCAAGAAAACCTCGCCGATCACTACAAACACCCTCGACAATGAAGCGAGAGCTAAAATCGGCGATAACAGAGTGCCTGGATACCCCAAGCCAATAACGACATATTACATGGGCGCCGCCATCTTGGCTAAGGACGCATCCATCTTAGAGGAACCGAGTCGCAAGAGAAATTAACCGAGTACCCGAATTAAAACTAAAAGTTAACGGGTACAGAAGCGACTCCAACAATGGCTATCATTTTAAAACAATGTGCCAATTTAAGGAAATTTCAAACAGTCATTATGGCACGAATGTATAAATTCTAGATTGATACAACCTGCCCCTGTGATGACTTTCCGAGTTCCTCCATAATTCCAGCGATGTAATCGTCCAACACAACTGATTAACTGCTTAAATTGCAAAATTTGAGCACTCTAAAAAACACGACTTTGAAAAAACGCAAAATAGACGAATCAGACTGTGATTGGGAATAGACTCGGTACCTGCGGCTATGGTATTCCCGGACACAGTATGGGCAGGACCAGGAGAGTGCGGAGTTTTAATTGTTTATTTTGAGCTAGACTAGATAATAGACATTATCATAATAGTACATCTGGTAAGTATTATTCGAAGTAGAAACTTGACTCACAGTGCCACTGAGCTACGACATAATGTCATCCACCGGCACCCTGTTAAACAGGGCGGTGGATGCCACTATGCCAAGGACACTGTGAGCCTTGGCTAAGTCAACTTGCTTACCAATGGCAGATTTGTGGCAAAATTGAATACATTCTACAATCCACCTTGATATAGTGTCTTTTGAAGCCCTGCCATGGGGTTCAATATAAGACAACAATAACGAGGATGGGTCCGTCCGCAATTCCTGTGTACGTTGTTTGTACCTGTTTAATGCGCGGACTGGACACCATGCTTTTGAATTAGGATCATACCTAGTCAAAGCTGGTAAAATAATAGGTTGACCTGGATATTTCAGACTGGTTCCTAGCCATGAAATTACTCCCATGTAGAAGACTAAGGCCTTCCCCTGTAACCTCATAACGGTCTGCCTCCGCGGATAAAGCGTGAATTTCGCTTCTCCGTCTTGCACAGGCCGCAGCAATTAAAAATACATGCAGTTTTAAGCGCCAAATTTTCATATAAATGGAGCTTAGTGGTTCAAAGGGTTTATCAGCTAAAACTTGAAGCACTAGAGATAAACTCCAAGATGGAATCTTTTGAGGATCTCTTGGTCTTAGATTACCCATGACTTTTATTAGTGTTCAATGAACAGACTTCGTCACTTCCCCTATCAGCCAAGCAAGGGATAACTGACATTAAAGCTGACTTGCAGCCAGCAACAGAGTTAGACTTGAGGCTATAAGCATCATACAGGTGACAGGAAATCGGCTACTACCTGAATAGATGCATCCACTGGATTAACATCTCTGTTTGAGAACCAATCTGCAAATCTATTGATTTTACAATTATATGCTCTGGAGGTTGACCCCCTGCTAGCTTTTGCCATAAACATGGCTGCTTGCTCAGAAAAGCCCTCCTTAATTTTATATTCCTTGACAACATCCATGCAGTCAATTGGAACACTGACGGGTTGTTGTGAAAGGGACTTGTCCTGGAAAATAATATTATACATCAGAGGCAGAGGTCTAGCAGATCCGTGTACCATGATCGGCGTGGCCAATTTGGGGCGATCAGAAGCACTTGGCACTCCTCCTGCCTGCTTTCTGAAGAACTTTTGGAATCAGGATTGCTGGGGGAATGCATATGCATACATTCCCTCCCAACTGATAGCTAACGCATCTGTTGTGAAAGCGCTTGGATCTGGAATCGAAGAGATGTACGTCGTCATCTTCGCATTCTTCTTCATTGTGCTTCCCCCAGTGGTCGAACAGACGATCCGCCACACATTGATTTAGTTGCCATTCCGTGGGCAAAACACTCATCCTTCGGCTCAATGAGTCTGCTAACAGATTTAGCCTTCCCGGAATGTGAACTGCCTTCAAGGTTATCATATGATCTAGGCACCAGCAAAGCAGTTTCCAAGTCATCATACAGAGACTGGACGACTTCATTCCACCCTGCCAGTTTGTGTCACTACTGTTGAGTTGTCTGATCGAACTAGAACAATCTTGCCCTGAACTTTCTTTAAGAAGTGTTCCAGGCCCAGAACTACTGCTTGTAATTCCATTAGATTTATATGTTCTTGTGACTGATCCAGATTCCTAAGCCCTGACACTGTGGCCTCTGGGTCCACTGTGTCATGAGAAATAACTGGATAAGCCGCCTGCGCAAGTCTGCCTGTGGAATGACTGGTTCCAGAGAAACCAACGATGCCAGCATTCTCAAGTAAACCTGTGCCAATACAGGATGACTGTTGCACACTGACTGTATTACTGAGATGAGTATTTTTACTCTCTCCTGAGTAGGATAGACAAATCCTATCTGTAGATCGAAGAACATTCCAGGTAAACAAACTTCTGGGATGGAGTCAGCTCTGATTTCTGAAAGTTTACTATCCAGCCTAAGTCTGTGAGAGTTTTCAAAACTATCTCCAGATTTGCTGATAGGCTTCTGATTGTGTGCTTTTAACAGCCAGTCGTCTATCTAAGTGTGGACTGCTATGCTTCTCCTGCGGAGGTATGCTGTTATTGCAACAACCACCCAGTTGAAAACGCGAGGAGCCGTGGAAATTCCAAAAGGAAGAACCTCCTACTGGTCCACCTAGGGAGAGACATAAGTAGTGCAAGAGCGGGACTGTCTCTGGTTCTAGCATCGGTGTGGTTCCTGTGGGAATCGGCCCATCAGGCACGATTACCACCACCAGATCCTTGCTTGCCACGGGTCTCGCCATGCGCCAGGGTCCTCTGCCTGGCTGGCAGTGCCTGAGGAGCCTGCGCCCCTCCCCCACTGCAGGTCGGTGCTGGCGTGGTTGTGGCCTACGCTGCGCCGGTGGCTAGCCTCTGACTTGACCAGCGCCACCTCAGGTCTGCTGCAGACAGTCCGCAGGGGGCGCTGCGCGAATGAGCTCCCTACGAAGCACCTCAAATTGCTAGTGTAGCGCCCTCTGATTATTGACTAGTGTGACTGTCTCCTGGACGTGTCTACATCCCTCACCTCCAAAGAGACCAGGACCTGACATAGGTGTCTGCAGCAGCCTGTTGTACAAATCCTGGGATGGGCACAAATTGTCTAGAGCAAATGTGCGTCTCGCCCTGACACTTCCAGTCACTGCTCTAGTCATACAGTCCAGAGCCAGGTTAATACCATCCTGGATGTCTCTCTGAACTGAGACAGGGCTTGATTGGCATGATGCAGACGCTGTTACTACACCCTGTAACACCTGGGAGACATGTGAGATAGCCGCTCTGGACGTACAAGAGCTCTCCTCTGCATCGCGCAACGCGGTTTGCTGAGCGCAGCATGCTCGAGCACAGCGCTCCCATGTCAGAATGGGAGCCTGGTCGCGTGTATTCGCCAAGCGCTGCGCGATCATCAGCGCTCGGCTTTGGCACTGTACCATATTTCTGGTATTGGCCAACAACAATACGACACCGCCTTGCGGGAGTGGGGGGGGGGGGGGCTTCGCAAGCCGTCCATTAGGCTTAATGGACGTCTCTGCCGCCGTGAACATATCAACTATATGTTCTGCTAACAGCAGAGATGGCATAGCGGTAACTGCCGGCTTTCCAGCCAACCACGGCGGGCGCTGGTCCCGCTGTCTTACCGACTGTTCCACAGAGCTCTGGCCTAATGCCTACCAGCCATTGGCATGCGCCAGACCAGTCCTCCTCTGTGGCCACCTGTGAGTGCTCAACAAAGTGCGGGCCTTCGTCATCCTCTACAGCACTCACAGGTGTAAACGTGGCTGGAGCCGTGGATACTCCTGGCAGGCCATGGAAAAGATGCGGGCCCGAGAGAGCCGGCGCCATGGAAGCATGCGGGGTGTAATTCACCACACCAATGGCCCGGACCAGCCGCCGTCAAATCCTCGGCAAGCCGAGGTATACGGTAACAGCAGTCATCCGCTCCAACTCGGGTCACCCTTTGAGCTGTGAAGGCTACCCCTGCTGGAGTAGTCAAATGGAAAACATTGCCCATGCTCCCCATGAGGGGTGCACATTCATCCATTTCCATGTCTACGGCTTCAACAGGTGAACCCAGCAGAAAATCCTCTTCCTCCTGGCTATCATAGACTGCCTCTGGGCTAGCAAAGAGCGTTAACCCGGGCTGGCCAGGGAAGGTACCGTAAGAGGAGGCGGTACCTTTCGGGCGCGGACACTCTAGGCGTGAGCCTGTGTCTAATGGCCCCAGTCTAAGATCAACAGATGAGGCAAGCATCCAGCTAGGATCATTTAGGCCTGCTCCAGGATCCATTGGCAAGGCGGTGGGCCTTCCAAGATCTACTGAAGCCACTACTGATTCTGGAAAATTTCGGACCACTGACCACTGACCACGACGGACACCAGAATCAGCGGCGGGGACTTTCTGCTCGGGGGAAGATGAAGAAGACAATAAAGTACTTGGCCCAGGGAGCATGCTGCGAAGCAGCTCTGGTACAAAATCTTTTGTCTTTTTCATCTCCGCCATCATTTTCAAAATGAAAGACTCCATTTCCGAAGAAACTGAGACCTTCCTCTTACCCTTGCCACTTACACTGTTCTCTGCACACTTCTCTTCCAATGCCTTATCCTTCGCCTGTAACGACAAGAATTCAGAGAATAAGTCTCCCACCCCCACTGTTTACAGACATCACATTTCAATAATGGACCGCAAGGTAAAAATTTAACACATAAGTGAGGAACAAACTTAGGCTTGATAGATCTGTTACAACTGACACAAGAAGACTTCTGAAAAAGGACAAGACAACGACAATGAGTTAATGTTTCTTTTATACTTAAACCTTTGTAATAGAGTTCACCTGATAACTCGGTCCTGATGTGGCCTCAGACGAATTATAATGGTCAGGCATGACAACAAACACTCTAGAACAACTTTTGATAGAAGATTGAGCAAAAACTTAGCAAGCAGTAGAAAAACATAAGCATGTGATTCAGGCCAATATTAAAGAAAGAGGAAGTGTCAGTCTGCGCATGCGCGAGGTTGGGGACAGTATCCGGCAGACTGTCACCTGTCTACCTGCCCAGTAGGGGCACCTTTCTTTTTAAATCTGGGGTTATTGAGCGAAGGTTGATATTTAGGAAGTATCATAGAGTGTTAGGGAGATAAGTATATTGCTTAAAGTGAACTGTACTGTGTTACCTGTCCTCCTCATTGCTGATTAGGATCACAGGTCAGTGACCGTGACCATTGACCTTGTAAACTCAATGTCACTACGCTCATTCCTAACATCATAGCTAACCCTGTATCCAAGTCTTGTTTTGATAGGCTTAACCAAGCCTGGAGTATAAACCAAAGCGAATTGTTAAATTCAAAATGTAATGTTGATGTCACGATCATTATCAGATAAGTGATGCCTATGTATCACTTCTGCTTGGCAGGTGAGACAGAAATCAACCATTCTGACATCAGAGAGTAACATCAGGATTCAAAGATACTATTTTCTATCAGTAGCTTTATTGATTTTTTTTAATTGGCTTTCACCATAGAGGTAGTACAGCTATAGAGTTATCATACACATACCCTCACTATGGGGCTAGTTGTCGTGACCGCCGGTAATCAGTTCAGTAAATCGACAGTGCGCCTGACCAGGTATTTTAAGATTCTAACACGTCGAAGTAAGCTGTCATTAGCCATAGCCGCACGCACTCTACATTAGCATAATAATCAACCAGCCACTCGTGACCAGAATTTCTATATTTTTATCATAAATAAAATTTGGTTGGCTGTAGGCTATTAATCGGAAGTTTTGTTTGTAATAAACCAGATCGGCCAAGAAAATACTATAAGAATTCACATTGTGTATGGCATGCGCACTCGGTCGAAAATTACTGAACTACGAAAATCCTCATTTGAAGGCACCATGAGCGATCTACAGTACTCAAATCTGTGGCTTTCACATATAAATGAGCATTATCAGTTACTGCGCCATGTCAAGTACTGATAACGTGCCATGTATAAACAAAATCACTCAAGAATGTCTTAAAAGTTTGAACCCAGTTCTTAGTCAAGACTAACCTGGCTAGCATATAGTTTAATCACCACTAAACAATACACTCACCTTTCTCTACCTAATCAAATTTGAGCTAAACCGTAAATTTATCTGACAGCCTGTGCCGCTTGGGGCACACAGATAGAGGGAGAAATTTTAGCCCCTCAGTTTTCTCCATCATATCTTTGGAGTAGACTATGACTTGTTTTAAATATGTCCTATGAGGTGCTCATAATAAGTTACTTATGTAGACATGATGGAGTAACCAGCTTTCATTCTGCATCAAACGAGTACATAGACTTTATTAACCCTTAACACTCTGATGTCAAAATTTTTCAAATTAAAGTAAAAGATGAACTGGTGTTTATTTTTCAATAAATTTGGTGGAAGATGGTGCTGTCGTAGACAGCAACATCTTCCACCAAAATTGTTGAAAAAAGTACACTAGTTTATTTGCTATTGACACGATAAAAGACAGAATATTGACATCAGTGTTCAAATGGTTAATACATGAATAAATTATTCATTACAGCCATATGACCACATACTTGAGTGCAGAGCTGTATAAGGCGCTTCAATGCAGAGGGATTGTCTTGGACTAAGGTACCGAGGGCATTACTGAGATGATTCAAACACTCGGTCTTGCCACCACCCAGTCCCACACTAGCAGGGAATTCCATGTGTCGAGCTGCGCATACACACATCAGGCGAACTAGTAATCGAATATCAGCCAAGCCAACTGTCTCCAAGGCAGATGATATGTTACAGGAGCTGTCACTGTGAATCAGAATAAACAAGGAAATGCAAAACATTAACTTTGAAGTTAAATATGGATAACATTATTGATCTTGGCAAGTTCCAACATTAGATAAACAATTGCTATGTTGCTACAGTATTGACATCTCTTACCCTGGCCCAAGTGAGAAGTCAGAAATTCCAAGTATTTCAATTATAATTTACAAATAAGCCTGTAAATAAGATCACGTTCTTATAACTAGAAATTCAGTACCATGCAGGGGGAGTCACTTTACTTTGCTACACGTTCATACTGTAGATTAACGGAAATTTGTCAATAAATAATAAACTTGTCAATATAATGAACATGTGAGCCACGCATGGATTGCAACCATCGTAATCAGACTTAGGCATTACGATTAGCCGAGCAAATAACTTGCCCGGCGTAACTGAGTGGGTGGGTGGGTGGAAAAACCTTACCTTCTATCTCTAAAGACACATGGAAATGGACTTGATATAGAAATTCATGTCACTATTTAATCATTTCTAGTTAGCTGGGCTTGTACGAGTCAGATTGAGAAAGCTAGTGTAAAATTTAGACAGAATATGCAGAAAATCCAATTCAACACTTAAATATATTTGGAAGTAAATGAGTTTATTGTTAAAGCGATAGCCGTTCTTACTATAATACAACAGCCGTGGTTGTAAAATGAGTTGACAAATCTGCTGTATGCATTCTATCACAGCCATTACTTCTGCGTATCCAGCAAGATTTAATTGCATTGACATGTTATAATCTAGCATATGTGCAACAAGAGGAATATATTATGCATGTTATAACCTCCGCTCCAGTCATAGCACTGCCAGACATTAATACTGTACACCTGCACACAAGATTGTACTATACTGTCATGTCAGGTTCTCCATTATTCCACTAGAATAGTAACTAGAGCTCATTTTCAAAATTATGATACGGTAAGTTGTTGAGCTATTCATGAAAACAAGAACTTTTGGAAGCGGGATCTTCGAAACCAAGATTAGTTCCATAGCATTTGAATTGTGTTCAAAAAGATAATGACTAAATGTTTATTTTAAATACTTTTAAAAACAGAGACCTTTTAGAAAATAGAGTGATAACCTTGAGCACAATGGTCCTGGCTAAGAGGATTTGGATTGTGGACACACTTTTCCTGAGAGCGAGTGCACGATCCTGAGCATCTGTCAAACATGATGCCTGCTCACCAAGGGGCTTGTGCTTGCAGCTTGTCAACGATTTCAGAGATTCTGTTCTGCTGGCTGTGAAAGGATAAAGGTATATAATAGCTCGTATTAATTAACCCTCACCATTCTGACGTAAAAAATTTAAATTTTCAAACTAAATTAAAATATAAACTGGTATTCATTTTTCAACAAATTTGGTAGATGTTGCTGTCTATCATCCACTAAATTTGCTGAAAAATGAATACCAGTTTCCTTGCATATCGACAAAGTAAAAGATATAATATTGACATCAGTGGTATGGGTTTAATACAACTTTTCAAACAACACATATTTTCTATGTGAAAAGAAACACAGTGTTACTCAAATTTGAATAAGTGCCAATCCATTCCAGTGACCATGATCATTGATCCAATTCAAAAAGCTTCTACATGGCCAATGTACTCAATAAACTACTATGGCAGGATCCTATCTATCACTCAAGAATCTCACATCAGAATCAAATGTAACAGGTTAGCATCATAATTAAAATGTCATAGCTAAATCATGAAAATCAAAAAGTCTGTCAGGAAGCATACACATTTTTTGTATAATTTAATAAATATTCTACTAAATATGTTGAAACTAATAGGCAGCAACAGTCCGCAGTAAAGATTTGCTATAAAATATTCAACCGCTTACTTGAATAGTTTGCCGCTAAATTGAGATTCTAGGATTTCGTATTTCAGTTTCAAATCAATTCCAACATGTAAAAAAGTGACCGGAGCTTAGTTAGAATTTAGAGGGGCAT
Organism: Chaetoderma sp. LZ-2023a; assembly: GCA_034401795.1. Lineage (NCBI taxonomy): Eukaryota > Metazoa > Mollusca > Caudofoveata > Chaetodermatida > Chaetodermatidae > Chaetoderma > Chaetoderma sp. LZ-2023a. The sequence continues at coordinate 87,620,615 of CM067360.1, read as the reverse complement.
ACATTGTAGCTACAAATGTAATCGAGCCAGTCATTCTAGTGGTAAATTTTCAAAAACTGTCTTCAATAAACAAATATTTTCTTGACAAAATTTAGCTATGAAATGGATAAATAATTAAACCTGTCCAGCTTAGCCATCTTTCTCCTACAACTGACATCTTTTGCTTATGACATCTGATTGTGGTCAGTTTAAGTGGTCAGTTGAATAATTGAAACAAATTTGATTGACAGATCGGATCTCTGGATTAGGCACAGCAACACATGTTGTTAATCATACTGCATGTAGAATTTCCTGCAATTCACCTTTCCAGAGTACCCACCCATCATATGACGTCATAATCAACTATGTGACGTGTAGAATGACATCATAATGAATGACGTCGTGAATGACGTCGATAAGTAATTCAAGAACGCATATTTGAAGACGGGCTATGCGTTGTTGTACAAATTGTATGTCTTTACTATTTAATAAGACTGGGTGCTGTTGCTGCCATAGCACCCAGTCAAATTAGTTACAAAATACTCAACAGCTTCCCTGTATAGTTTTCAGGAAATTGATATCTAGGGCATTCGACGATCGATCAATCCCAATATGGCGAGGTGTGGGTGGAACTTATCTAGAGATTGGCAGGGCATAGCCAAAACTGGAAAGGTCCATTGTTCATGATGCTATAGAGCCATTTCTATTTGCTACACATTAACTTATGACATGACTCGTATTACCCATGTTGCTCGTATTACCCAACATGTTGCTCGTACTGCCCAACACATTGCTCGTATTACCCAACATGTTGCTCAAATTAACCAACACATTGCTTGTATTACCCAACATGTTGCTCGTATTACCCAACACATTGTTCGTATTACCCAACATGTTGCTCATATTAACCAACACATTGCTCGTATTACCCAACATGTTGCTCATATTAACCAACACATTGCTCGTATTACCCAACATGTTGCTCGTATTACCCACCACATTGTTCGTATTGCCCAACATGTTGCTCATATTAACCAACACATTGATCGTATTACCCAACATGTTGCTCGTATTACCCAAAATGTTGCTCGTATTACCCAACACATTGCTCGTATTACCCAACATGTTGCTCATATTGGCCAACATGTTGCTCATATTAACCAACACATTGCTCGTATTACCCAACACATTGCTCGTATTACCCAACATGTTGCTCGTATTACCCAACACATTGCTCGTATTACCCAACATGTTGCTCGTATTGTCCAACACATTGCTCGTATTACCCATGTTGCTCGTATTACCCAACACATTGCTCGTATTACCCACCATGTTGCTCGTATTAACCAACACATTGCTCGTATTGCCCAACACATTGCTCGTATTACCCAACATGTTGCTCGTACTACCCAACACGTTGCTCGTATTAACCAACACATTGCTCGTATTGCCCAACACATTGCTCGTATTACCCAACACATTGCTCGTATTACCCAACATGTTGCTCGTATTAGCCAACATGTTGCTCATATTAACCAACACATTGCTTGTATTACCCAACCCGTTGCTCGTATTACCCAACACATTGCTCGTATTACCCACCATGTTGGTCATATTCACCAACATGTTGCTCGTATTACCCAACATGTTGCTCGTATTACCCAACATGTTGCTCGTATTACCCAACACATTGCTCGTATTACCCACCACGTTGCTCGTATTACCCAACACGTTGCTCGTATTAACCAACACGTTGCTCGTATTGCCCAACACATTGCTCGTATTGGCCAACACATTTCTCGTATTACCCAACACGTTGCTCGTATTACCCAACATGTTGCTCATATTAACCAACACATTGCTCGTATTACCCAACACATTGCTCGTATTACCCAACATGTTGCTCATATTAACCAACACATTGCTCGTATTGCCCAACACATTGCTCGTATTGCCCAACACATTGCTCGTATTGCCCAACACATTGCTCGTATTACCCAACATGTTCCTCGTATTACCCAACATGTTGCTCGTATTAACCAACACATTGCTCGTATTACCCAACACATTGCTCATATTACCCAACATGTTGCTCGCATTAACCAACACATTGCTCGTATTACCCAACATGTTGCTCGTATTACCCAACATGTTGCTCGTATTACCCAACATGTTGCTCGTATTACCCAACATGTTGCTCATATTACCCAACATTTTGCTCGTATTACCCAACACATTGCTCGTATTACCCAACATGCTGCTCATATTCACCAACATGTTGCTCGTATTACCCAACATGTTGCTCGTATTACCCAACATGTTGCTCATATTACCCAACATGTTGCTCGTATTAACCAACACATTGCTCGTATTACCCAACACATTGCTCGTATTACCCAACATGTTGCTCGCATTAACCAACACATTGCTCGTATTACCCAACATGTTGCTCGTATTACCCAACATGTTGCTCATATTACCCAACATGTTGCTCGTATTACCCAACATGTTGCTCGTATTACCCAACATGTTGCTCATATTACCCAACATTTTGCTCGTATTACCCAACACATTGCTCGTATTACCCAACATGCTGCTCATATTCACCAACATGTTGCTCATATTACCCAACATGTTGCTCGTAATACCCAACATGTTGCTCATATTAACCAACACATTGCTCTTATTACCCAACATGTTGCTCGTATTACCCAACATGTTGCCCATATTACCCAACACATTGCTCGTATTACCCAACACATTGCTCATATTACCCAACATGTTGCTCGTATTACCCAACATGTTGCTCGTATTAACCAACACATTGCTCGTATTGCCCAACATGTTGCTCGTATTACCCAACATGTTGCTCGTATTACCCAACATGTTGCTCGTATTACCCAACACATTGCTCGTATTACCCAACATGTTGCTCGCATTAACCAACATGTTGCTGGTATTAACCAACATGTTGTGGTCCTAAAACAAAATTAGTGTAAGAGACATTTCTATCTGATAAACTAGCTTCTGTAATTGAATGTTGGTATCTACAACCACTACCCCACCCACACAAACCCCATATCCCACTCCCCTAAAATAGGGAATAATGTACGATATTAGAAAATATTTTACAATAATTAAGACACTTCTTACATAATGAATTAACGACATCTTCTGACTGTGTATTAGTCACCATGCTAGCACCAAGTGGATCAGCACAGGCAAATCGTATCACGTAGGGGATTGGTCTCCGCTCAGATAACCCAAGAGCAGTGGTTAGTTTGTCATAATTTTCTATGCCAGGCTGGGGAATGGTGGACAGACCACTGAACATGTCCACTTCTGAAAGATAAAGAAATCATAGAGAGATAACTATACATATAACCATTTCAGCAATACAGACATAAACCTGCTTTACAATGCAAAATGAAATTCTGTTGAATATCTTGAAATTAATTTGCATGGAAGCTGTTGCTGCCAGTGTCAATGAAATGGTTAATAAAACAGTGTCTATGCAAATGTCATTTCATTGATTCAATCACCTATAAATTATTCAATAAAGGATTGCTAGAATTCAATGTGTAATAATATTGTAGCTATTGCCTGAATGTATCATTTCAATGAGACAAGCCTTTCTAGTATATCGATCATATGATGAATCTATCTCAAATCACTGTATTGATCGCATGACCCAGTGTCCATGAGTTAGATTTCCTGTTCTCAATAGTATCAACATGCATAACCTGGAAATGTAAGTGGACATCATGAATGTGGCACTGGCCCATCATGAGTCTATAAATTGGATGCCTTTGGAGAATTTACAATTTAATAAATTTATGAATATTTTGAATCTTATTTGATTGTGAGCTGGAACAGCCATCAGTAGAATTAGTTTCAAAATATTCAACAGCTTACCTGAGTGTATAGTTATATTTAAATTGAGCTTCTAGGAATTCAGGGTTCAATGTTTCAAATTGATTCCAATGCACGTAAAAATAAAGTGGGCGGAGCTTTGAAAGAAATGGGTGAGGAAAAGCTAGAGATGGACACCTCTATTTACTTGCAAACAAGACACACTCGACACTATAGTGTTGTATAACCATGATTTTGTATTCTAAAAATCATTTTCTATGGCAAATGACTTGAATTAAAATCTCAATAGGTTATCCTTTTCAAAGTAGATCCAACGGTTTTAGCTCTGTTGACAAACTGAGAATTGTATCAGTAAATTACTTTTTTGAGTACTAACCCTCTGGGCACATATCCACCGATCCTAATAAATCTGGGGCGGCTTGAAGCACTGAAGCAGAAGCTAAGGTTAATGGGAACAATGACTGAGCGACATCACTTGTAAGGTCACGGTTGATGAGAGGTTCATTCTGTCCACGTGTGTGAGACGGTGGCTGTTGCTGAACACCGCTATGCAGGCCTGACTGACTGCGCGACAAGTAGTAACTCCGACACTCTTGACACATCAGGTAAAATGGATAGCCTGAACCACAGAACCCAAGAAACCAGCGATCAGTGTACTGGCCATTGCTTCTGTATCCGTGACTGTCTGAATTACCTGAAAGTGAAGCATGCAAGAATGATAGCAGTTGTATCTTACATTTATGTCCTAAAACATTAATGCGCACATCTTCTCAAAATATTTTCATATTGAACATTATTTAAAAATAAATATTTTTCAATTCTTCAATACAAATAATTGTTTTTTCAAAGCATAAAAAATACAAAATTACACCTTCAACTCTTTAAAGGTCAAGATGGCTAAAATTTGCCGCCGCAGTGGTCTTGATAAATGTCCGTTTGCATGCCAAGAGAAGACTAGCCCAGGCATTCCAGTGATAAATTTGAAAAAAAAAGTCTTCAATTGGCCTGCAAATTGACATTCATTAAGAAAATTTATCAAATTTCTTTTTCACGAGTGAGATGACATACTTACCGCCCTAACACTCTTGATATACTAGTATATCAGCTCTAAATTCAATAATATTCAGAATTATAAAAAGCTAGGTGCCCTACTGTTTAAAAAAACCTCTGAAAGAACCACAATTAAGAGACATTAACCATCACCATATTAAATAATAACATGACACAAACAGCAAGACAAGAAAAAAAAAAGATCATATATACCGACTCTGATGTCTTGAGCGCGTAAAACACCTCTTCCCCCCTATGGATGAAGAGAATGTAACCGGAAATAGTAGGGATCCCCTACTAACAAATGTGATATTTGTAAATAGCAGAGGAGGAAAACTAATTACAAATAAAGACCTCTACATTATTTTCTGAGGATTGAGACGGCGTGACATGTCTTCAACAGAAACACCATTAAACAATGCCGTTGAAGTTATCACACTACGGACATTATGAGCCTTGGCTCTATCTACTTGTACTCCAGTGGCTGTCTTATGACAGAATTGAATGCATTCTCCTATCCATCTAGAAATAGTGTATCTTGACACCCTACCATGGGGTTCAATATATGACAACCCTAGGGAGCATGGGTCTGTCCGCCAAACCTGAGTCCTTTTCTTGTACTTATTTAAGGCACGGACAGGACACCATGCTTTAGCACCAGGATCATATCTGGTTAAGGCAGGTAAAACTATAGGTTGACCCGGATATTTTAAAGATTGATTCTTAGCTAAGAAATCCAATCTCTGCAGACAAGGCATGAATTTCACTCCTGCGTCTGGCTGAAGCTGCCGCAGTTAAAAATACAGTTTTAAGTGTCAATGAAGGATTAAGTGTCTGTGGAGGATTTCTCGGTCTAAGATTACCCATACCTTTGATAAGAGTATTTAGAACACACACTTCTTCACTTCCCTTCTTTGCCAAGCAAGGTATAAGTCATTAATGCTGATTTATATCAAGCAATAGAATTAGGCTTAAGACTATAGGCATCATACAGGTGACAGAGAAAATCAGCTACTACCTGAATACATGCATCCATTGGATTGATACATCTCTTTGAACACCATTCTGCAAATCTGTTGATTCTATAATTATATGCTCTGGAGGCTGACCCCCTTCTGCCTCTGCCCATGAAATTGGCTGCTTGCTCAGTAAAGCCGTGTCCGCCTATGGTGGGCATGTTGGCCCAGGTAACGGAATGCCATTGGATACACCAGCTCCACACGATGGAGCTTATAGGCATCAATCTAGCGGGTTAGGGAACACCCTTTACCTGGACCAACACGCCCACCATAGGCGGACACGCCCAGTAGGTTGTTATCACACTTTTCAAAATAGGTGTTCCCCAGCTCCTCTTTTAAATCGGACCGCTAACAACCCATGACGTCATACCCATTGTCATCACTCAGCATCTTTTAAAGATGCCTTCAAGCGCAAATGCTTCGTCTCCCTCTAATTTTATGAAATAACAACAGACAGATACTCACCAGGTTTTGTGTCATCCTCTTTATTTTTCATTCATTTTATTTACAATTTTTCATAGATTATTGAAAAAATAAATTATACACAATAATACATAATTATATCGATTCTGTAAAAACTTGATATTTATCTTAAGATCTCCCAGAACTCCCAAGACTAATAGAGGACAACCAACATAACTTCTATTCTAGATATCAAACACCCATAAAATAGATGCCATATAAAAAAAAAGTGGAGCACATAAACGCCCACTCCCAGTCGACAAAACTTCGCCTCTGATGAGTTCCGCGCAAGGAACGAAACACCATGAAGTCTGAATCAAAAACAGTGATGACTACACATGATCATTACCCAAAAACGGGCAAAAAATTCTCCACTAAAGGAGTAATACCCCCACGAACTTGATCTACAGAACCCCTTAGAAATTTATCACCAAAATTAACTCAACCGGTAAAAAAACCTTAAACCGCCAAAGTTTTTTCCAACCGCCAAAATGGAAACAGCCGGTAAAAAATCACAACTGGTAAAAATTACCATAACCACCAAGAGTTGCCCAACCGTCAAAATGGCAGAAACGACAAAAATATCATAACCGCCAAAAAATGGTCACAACCGTCAAAAATGGCACAACTGGTAAAAACGTCACAACCGGTAAACTTGACCCCAAACGGTAAAATGATGGTCAACCGGTAACAATGTTTGACCATACCGCCAAACATCCAAAAATTTCAAATGGGAAAACTGCCAATCTGTTTTTTCTCTGCCCATATATGGTCAAGATCATCTCAATCCACAGGCTCACCCAGTAAAGGTATAAAAGGGATGAAAATTCTAGTCCAGATCATTCAGACTTTTGGTTTCACATTGCGACCAAGCGTCAGGCTAAAATACCTAGGACATTGGGTTTCCAATCTGATTGCGTAGTTATCATCATCAATGCTCAGTAAAGCCCTCCTTAATCAGATTTTTTGACAACATCCATGCAGTCAATTGAAACATTGACGGATTGTTGTGAAGGGTCTTGCCCTAGAAGATAATATTGTCCATCAGAGGCAGAGGAACCGGATTGCAGACCAGAAGGTCCAGCAGATCCGTAAGCCATGATCGGCTTGGCCAATTCGGGGTGATCAGAAGCACTTGGCATTCCTCCTGCTTGATCGTCTGAAGAATCCTTGGAATCAGGATTGTTGGAGGGTATGCGCAGGCATACATTACCTTCCAACTGATAGCTAGTGCATCTATTGTGATAGCGCTTGGATCCGGAATCGGAGAAAGGTACGTCGTCATCTTCGCATTCTTCTTCATTGCGAATAAATCTATGTTGGGTTTTCCCCAATGATTGAACAGATCATCCGCCACACATTGATTTAGTTGCCATTCCGTAGGCAGAATGCTCATCCTTCGGCTCAATGAGTCTGCTAACAGATTCAGCCTTCCCGGAATATGAACTGCTTTCAAGGTGATCATATGATCCATGCACCAGCTAAGCAGCTTCCATGTCATCATACAGAGACTGGGCGACTTCATTCCGCCCTGGCGGTTTATGTAACTCACTACTGTTGAGTTGTCTGTAACAAAACAAACCTTCCTTCCACTTCCTTGTTGATATGCTCCTTTGACTGATCCAGATTCCAACACCCTGATATTGTGGCTTCTTCCAGGCAAGCCCCACATCCCTCCATCGATGCATCCGTAAACGTCGTTATCAATAAAGGTGATGAATGAGAGGATCCAACACTTGAATGCGCGAGTCCAGAGATCCTGAACTCTGCGTCCACTGAGTCATGAAAAACAGCTGAATCGGTCGCCTGAGGAATGACTGGTTTCATTGAAACAATCAACCCGAGCATTCTCAGATAAACTTGTACTAGAATATAACGACTGCTGCAAACCAACTGAATGCACGAGAGGAGATTCTCCACTCTCTCCTGGGATGGATAAACATATCCTATCTCCAGATCGAAGAATATACCCAGGTAAACAAACTTCTGGGATGGAGTCAGCTTTGATTTCTGAAAGTTGATTATCCAGCCTAAATCTGTGAGTTTTCAAAACTATCTCCAGATTTGCTGTCAAACTTGCTGGGTTGTGTGCTTTCAGCAACCAGTCGTCTATGTAAGTGTGAACAGCCATATTTCTCCTGCGGAGGTATGCCGTGATAGCAAGTACCATACGAGTGAAGACCCTTGGAGCCGTCGAGATGCCGAATGGAAGAACCTTGTATTCCCATTGGCGTCCCTGAAAAGCAAATCTCAGGAACCGACGAAAACTCCTTGCAATTGGAATGTGGAAATAAGCATCCTTGAGATCTATTGATGCTGTCCACATCCCCTTCTCTAACCCCAACAACACCGATCTTACTGTTTCCATTTTGAAACTCGGTGTATCTATAAACTTGTTTAGAGGTTTGAGGTTGAGAATTGGTCTCCACACCCCACCCCCTTCTATCTCCTCTTCTATGCACAACCGCTTGTCTGGATTTCTTGGAATTTGAGTCCAGACCGGTACCAGAGACAGATCCAACGGTGGACCTCTTATCCATTCTGGACTGTATCTGCGCGAAAGCCATTGCAAGACTAAGCGTCCCTGAATTAACCGCTCCCACTGGAGCACCTAGGGTTGATGGGGTGCCCATAAATTTTAGAAGTGGGAGTGTCTCTGGTACGAGTGCCAACACACGAGTGGTAACTGTGGTAACCGGAAAAAATTTTAGCCCATCAGACCCGGTTACCACGTCCCGCTCCTCGAGCGCCGCGACCAGCGCCACGTGCACCACGGAGGGCGGGCTGCTGTCTGGCTGGCTGCGCTTGAGGCGCTGGCTGACGTACAGCAGCACGCTGCTGCTGGCGCGGCCGACGCGGTCTCCGAGTCCGGCCGGCCAGCTGGCCTCTAACAATGCCAGCACCACCACGAGCGTACTACTGTCGAGCAGCCGCGGGCTGAACACGCACGTTTTCTCTGTGCAGCACTTCAAACTGTGTGCGCAGCGCTCTCTGGTTGTTCACCAAAGTCAAAGTCTCTTGGAGGTGCCGACAACCTTCACCTCCAAAAAGACCAGGGCCCGCCATCGGCGCTTGCAACAAGCACGACTTGAGCTCTTGAGATGGGCACAAATTGTCCAATGCAAAAGTGCGCCTCGTCCTCAATGACTTCGTGACTGACCTAGTCACACAGTCCAACGCCAGGTTGATCCCATCCTGGATGGCTCGTTGGACTGTCACAGGGCTAGGTTGTTGCTGCACCGAGGCTGCTGCTACCCCAGATAGCAGCTGAGAGACATGCGACAGCACACTAATCGCTGCTCGTGAGCTCTCCTCAGTGTCGCGCAAGGCGGCATTAGCCGAACGCATAGCGCCCGAGCACAATGCTCCCATGTCAGCACGGGAACCCGGCCGCGTATCTTCTCCCAGAACGGCGCGGTCGTCCGCGCTCGGTCTGGGCGCTAGGCCATATCGAGCATACTGACTAGCAGTAACCTGACATCGCCTAGCAACCTCGCGGGGGGGGGGGGGGTTCGCGAGGCGACCTTTCGGTCTAATCGACTCCTCTGCCACGGAGCATATGGCAGAGACAAGAGTCGTGTTGGCCAACGACTTTGCCTGTAACCATGCCCGAGGGTTACTGGCGGCCGTTTCTGACAGTGAGGAGCCACGCGCATGCTTCAGACCAGTCTTCATCCGTGGCTACCTGCGAATTGCCGATGAGCAGCGGGCCCTCGTCATCCCTAATGGCATTCGCAGGTAAGGCCGAGGTGGAGGCTATAGACGAACCCGGCTGCCCAGGGAATGCATACGGGCCCGCGAGGGTTGGCATAACATTCTCCATAGGTTGACCGAGCACCAAGGCCGCGCTTGTGTGAGGGGTAACAAGCGCACCAGTGCGGCCCGGATCGCCCGTATGAGATTCCACGTCTAAGCGTGGTATCTTATACGAGCGACCGTCCGCTCCAAACCGGCCCACAGGCTGAATCATGAAGCCTGCTCCCGAGGGAACAGTGCCATAGGTGCGAGCGGCCGCTCTCCCCATGAGAGGAGTGTAGATGCTCGCATCCATGTATTCATGCTCATCCTGTGGACCGAGCAGGCAGTCTTCATCATCTTCCTGGTCAGGAAAGTTAGACTCTGGGTTAGCAAGAAAAACTAACCCAGACTGACCAGGAGAATGCCCGAAAGCAGATGACGAGGGTTCTCCACGAGTGATCGTGGTCAGGCCCGCTGGTTGGGTCCCGCCTGATGCTGCTCGCGCCGCTGGATCACCAGGCGATGCGAACATCAAGCCCGGGTCCAAGACGGCCGCCCCTGGATCACTAAACACTTTGTACGAGCTAGTAGGGCATCCAGGGATGGGGGCTACCTGCACTGAGGTTGATGCGCAGGAAGTTGAAACACCTGTGCCAGGCAACAAGCCGCGAAGCATGTCACGCATCAGATCTTTCTAAGTCCTGCGCATCTGCACCTTCTTGCCCTCCTCAGCCATCAGCTTAGCCTGAAAAGCAAAGAATTCAGAGGTTAGATCCTCCCCACTCTTTACAAATGACACATTTGTTAGACAGCCTACACACTGAACAAAGATGGCAAGGGTGGGGGGGAAGAATCTAGCCTTCATAGGCTTGAAGCAAGATGGACATGACTTCTGAAAAAGGGAAGGCATACGAAGACAATGAGTATTATAGTTTGCAAACCCTTGTTAATTGACTATTAGTACAAAACAAGAACAAACTCGAGAAGACATCCACATTTATTACAGACAACCCTGACAGGACAGCTGACTTCTCTAGTTAATAATAACCAATCACAACCAGGATCCCAAATTAAGAAAGAGAGAGAGAAAGCTTAATGACTATCTAGACATCTCTCCACCTTCATAATAAAGGGTGATAAACACATCAGACTTCTCTAAACTAAGATTATGACATCAAGGAAAGAGAAAAAAGTCTGGTTGATTATGACATCAAACTTCAATGCAAAAGCTCCTTCAAGGACAGGGGACGTCAGAAATGAATGCAAGAAATATCTAGAGATTAATGACATTCATACCTCCCGAATAATATAATATCAAATTATATATATTCGAGAACCCATGCACACACAAGAGAGAATACAGTCCAATAACAGAGGCAGCAGAAATAGTGATCTTCTTCTTTTCGTTCGCTGATCATACCGCCAGTCCTGTAAGTGACTATCGACGTGATCATAAGCGTTAAGTGCGTGGATCCATGGTTTATTAGAGTGCGCCGTGCGGCCTGGAACCTCCGTCTTCAGCACTCGAGGTTTCTGTCAGGGTTACCTCACCCTTACCTCCTTTAGTCGCCTCTTACGACACGCAGAGAATATGGAAGGTGTATTCTAAGCCCCACCTACAGGGCAGCAGAAATAGTGATTATTTTCAAATAATTATGTGTTGGAGTTTAATGATTAATACCCATTAAACATGATTAACAGATGCACACATTGCATGGCTACTGGCATATTTCATACGGCCAATTCCTCTTTAATAAAAATAAATAAATAGTAGCTAGTACATGCTTCTGTGTACTAGTCAATCGGGTCTCATGCTAAGGACCAGGTTAGTTGAAGAGTTAGCTCCCCTGTTGGTGTAGGTATCATAGCATCAGTTATACACTTTTGGAATTCTGGGTGTGCACGCCGCATACCAATAAGATGATGTCAAGCAACAGTCTTCACTCCTTATTAGGATGCATGAAGGTACATAGCGACCAGCATACTACTCCTGCAGAATCGCATGATCCTCACAGAATCCAACACTGCCCAAGAATTCAATCACTTGAGTAGGTCCTATTGTCTTGTGCGTCGCCAACGGTATATTTAACTTGCCAAAAATCAGCGTTAATAAGGCCATATTATGCTCCGGTTCTGCGTCACTACCTTCAATCGTCAGAAAATCATCCAACAGATGCAAAATAGTTTTTATGCCATAGTTGTGCATTGCAATCCAGCAGATCGCTACTGATAACTGGTCAAATATCTTTGCAGACTAGAAGGTCCAGCAGATCCGTAAACCATGATCGGCCTGGCCAATGAGGGGCGATCAGTAGTACTTGGCACATACCCTCTCTTACCTTTGCCAGAACTTTCGGGGATGAGAATCGTTGGAGGATACGCATACGTGTACATTCCTTTCCAACTGACCGCCAGTGCGTCTACTGACAAGGCTAGCGGGTCCGGTATCGGCGACACATATGTGTCCATCTTTGCATTTAGATTCATCGCAAACAGATCCACATTTGGTTTGCCCCAATGCTTGAACAGAACCTCCGCTACCGATTGGTTGAGCTGCCATTCCGTCGGACGACAAACCATCCTTCGACTGAGCGCATCTGCTAAGATGTTCAGTCTTCCTGGAATGTGTGCTGCCCGAAGAATAATATTCCTCTCTTGGCACCACAGAAGAAGGTTCCAAATCATCATGCACAAATCTGGTGAGCTCATCCCGCCTTGGCAGTTCAAATAAGACACCACTGTTGAGTTGTCTATCCTTATTAGGACAATCTTGTCTCGGATTAAATTCTCAAATTTTCGAAGTGCTAATACGACCGCTAATAATTCGAGAACATTGATATGTTTCTGCGCATTGGTCCGATCCCATTTCCCTGACACTGATCGATTGTCCAATACCGCTCCCCAACCTATCGTCGATGCATCTGTAAAGATGGACATCTGTGGTTGAGGAGGTTGTAGAGGAACACCTCGCAGGAGATTCTGTTCTGATAACCACCACTGAAGATGGAATATCAATGGTTCTTTTACTGGAATTCTCAGAGATAACGGATCCGTTTTCTGAGACCAGAACGACATTAAATACATCTGAATCGGCCCACGCCTGAGTGCTGCATAAGGAACCACTTTCTCCAGAGACACTAGTAAACCCAGTATTCTGAGAAATTAGCATGCCGTCAGATAGGCTCCTAGAGAAACCGACTCCAAAACTGCAATCATGCTCTTGACTCTGCTCTCCGCCGGAAAAGCTACGCCGTCCCTGAGATTGAAAAATATTCCCAGATAAACAAACTCATGGGATGGAGTTAATTCTGATTTCTCTAGATTCACAATCCATCCTAGATCCTTTAGTAGGGCTAGGACTACCTGAAGATTGTTGCGCAGATTGACTTCAGCAGCCAGTCGTCTATGTAAGCACGAACAGCTATGTTTCTCCTGTGAAGATAAGAAGTCATGACGAGGACAACTTTGGTGAAGACCCTCGGAGCTGTGGTCAAGCCGAATGGAAGTGCATTGAATTCCCAAACATTGTCTTGGAACGCAAAGCGAAGGCATTTCTGAAAAGGAATTGACATTGGAATATGAAAATATGCATCCTTCAGATCTATCGACACTGCCCACATGCCTTTCCTCAAACCCGACATCACTGCCGCTACAGTCTCCATCTGAAACTTTGGTGACAGAATAAACTTGTTTAACGGTTTGAGATTGAGAATCGGTCTCCAGCCTCCGGTGCATTTTGGAACGAGGAACATCATCGAATAGAAGCCTGGGGATGACTGATTGCGGACTCAGCTGAAGACTTTCGATTTCTGAGCAAATGGCCTCTAGACGACCGGATTCCCTTGGAACGCGAGTCCACACAGGAGTCGATGTTAACGGAACTAACGATTGACGGATGAGCCAGTCCGTTCGTAGCCGTTTCTTAACCATTGACAGACTAAACAATCTTGCACGACCTGTTCCCACTGGTTTGATAACAGTTGAAGTCTGCCTCCGACGGAAGGAATCTGCACACAATTTGCGATCGATATTGCACGAGACGACGTTAATTCGCCTAGGTGAAGATCCTCGACTCCCCTCGTTCCCGGTGATACCGGAGTGGATCCCGCCGGAAACCCATCAGGACCGTCCCCCATGGCCACCCCGTGGTTTCTTGGCAAACGATGGTCCGGAACCGCCACCACGGCTATCCTTATGGTAGCCGCCGCGACCCGAACCGCCACCCTTCCTATCCTCCTCATACAGCCTCTTATTAGAGGACTTGTATGAGGAAGAACGACCAGGACCTTGCGAACCGGATGCCCGATGGGTATCACGGCCAGAAGGATGGAAGGGTGATCTTTGGCGCTGGTGCTGCCTCTGCTGCTCCTGTCGGTGCTGCTTGTAGGACTGCTGCGGCTGAGTCCTTTTCGTTGACTTCCACGACTTGCCAACTACTTCTTGTTCCGCAACCATTGATGCGACCTTGGATAAGGCTTGCCATGCCGAGCCGCCGAACAAGCCTGGACCCATGAATGGCGCGGAAGATAACGCAGCCCTCATTTCAGGTCCTGGTTCTACAAAATCGAGAAACATTCTCCGTCGCTCAGCCAATGATTTCGTGATCACCCTGGCTAGGCAATCTTGAGATAGGCGCATGCTGTCCCGGATAATTCTGGGAGCAGCCTCTGGCACTACCCCACATTCCGCCGCGCAGGTCAGCATACCCTGCAGGACAGTACAGCCGTGCGAAAGCGCCGCCACGGCAGCTCTCGCCACATCTTTAATGAGGGTCAACTCATTGAAAGGATCTTTATTTGTCTGCGAAACTAACGGATGAGAACGCCCCTTAGCTTTGCCAGCCAATGGCCTATTCAGTGCCTCTCTCTCCCCGACGGAAAGCCGTGGGACTCGAGCATACTGGTGATAGGCTTGCTCCGGAAAACTGACCCTACTCCTAATCCCTTTCGGGGCCTTCGGAAGCGTAAAGTTCGGCAGGACCATACGGTACCCCGCCACCTCCAACATGTCAGAGGTCAACGTATCCAAAGGCAGAGCAGGCATGGCAGAAGAGCCACTGGACAAAGCGCTAGCCGCTTGCTCTGACATCCGCTCCATTGTCGGATCGCGCTGAGATCCTTGATCCGATGCCAACCCTAGACGGCCGGACATCCATTCAAGGACCTGTACCCATTCAGCCTCGGTGGAGCAGGACGACTCATCCAACAAGGGACTGCCGTTCTCATCTTCTTTCTCGCCCTTGGACGAGACAGACACCAACGATCCATGTTGAGGACTGCGAACTTGCTTACTAGTGTAAACAACGCCCACAGACCGTGCACTCGTGGCTCCAGTATCCAACGATTCGCCGGACACGGACTCACTGAAATCGATCAGCTCCAGCACGGGAGCCGGGATCACAGCCGCATTACTCACGGTGGCCAACGGAAATCCGATAGAACCCGTAAACACCGGCGCCGGGATGCCATCAGAAGCCATCAAACACGACTCCAACGGCAGCACGGGCTGAACAAAATCCGGATGGAAGATGCCCGACGGAATATCAACATCACCACCCGGCTGGCAAACCCGTACATAACCCGGAGGAGAACCTTGAGATGTACCAGGTACAACCATCGCGGAAAGATCTGGCATGCTCTTCCTCCTCTGCCATTGGCTCTTGAGCCAACGCAACAGGAGGTACAGGTGCAACACCCTCCGCAGCACTGACCGGACCACCGAAAGGTAGTCCTTCACCAGACTGCATCGACGGGATCATGGAGTGCAGGGACTCAAACATGGCTTTTAAACTGGGACGCCCATACACCCAAAGCCGAGTCCATTCTCTCATTCAGGCGCTCCTCCACGCCTCTGTTGGACGCCCGATCTGCCTTGGCCGCCTTGTCCCTCGCGATTCTGTCCAGTCGCGCACGCCGATCACGGTCGAACTCTGCCACTAACTCCGACGACCACTTCACACAAACATCGCAAGGACTTCCCACCTTGCACTTTGAGCAAGCTACGCAGTGGTGACCAGCAAATCTCCGTTTCATGAACCGATTGCATTTGGTACACAAAGTGTCCAGGCCTTTAGCCCTCTGCGAACACAAAGCAAGAATTAAAATGCTGCACATGACATAGATGACGAGCAAACGCGCAATGACTTGATTGTAATATTAAAATTACTTAGAAACATTAACTTTCTCTTAAATTAATGATAATCAACACCTAAGGTAGGAGATATTTGAGATTTTTTAGAGTGAAAATTAATAAACACGGCTTGGTAATTAACTAACCGTTAAAATAACCAAGAAAAATGTACCGATCGCTACAAACACCTTCATCAATGAAGTAAAGACTAGAGATCGGCACAATTAGAGTGCACAGACACGCCAAGCCGAAGGCAAACATAACTCATGGGCGCCGCCATCTTGGCTAAGAGCGCATCCATGTTGGAAGGAACCGAGTCGCAAGAGAAATTAACCGAGTACCCGCATAATGCTTAAACAGTTAAGGGTATCGGAACGACTCCAACAATGGCTACCATTTTAAAATAATGTGCCAATTTAAGGAAAATTCAATCAGTCATTACGGCACGAATGTATAAATTCTAGATAGATACAAACTGCCCCCGAGATGATTTCCCTTTCTCTTCCATGATGCCAGTAATAGAAAACTCCAACAATGCTGAATTCCTTTAAAATTGGGAATTTTAAAGAGCTTAGAAAATGCGACTTCACAAGTCAGCAAAATAGCTGAATCCGACTGTGATTGGGAATTGACTCGGTACCTGGGGCTATGGTATTCCCGGACACAGTATGGGCAAGACCAGGAGAGTGCGGAGTTTTAATTGTTTATTTTGAGCTAGACAAGATAATAGACATTATCATAATAGTACATCTGGTAAGTATTATTCGAAGTAGAATGCACATGCACAGAGGTGAGGTCTGATGTGAGCATGACTGTGTACATTCCACCTGCCCAGTAGGGGCACCCAACTTTTTATAATTCTAAATATTATTGAATTTAGAGCCGATATACTAGTATACCAAGTGTCAGGGAGGTAAGTATTGTTCTCATGATGTGAAACAAAATAATTTGAATTAACACCAAAAAATGTTTATGAATGAAAACATCTTATTAAAGAAGGATAAATTAGTCCAATACCCGCGTCATTCAAATATGATTCAATCGGTCTGACTCTAATATTGGCATACGTGTTTGGGACACCATGGGCAGCAAACAGCCAAGTTTGGAGAAGATCTCTCCAGCAGAAGAAGGGTTATTGAAAATGTCTTAAGAACAAGAAGCAAGAAGAACAAGACGCATTCCATCTTCACATTAACCCTTGCGTCTAGCGATGCGGATAGAACCGAGCAGCGTATTTTTATCAGTCAGCTAATGGAATCAAACATTTATTCATCATATATCTAGAGCGAACTAACTCTTTTGATTAGTATTGATTTATGGAATGTTAACAAAACCTTTTGAGAATTGTTCCTTGCTATGAGTGAATCGCTAAAGGGTTACTTAGTATATAAATGACAGAAATTTGAAAATTATTTGACTGGAATCCATTGCTGCCGCAACAGATGCCGATTAAATTAGCTTTGAAATATTTGACAGACTCTTCCCTATATGATAAAGAATTTAGCTGGACTGCAAGGATGAATGAATATATTTCAAGGATTAATCCTTTAATGGTCACGATTTGTTAAGAAAAATCTAAATTTAAGCTTTTTGAACATCCTATTGTACACTAAGAGAAGACTTTTAAATTACCACTGGAATGACTGGTGCAGTTATCAAGTCAGTCATTCATAACCGTAAATATTAAAAAATTGTCATTTCTTGGTCTACAAATGAATGTTTCTCAAGACCCCTGCAGAAGCTGTTCTGACTAACTAGGCTATTAAAGGACTAATGACACAGCTAGTTTATTATTTTATTAAAGCATTATTATTCTTTGCTTAAGAACCCATTTATGTGAGTCAACAATACTTGTCCATCTTACCTCCGCAGCCAGGATGGAATGTTCTCATGTGCTGATTGAAGTTATTGGTATCGGTCTGACAAAGTTCACAATGCACCATATGTTGTGTATCAGTGGTCTGACCCGGAGCCTGTGTGTGAGAAGTCATCAACTGGTGATAAACATAGGCAGGAACAAGCACATTCAGACATTGCCTACTCTTGCCCCGAGCACTTATTTGTTAAATTATAATTTTTTTAATTTTCCAGATTTTCTCTACCTATCGCAATCAAATTTTGGAGTCATAGTGCACAGTCACAACTCTTTAATTTCAACAAATTTTATTTCAGTGAAATTATACACACGGTCACACCTGAATAGAAACTAGCATACCCTCTTCACCTCATTGAGTGAAGGTAATAAGGGATCATTAAATACCAACATTGATTAGCAATAAACATCAACACAGCTCCAAGTAAAATTAATTACTCTTAGACAGAACAGCAATACTCAAACATTGTAGCTGAGGTAAGCGTCAGTGTTGCTGTAAGCTGCCTTATTAGGCATCAACATCATTCAGCAGCATTGTTCTCAAAATTACATTGAATTTCCTAGTATCTACCAATTCCTGGTTAACATCAGTTGCTTGCTTGCTGTATATATCGTGTCAATTAACTTTAGTAGATAAATTTGTACTGTCCACTCGGCTAGTTAAACCACATATAGTACTAGCAAGGCCAATATGTACTACCTTCAACGTTGCTGAAAATCGCCTCCGCAGTGCCCTTGAGAAATGTCCATTTACAAACCAAGAGAAGAGTATTTTCACAAATTTATCAGTATAGAGCATGACTGGCTCGATAACACATCCAGTCGTTCCAATAGAAAAACTTCAAAATTTATAGGATTCTCATGGCATACAAATGGGCATTCACTGAGCCAAAGGTCAAATTTCTTAAATAATTTTGACCATTAAATGGTACTGAGACGGTGCCATAACTACAGCTTAAAAAGCTATATGTATCTTTCATGCCAATGTGTTGGAAACAGTGCACATATTAACCATTTAACACTTATACCAGACAAGAATGCCTACTGCAGTGGTCTTGGGAAATGTCCATCTGCAGACCAAGAGAAGAGTATTTTTGAAAATCTACCACTGGAATGACTCGCTCGATAAGCGAGCCAGTCATTCCAGTGATAAGTTTTCAAAAATACTCTTCTCTTTGTCTGTAAATGAACATTGTCTATAAGAAAATTGAAATTTAACAAATTTGAGGCTTAAAGGGTTAAATACAATTGTTCGTTTTATTTTCTACTTTAGCGTACCCTTGGCATGTTGAGTGTAAACTGTGGATCCAGCCACGGTTCCATGACATCAAAGGCATCTTCTTGAAAGAAATCATCATCAAGATCAATGACTTCATCAAATAATGGCCGTGCCTCTCCTCGGTCCCACCAGCGCTGAGATCTCTCGTTGCCGGGGAGACTCCGTGACTGGCTTTGTCGCATCGCCCGTTGTACCGGTACACCCACTGTCAATGTAAATATGTCATACAGCATACAGACACTGGTAGGAATAATTTACAGGTACCCAAGCCAATGGAGCGTTCCAGTTTTAGCTATTCCCCGCCCATCTCTATCTAATCAACCATACAGGAAAAATGTTGAACATTTTGAAATTAATTTGCCTGGGAGCTGTTCAAATTAATTTTAAAATATTAAACAGAATAAGTTTTATATCACAATGAATGTATATTTTCAGTGATTTGTCAGTGATGGGGTTAATGTGTCACTATTGAATGCACACTAATTTGAGTAGATATGGTGACTGAGCGATATAAGGGCTAATAACGGTATTTTAGCATCATTTCACGTGCATATAATAATAATAATAGTACATTTTTAGAGCGCTTAATCCATGCAACTGCATGCTCTAAGCGCTAACGCGCGTAAGTATTCTATGGATATGCTATTTGAAATAAATAGAATTTAAGATTGGATTTAAAGATTTCTAAAGTTGATGAGTTTCTAATTTCATTTGGTAAGTTATTCCATTCGGTAGCTGCAGTGAAAGAGAAAGTTTTATGGCCATATGTTTTAGAGTTGACCTTAGGTACTTTTAGTAGATTTAGATTTGCAGATCTGAGAGAGCGACCAGGAATGTAAGGTTGTACAAGGTCAGAGAGATAGGCTGGTGCTGTGCCAGATACACATTGGTATGTCAGACATAGTGTCTTAAAAGTTATTCTTTGCACAATGGGGAGCCAGTGCAAATCATGTAGGACCGGAGTAATGTGTTCTCGCTTGGCACACAGGGATATGATTCTCGCTGCAGTGTTCTGGACCACCTGAAGTCGCTGAATAAGTTCTTTTGAGGCGCCAATCAGGAGGCTATTACAATAATCCAGGCGCGACGTTATCAATGCTCGTACTAGCATGATCGCGGCCTCTTTTGTGATATAGCGCCTGATGCTGCCGATATTGCGCAATTGAAAATAGCAGACTTTGCAGATGTAACTAACATGTTTATCCATAGTCAGTTCATTGTCTAAGTATACACCAAGATCCATATCATGTGCATTGCTACACATATTCATGCCATGTGCATTTGAAATTTCAATTTCTAATACTACCCACACGAAACATGCTGCTGCCTTTCCTCTATTAAAATCCTTTCTTTTTAGGGGCGCCATGTAACTTTAACAACTCCCATCATTGGGCTAATTGTGAGCAAGTAAAAAATGTGAACGCGATTGATGATCCGTTACAGATCATATCGCTGTCGGTTTCTGGCACACACAAAAGTGATATGGCAAAATTGTGTCCAGTCGCTGGGGCGTTGCCGTAATGTGCAGTCACCTTGATTACTTACTCTGGCGTGAAGTCATAAAATGACGTATGTCTATATGTCTTCTTCGGAAATAATGTCTTTGACTTCGACACATCGTCATGGTGGCATCTTCATCGCTAGAGTTCTCAGTCTCCACATCCAGATTATCAACATCATCCATCATACTATAACAGACAATAGGCTCATGCTATAGCAACTCACTAACCAATAATCTGCACATTAATAACAACACCAAGAGTATACTATTAATCTTTACTTACCAGAAATGACAAATTCTTTATGATGTAAGGAATATTCTGTTGTATATATTTTCACACTAATTTGACTGGTCGCTGTTCCAGCATATAGCAGCAGCAACCAGTTCCAATCAAATTAGCTTCAAAAGATTTAACAGCTTCCCTTTCTAGTCATTTGGACTCGAGGCAGTGGAAATTCAAGGATTAAATGGTCAAGTACATACAAAAGCTCCTGTTGCTTGAGAATAAACGAAATCAAGGATTTCTTTTTTCACGAGAGAGTTGATACTTACCTCCCTAATACTTTTGATATTGCTAAATATCGGCTTTCACTCAATAAACACTCAGATTAAAACAGTTAGGTGCCCCTACTGGGCAGGGAGTCAGAGTGTAGTCTGGCGGATGCCAGCCCCACCACCGCGCATGCGCAGACTAGCACTTCCTCTGACTAATTTATTGGCTGATACACATGCAACTATTAAGAGCCTGAAGACCGAGCCTCTGTGGGGTGGAGAGGCCGGGTCCGTATCTAGGGAGGTAAGTATCAACTCTCTCGTGAAAAAAGAAATCCTTGATTTCGTTTATTTCACATCAAGAGTATACTTACCTCCCTAATACTTTTGATATTGCCAGAATTCGACAGTGAATTCGGCGGGAGGGAGGCGAGGTCAAAAGACCAGCTCATCCCTATACGCTTTTCTGCGTTTAAGGCACTTAAACTTCTGAAACTGTATGAAAAAACAGTCAGGATTTGACTAACCATCGGATAACACCACCGATGTATGAGAGATGACCGAATGTCATATGCGCTCCCCCCCCCCCTCCTTCCTGGGAGGAAGAGTCGAATGACCTCAATGTCCTATACGCTCTCTACGTACAAGTGCCATGTACTACAGGACAGAGACGAAAAAGCTCCATTTTCGTATTCTCTCAACAATGAACCACATAAATACACAAAACCATCATCATATTAATAACGGGTAACGTGACAAGACAATCAACAATGGACAACCCATGCACAAGACTGACCTTGTTGAAATGGCTGCTGACATCATCTTCCCATTGGTGAAGAACGATGCAGTCCCAAAAAAGTGGTTGTTTCCATAAATTAATTGTGAAATATATAAGCAATGAGGAAACCTCATCAAAAATATAAGCCTAGTTATTTTTTCAAAATCGACAAGGCGAGAGGATTAGAGGTGTCACGGAGATAATGGTCTGTAAAACTTGACTCACAGTGCCACTGAGCCACCGACATAATATCATCCACAGGGACCCCATTAAATAGGGCGGTGGATGTCACTACGCCGCGGACACTGTGAGCCTTGGCCACGTCAACCTGCTTCCCGGTGGCGGATTTATGACAAAACTGAATGCATTCTACAATCCACCTGGAAATGGTGTCCTTAGAAGCCCTGCCATGGGGTTCAATATATGACAACCATAACGCCGACTGGTCGGTGCGCCACTCCGATGTACGTTGTTTGTACCGGAGAAGCGCCCGGACAGGACACCATGCTTTAGAATTAGGATCATATCTAGTTAAAGCAGGCAAAACAATAGGTTGACCTGGATATTTCAACGACTGATTCTTAGCCAAGAAATTAATCCTAGGTAGCAGCTTAAGGCCTTCCCCTGAAACCACAAAACGGTCATCCTCGGCTGATAAGGCATGAATTTCACTTCTACGCCTAGCCGAGGCCGCAGCAATTAAAAACACAGTCTTCAGTGTTAATAGTTTCATAGAAATGGAACTAAGTGGTTCAAAAGGCTTATCACCTAGTACTTGAAGCACTAGCGATAAACTCCAAGACGGAATCACAGGGGGATTCCTTGGTCTTAGATTGCCCATGCCTTTAATTAATACATTTAATGTATTTACTTCATCACTTCCCCTCTTAGCCAAGCAAGGAATAACAGACATTAAAGCTGACTTATAACCAGCAATAGAGTTAGGCTTGAGGCTATAGGCATCATACAGGTGACAGAGGAAATCAGCTACTACCTGAATAGATGAATCCATTGGATCAATACATCTTTTTGAGCACCATTCTGCAAATCTGTTGATTTTATAATTATATGCTCTGGAGGTTGACCCCCTCCTGGCTTTGGCCATAAACATGGCTGCTTGCTCAGAAAAGCCCTCCTTAATTCTAGATTCCTTGACAACATCCACGCAGTCAATCTGAACATTGACGGATTGTTGTGAAGGGCCTTGCCCTGGAAGATAATGTCGTCCATCAGAGGCAGAGGAACCGGATTGCAGACCAGAAGGTCCAGCAGATCCGTATACCATGATCGGCTTGGCCAATCCGGGGCGATCAGAAGCACTTGGCATTCCTCCTGTCTGATTTTCTGAAGAATTTTTGGAATCAGGATTGCTGGAGGGAATGCGTATGCATACATTCTCCCCCAGCTGATAGCTAACGCATCTGTTGCGAAAGCGCTTGGATCCGGAATCGGAGAGACGTACGTCGTCATCTTCGCATTCTTCTTCGTTGCGAACAAATCGATGTTGGGTTTCCCCCAATGGTCGAACAGACGATCCGCCACACATTGATTTAGTTGCCATTCCGTGGGTAAAACACTCATCCTTCGGCTCAATGAGTCTGCTAGCAGATTTAACCTTCCCGGAATATGAACTGCTTTCAAGGTAATCTGGTGATCCAGGCACCAACAAAGCAGTCTCCATGTCATCATACAGAGACTGGGCGACTTCGTTCCGCCCTGGCGGTTTATGTAAGTCACAACTGTTGAGTTGTCTGAACGAATAAGAACAATCTTGCCCTGAACTTTCTGTAAGAAATGTTCCAGGCCCAGGACTACTGCTCTTAGCTCCAGTAGATTTATATGTTCCTTTGACTGTTCCAGATTCCAAAGCCCTGATATCGTGGATTCTTCCAGGCAAGCTCCCCAGCCCTCCATCGATGCATCTGTATACACAGTCACCTGAGGGTGGGGAGGGGTTAGCATAACCCCCACCAAGAGATTCTCTGTGTCCAACCACCATTGCAGGTGATGAATCAGAGGCGCCAACACTGACACGTTCGAGTCCAGCGAACCTGTACTCTGGGTCCATTGTGTCATGAGAAATAACTGGATCGGCCGCCTGCGTAAGGCGGCCTGAGGAATGACTGGTTCCAATGAAACCATCAACCCCAGCATTCTCAAGTAAACCCGTGCCAGGACATGACGACTGTCGCACACTGACTGAATCAATGAGATGAGTTTCTGAACTCTCTCCTGAGTAGGAAAAACATATCCTGTCTCTAGATCGAAGAACATCCCCAGGTAAACAAACTTCTGGGATGGAGTCAGCTCTGATTTTGGGAAATTGATCATCCAGCCCAAGTCTGTGAGAGTCTTCAAAACAATCTCCAGACTGGCCGATAAACTTTCCTGGGTGTGCGCTTTCAGCAGCCAGTCGTCTATGTACGTGTGGACTGCTATGCTTCTCCTGCGGAGGTATGCGGTGATCGCAAGAACCACACGGGTGAAAACCCGAGGAGCCGTGGAAATTCCGAAGGGTAACACCCTGAATTCCCACTGTCTGCCCTGGAATGCAAATCTCAGGAAGCGACGGAAACTCCTGTGTATGGGGATGTGGAAATAAGCGTCCTTCAAATCTATCGACGCTGTCCACATTCCCCTCTCTAACCCCGCCAACACCGAGCGCACAGTCTCCATCTTGAAACTGGGCGTCTCTATGAACTTGTTCAATGGCTTGAGGTTGAGAATTGGTCTCCACCCTCCGGTGTTTTTTGTTACTAAGAACAGGGTTGAATAGAAGCCCGGACACCTTTGTGCCGGCTGAATAGCTCCTTTTTGTATGAGGGAATTTATTTCCTCCTCGATACACAACCTTTGCTCTGGATCTCTCGGATTTGGAGTCCAGATCGGCACTAGAGACAGTCGCGATGGCGGGCCTGTCATCCAATCGGGATGATACCCGACTGAAAGCCATCGCAAGACTAAACGGTCCTGAGTTAACCGTTCCCACTCTTGCATGTGGTCGGCTAGCCGGCCTCCCACCGGTCCACCTAGGGATAGAGGTGGACATAAGGAGTGCAAGAGCGGCACTGTCTCCTTTGCCAGAAACACCGGAGCGGTTCTCACCGCGGTAACCGTCCCATCAGGAACGATTACCACGCCCAGATCCTCGCGCGCCACGACCAGCACCGCGCGCACCTCGGTGCGCGGGCGGCTGCCTGGCTGACTGCGCCTGAGGAGCCTGCGCCCCCCTCGCTGCTGGCCGAATCGCACGCGGCCGAGGCCGACGCTGCGATGGTGGTTGGCCTCTGACCTGGCCACCACCACCTCGAGCCTGCAGGGGACGATACGCAGGGGGTGCGGCGCGAACGTTAGCACGACGAAGCACCTCAAACTGCTCGCGCAGCGCCCTCTGGTTATTTACCAGAGTAACCGTCTCCTGGAGGTGCCTACATCCCTCACCTCCAAAGAGACCAGGACCTGTCATAGGCGTACGCAGTAGCCTATTGTACAGGTCCTGGGACGGGCACAGATTGTCCAAGGCAAATGTGCGCCTTGCCCGGACACTCCTGGTCACCGCCCGCGTCATACAGTCCAGAGCCAGGTTGATACCATCCTGGATGGCTCGCTGGACTGTGACCGGACTTGGCTGGCGCGATGCGGATGCTGTTACTACCCCTTGTAACAGCTGGGAGACGTGGGACAGAGCGGCAATCGAAGCCCTCCCACTCTCCTCCGCATCACGCAACGCGGTATTTGCTGAACGCAACGCGTTCGAACACAAGACTCCCGTGTCAGAACGGGAGCCTGGCCGCGCATCCTCACCCAAAGCCGCGCGGTCATCCACGCTCGGCTTAGGTACCACACCGTACCGCTGGTAATCCAGGGGCACGATGCGGCAACGCCTGGCCACCTCGCGCGGGGCCTTAGCGAGACGTCCACTCGACTTAATGGACGTCTCCGCCGCCTCGAACATGTCAACGACATGCTCTGCCAGCGGCAGAGAAGGCATAGCGTTAGCAGTAGGCTTACCAGCTAACCACGGCCTGTGATCACGCTGGCTAGCCGACTGCTCCACGGGCAGATCTGGTCTAACACTCACCAACCACTGGCAAGCGTCAGACCAATCCTCCTCCGTGGCTAGCTGCGAGCGCTCTACAAGACGGGGGCCTTCGTCTTCCTCCTGAGCGCAAGCAACAGAGCTTGACGGCGGATACGCTGATATCCCTGGCAAGCCAGGGAGAGCATGCGGGCCTGACAACACCGGCATGCTAATCTCACTGGCTTGACCAGGAGCAGGCGCCGTGGTAGAGCGCGGGGCACATACCGCCCCACCACGGCCCCGGCCAGCACCAGCGACACTCTCGGCAAGCCGAGGTATGCGGTAACGCTGGCCCTCAGCGCCCAGGGCCACAGTCTGAACCGTGGATTCTACCCCTGCGTGAGTAGAACCGTGGAATAAGTCGCCTGTATTCCCCGCGAGGGGTGCACAGACGTCATAATCCATGGCCACGTCCTCAGACGGCGACCCCAACAGGTAATCCTCATCCTCCTGGCCAGACAGATTAGACTCCGGGTCAGCAAAGAGAGCTAACCCGGACTGGCCAGGGAAGGTGCCATACGAGGTACTGGCACCCGCGGCGTGCGGATACCCCTGGACTGATAAGCAGCCCGCGGGTTCCAGCGACAACCGTCCACGGTCCCTATTCGGCGCGGCACTAAGCCTGCTGCCAGGGTCGTGGAACGCCCCCTCTAATGGGGCCACCTCTGAATCTTCGAACAACGGAAGCGTACTAAGGAAAGGTGATTCAGAGGTGGGGATTACCTGCTCCGAAGCAGATGATGAGGCCAGCAAAGGATTTGGTCCAGGAAGCATGCCACGAAGCAACTCTGGAACCAAATCCTTTATTGTCCTCCTCATCTCTCCCAACATCTCGGTCCGGAAGGCCTCCATGTCCACCGCGGACGAGGCCTTCCTCTTACCCTTCTTACTCACAACCTCTCTTTTCTGCTTCTTCTTCTCCTCCTCCACCACCTTGTCCTTCGCCTGCAAGCACAAGAATTCGGACATTAGCTCGCCCCCCCAGTGCTTACATATCTCGCAATTAAGCAAGGGACCACAGGGGCTACACTGATAACAGAGATGAGGCACAAACTTGTCCTTCAAAAACCGTCCACAGGACGCACAACCAGGTCTCTGAAACAGGGCAAAGGACGAGGAGTATGAGCAATCTAGTTAAGCTCAGAAACTCACCAACTCAAGAGAAGGAAATGATCATAAAGATCAATATTCATCAGAAAACCAGCTTCGGACAACTTTAATTGTTAATAAAGAGCAAGGCTGATTATGACGTCATTAATCCTATGACAGGAAAAAATCGATCCCCAACAAACATCCAAGTGCAAGGACGAATTGTATCTCTAACCAGAACATGTGCAGAATGGACATTTCGACTACACAACCATCAGATATATACTGATAACAATGGCAAATACTGTTAATTATCTCCCTTTCCTCTCTAAATAATTAACATCACCTCATATCAATAATTAGATACCTGACACTTTGTATAGACAAACCATCCAACGTGATGAACTGGAGCACTCCACCAACTGAACGCCTCTTAACTCTCTCCACCTCTAGGGGAAGGAATTGGATCAAGAGGGCAAAGTGAGA
Source organism: Chaetoderma sp. LZ-2023a (assembly GCA_034401795.1). Classification (NCBI taxonomy): domain Eukaryota; kingdom Metazoa; phylum Mollusca; class Caudofoveata; order Chaetodermatida; family Chaetodermatidae; genus Chaetoderma; species Chaetoderma sp. LZ-2023a. The sequence continues at coordinate 87,592,786 of CM067360.1, read as the reverse complement.
AGACCTTTATACTAGGCCTCCGACTCACTGGACATAAAATTTTTGGTTAGATAACCTAACAGTATTAGTAGGAAATGGAACCATGGTGGAGAGAAAACAAACCCTCTGCTGATGTGATGTCCATTACATATCGTCACACAGACCTGCGGACATAAACACAAAGAGAGATTAGTATGATATAGCACCTAGTTGAAATAAACCAACTAAACAAGGCGCTTATCACGGTAAGCGCGAGTCCCGGAAACACATTACACCGGGGACAAAACTCGCTAATTTTACTAGAAGTCACCTGATTTAAAGGTCCTGGGCCCTCCTCTGGCGAAGTCATCCTTCCTGCCATCTTTATCAGGGATAAACACTTCCAAATTTTCACAAAAACACTAAGAATTGAGTCAAGAAAAGCTCTATCACAAAAACATGTGTAGACTCTCTGCCAATAAATTAGCAAAGAGGAAGTGCTAGTCTGCGCATGCGCGGTGGTGGGGCTGGCATCCGCCAGACTACACTCTGACTCCCTGCCCAGTAGGGGCACCTAACTGTTTTAATCTGAGTGTTTATTGAGTGAAAGCCGATATTTAGCAATATCAAAAGTATTAGGGAGGTAAGTATACTCTTGATGTGAAATGGCTATTTAGGAAACAGCATTTTTGAAAAACAGTCTGGTAGCAGTAACTTTAGTTAAGCTATTTAAAACAATAACCACTATGCAAATGCACAATCTCACATACACTTGCACACAATGAGCAGCTCTATGATCAACAGACTAGATAATATTTCAGTGTGGAAGCAGCCTTGATTTGTATGGACATTCCAACATGAATGTCAACGGCACTAACTCCTACGCCCCCAACCCATCACCACCCAAGCATTCCATCTCCTCCCAGCGGGATCAAGGCTTCTCTAATCATTTCTATCAATAACTCCAACCTCACCACCCACCCTACTCTGTTATCGCTACCATCAACAGTGCTCACTATCTCCGTTACTCATACCATCCTTCCTCCACCATCCACCAACATTGGTTGCTTGTCCCACCATCACCCTTATTCTCATCCCTCAGGGGTTACTCCTTCAACCACCATCATCTGCTTGTCTTGCCCATCACTGGCCTAACAACATCAGTCTTGCTTCCCCCAGCATCACTTTCTCTACATCATTCACCATCCACCCACCAGCAGCCTTTCTCATCCCAGTACCAGCCTCAATACTCCATCACATCTTTGCTCATACAACCAGCAGCCTTTCTTATTTTATCAGCAGACTTCCTCTTGCTATCAGTAGCCTTTCTCAACACACCACCACCTCTGACCCTCACTCCATAACCAGCTACATAAACCAATCTTTTCTACATTGTACTTACCCTGACCAGCTTGCTACAGTGGTAGAGCTTTGATCAGGTGGCTGGTTTTGAGTTGGGGTGCGCGTAGGAGGAATAGTGGATGCCAGGCCACCGGCTAATGAATATGTATTTGAATCTGATGACTCAGGGTGCTCAAGCATCCATGTAGCAAGCACATTAATTGTGTGTGGTGATACTTCACTTGGTAGTCCTAGAGGTACAAAACATGCATTAGAAAAGATACGATACATAACACGTTCAGATGACAGTGTGGAAGTGGGAGGCGGGGAGGGGGGGGGGGGGGCTTTGACATGATCAGATGACTCTTGAACGAGTTACTACAGTATATGGTTTTCTGCTAACAGTACAGAGAGGCGGTTACTACATGACATAGAAATGCTCAAATAACAGTGTGGAAGGTGAATTAACAAGATGTTCAGATGACAGTGTGGAAAGCACTTTGATATAGAGGTGTTCAGATGACAGTGTGGAAGGAACTTTGACATAGAAATGTTCAGATGACAGAGGGGAGGGAATTTGACATAGAGATGTTCAGATGAGAGGGAAGGGAGTTTGACGTAGCGATGTTCAGATGACAGTGTGGAAGGCACTTTGACATAGAGATGGTCAGGTGCCCTGTGTAAAAGGGATTACTCCATGATACACAAAGGAATTTCTATCCCGTTTGCTGATGTGACTTTAGATCAATGTAGCAAACATAAACAGATATGTATGGATAAAGCATAGACCAGTAGTAATTTGAGGAAATTGTATCAAATTACTAATTGCTTTGTATTTGTTAATTGCAAGAAACGATTGTTAAAAACTAGATAAAATCACAAAATACCAGATAACCTGATAGAGTAAAATTGTACAAAAGCCTCAAGAATGAATTAATGGGCAATTGGTAAAACACTCAAAAGGATAGACAAAGTAAGCTGTACATACTTTTTTCTGTGCATGTCTGCCTGTGTGTGCGTGCGTGCGTGTGTATGTGCGTGTGTGGCACAATAATAACTATGAACGGGTATAGAATACTCTTAAAATAACACAGTGATTGATTATAAAAACACTGCAATAAGAAAGATTGGATGATGCCTAATGAAAATGTTGGTGGTGGATCAAATATCCCTCTGCAGGTGTATATTACTATGGTAATACCTGTTGTAGCTAATGCTTGCTGTATGTGACTTAGTGAGAAGCCCATTTCCAGTAGTGGTGTTATAATTGGTGGGCATGTAGAGGCAGCGGCTCCAGCTACAGTTGTCTGCCCTTGTTGCGGAGTAGCTGGTGCAGATTTCACAGTCTGCGAGGATGACTGGCTAGGTTCACTTTGGTTGTTAGACAGTGCCTCAATTGATCGTTCGATACCAGGCAAAGTTGGAGGACAATTTCGTTGAATTGGCTTCTGTCTATCAATCATAATAAAAGAAGTATTTAAAAACATTTTATGTTTCAAAATATAAATTTATGCAATTCTAAATGCATGTTATATGGAGGGATCCATTTTTAGCTATACCCCGCCCATTTCTAGCTAAGGCCCACCCACTTTGTATGCATATTTAAATCGATTTATACACTTCGAACACCGAGTTCCCAGAATCTCAATTGCCAGGTAATTATACAGGTAAGTTGTTGAATATTATGAACCTAATTTAAGTGGGAGTTTCTGCCTATATATTCCAGCAACAGTTCCCAGTCAAATAACTTTCAATATATTCAACAGAATGTTTATTAAATAGTCAAGATATATTCGTACAACTGGACAGACTATCAAGCATTTATGACGGACTAAATCGCATCATCTATGATGTATTTTAAGAAAATTTATCAAATTTCTTTTTCACGAGTGAGATGACACACTTACCTCCCTAACACTCTTGATATACTAGTATATCAGCTCTAAATTCAATAATATTCAGAATTATAAAGAGCTAGGTGCCCCTACTGGGCAGGTGGAATGTACACAGTCATGCACTTGTCAGACCCCACCTCTGCACATGCGCATATTGTAATGGTACTTCCATTACTAAATATCGGCTGACATAGAAGCAACTATTCAATAACCAAAGGACCCGGCCTCCGTGGGGTGGAGACCGGGATCCTGTTAGGGAGGTATGTCATCTCACTCGTGAAAAAAAATTTGATAAATTTTCTTATTTCACATCATGAGAACATACTTACCTCCCTAACACTCTTGATAAAAGCCAGAATTTTAAAGTAAATTTGGCGGAAGGGAGGCAAGGTCCTAAAACCAGTTCACCCTCGAAGAGATTAGCTCTTTGAATTTTCAAGCGATTTAAAACATCTGAAATTGTGTCTGAAACACAACCAGGAATAGAATTTTGCATCGGATAATCGACCGATGCCGAGAGATTGATCAAAAGGCAAATGGGCTCCTCACCCCCCTCTCTTTCTGAGGAAGGTAAGGAAAAAACGCTGCTCTAAATGACTAGCATGTTCTCTAATACTTAAAACAAGTATTACTAGACACTGGAAAAAGAAGAATTGCTTCATTTTCAAAAAACTCTGAAAGAACCACAATTAAGAGACATTAACCATCCCCCTATTAAATAATAACATGACAGAAACAAAACGACAAAAAACAAAATGGTCACATATACTGACCTCTGATGTCTTGAGCGTGGAAATCAAATCTTCCCCCATACGGATGAAGAGAATGTAACCGGAAATAGTAGGCATTCCCTACTAACAAATGTGATATTTGTAAATAGCAGAGGAGGAAAAACTAATTACAAATAAATACCTCTCAATTATTTTCTGAGACGGCGAGCGGATTGAGTGTCACGGAGATAATGGTCGGTAAAACTCGATTCACAGTGCCACTGGGCTACTGACATAATGTCTTCAAAAGAACTACCATTAAATAATGCTGTGGAAGTTACCACACAACGTACATTATGAGCCTAGCCTCTATCTACTTGTTTTCCATTAGGTGTCTTATGACAGAATTGAATGCATTCTACTATCCATCTGGAAATAGTGTCTCTTGACACCCTACCATGGGTTCAATATATGACAACCCTAGGGAGCATGGGTCAGTCCGCCAAACCTGAGTCCTTTTCTTGTATTTATTTAAGGCACGGAAAGGACACCATGCTTTAGCACCAGGATCATATCTGGTTAAGGCAGGTAAAATTATAGGTTGACCCGGATATTTTAAAGATTGATTCTTAGCCAAGAAATTCAATCTCGGTAGAAGCTTAAGGCCTTCACCTGGAACTATATAACGGCCATGCTCAGCAGACAAGGCATAAATTTCACTTCTGCGTCTGGCTGAGGCTGCCGCAGTTAAAATACAGTTTTAAGTGTCAATAATTTATTTAAATAGCAGTAAGTGGTTCAAAAGGTTTATCACTCAAAGCTTGAAGAACCAGAGAAAGACTCCATGACGGTGTCTGTGGAGGATTTCTCGGTCTAAGATTGCCCATACCTTTGATAAGAGTATTTAGAACACATACTTCATCACTTCCCCTCTTTGCCAAGCAAGGGATAACAGTCACTAATGCTGATTTATATCCAGCAATAGAATTAGGTTTAAAACTATGGGCATCACACAGGTGACAGAGAAAATCAGTTACTAATAGATACTGAATAGATGCATCCATTGGATTGATACATCTCTTTGAGCACCATTCTGCAAATCTGTTGATTTTATAATTATATGCTCGGGAGGTTGACCCCCTTCTGGCTCTGGCCATGAAATTGGCTGCTTGCTCAGAAAAGCCCTCCTTAATTGCGGATTTTTTGACAACATCCATGCAGTCAATTGAAACATTGACGGATTGTTGTGAAGGGTCTTGCCCTGGAAGATAATATTGTCCATCAGAGGCAGAGGAAACTGATTGCAGACAAGAAGGTCCAGCAGATCCGTAAACCATGATCGGCTTGCCAATTCGGGGCCATGATTTTCTGAAGAATCTTTGGAATTAAGATTGCTGGAGGGTATGCATACACAAACATTCCCTTCCAACTGACAGCTAGCGCATCTATTGCGATAGCGCTTGGATCTGGAATCGAAGAAACGTACGTCGTCATCTTCGCATTCTTCCTCATTGCGAATAAATCTATGTTGGGTTTTCCCCAATGATTGAACAGATGATCCGCTACACATTGATTTAGTTGATATTCCGTAGGCAGAATGCTCATCCTTCGGCTCAATGAGTCTGCTAACAGATTCAGCCTTCCCGGAATATGAACTGCTTTCAAGGTGATCATATGATCCATGCACCAGCTAAGCAGTTTCCATGTCATCATACAGAGACTGGGCGACTTCATTCCGCCCTGGCGGTTTATGTAACTTACTACTGTTGAGTTGTCTGAACGTATCAACACAAACTTTGCCTCCACTTCTTTTAAGAAGTGTTCCAGGCCTAGAATTACAGCCCGTAATTCTAGCATGTTGATATGCTCCTTTGAATGATCCAGATTCCAAAGCCCTGATATTGTGGCTTCTTCCAGGCAAGCTCCCCATCCCTCCATCGATGCATCCGTAAACATAGCTACTTGAGGGTGGGGAGGGGTCGCTGACCCCTGCCAGGAGATTCTCTCTCTCCATCCACCAATGAAGGTGATGAATGAGAGGATCAAACACTTGAATGCGCGAGTCCAGTGATCTTGAACTCGGCGTCCATTGAGTCATGAGAAACAGCTGAATTGGCCGCCTGCGCAAGGCCGCCTGAGGAATGACTGGTTCCATTGAAACCATCAGACCTAGCATTCTCAGATAGACTCGTGCTAGAATATACCAACTGCTGCAAACCAATTGAATGCACGAGGAGATTCTCCACTCTCTCCTGGGATGGATAAACATATCCTATCTCCAGATCGAAGAACACACCCAGGTAAACAAACTTCTGGGATGGAGTCAGCTCTGATTTTTGAAAGTTGATTATCCAGCCTAAATCTGTGCAAGTTTTCAAAACTATCTCTAGATTTGCTGTCAAGCTTTCTGGGTTGTGTGCTTTTAGCAACCAGTCGTCTATGTAAGTGTAAACTGCTATATTTCTCCTGCGGCGGTATGCTGTGAAAGCAAGGACCACTTGAGTGAAGACCCTCAGAGCCGTCGAGATACCGAATGGGAGAACTTTGAATTCCCATTGGCGTCCCTGAAAAGCAAATCTCAGGAACAGACAAAAACTCATTGCAATGGGAATGTGGAAATAAGTGTCTTTCAGATCTATCGATGCTGTCCACATCCCCTTCTCTAACCCGAACAACACTGATTTTATTGTTTTCATTTTGAAACTTGGAGTGTCTATAAACTTGTTTAGAGGTTTGAGGTTGAGAATTGGTCTTCACACACACACACACCGTACGTGTGACAACACCCGAGTGGTACCTGTGGTAACCGAAAATTCTTTTAAACCCGGCGTGGTCTCTTAACCCGGCTGAACTGCTGGCCTCTGACACTGCTAGCACCGCCACAAGCATACTGCTGTCGAAAAGCCGAGGGCTGAACATGCATGTGTTCTCTGCACAACACTTCAAATTATGCACGCAGCGCCCTCTGATTGTTGCCCAAGTTGACCGTCTCTTGGAGGTGCTGACAACCCTCACCTCCAAAAAGACCAGGGCCCGCCATCAACACTTGCAATAAGCGCGACTTGAGCTCCTGGGATGGGCACAAATTGTCCAAAGCAAATGTACGCTTCGTCCTCAGTGACTTGGTCACCGACCTAGTCAAACAATCCAATGCCACGTTGATCCCATCCTGGATGGCTCATTGCACTGCCACTGGACTAGGCTGCTGGTGAACCGAGGCTGCCACTACCCCTGATAGCAGCTGAGAGACGCGAGACAGCGCACTGATCGCTGCTCGTGAACACTCCTTGGTATCACGCAGAGCGACGTTAGGTGAGCGCATAGCGCCCAAGCACAGTGCTCCCATGTCAGCACGATAGCCTGGCCACTTGTCTACCCCACCCAGCGGCGCGTTTGCCCGCGCTCGATCTGGGCGCTAGACCATACTGAGTGTATTGACTGGCCTTCGCGAGGCGACCTTTCAGTCTAATCGACTCCTCTGTCGCAGCGAACATATCTAAGATCTTAGCCAGTAACCATGCCCCCGGGTTACTAGCGGCCGTTTCGTCCACAGAGAGCTCTGGTCTGACAGCGAGGTGCCACATGCACGCGTCAGACCAGTCTTTGTCCGTGGCCACCTGCGAATTGCCGAAGATTCCACGGCTAAGAGTGGTATCTTATACAGGCGGCCGTCCGCTTCAAATCGGCCCACAGGTTGAATCATGAAACCTGCTCCCGAGGGAACAGTACCATAGGTGAGAGCAGCCACGCTCCACATGAGAGGAGTGTAAATGCTCGCATCCATGTCTTCATGATCGTCCCATGGGCCGAGCAGCTAGTCTTCGTCACCTTCCTGATCAGGAAAGTTAGACTCTGGGTTAGCAAGGAAAGCTAACCCAGACTGACCAGGAGAATGCCCGAGGGCAGATGACAAGGGTACTCCGCAAGTGATCGTGGTCAGGCCCACTGGTCAGGTCCCGCCTGCCTAATGCTGCTCGCGCCGCTGGATCACCAGGCAATGCGAACATCAAGCCTGGGTCCAAAACGGTCGCCCCGGGATCACTGAAAACTTTGTCCGAACTAGTAGGCCATGATCCAGGGACGGGGGCTACCTGCACTGAGGTCGATGCACAGGAAGTTGAAATATCTGTGCCCAGAAGCATGTCAGGCATCAAGTCTTTCACGGTTCTGCGCATTTCACTCACTAACTCTACCTTGAAGGCCTCTAGCTCACCTTTCTCAGAGGCCTTCTTACCCTCCTTCTCCTACCTCACCCTCTTGCCATCCTCTACCAACATCTTCGCCTCCGAACAGAAGAATTCAGAGGTTAGATCACCCCGCTCTTTACAAATAGCACATTTGTTAGAAAGTCTACAATCTGTACAAGATGGGCAGAGGTGGCGGAAGACTCTAGCCATCAGATGTTTCTGGCATGATGGACATGATGATTTCTGCAAGGTAGGCATACGAAGAGAATGAGTATTTTAGTTTGTTAATTTTCTAATTTCTTTTAGTAAATACAAGAACAAACTCGAGAGAGAAGACACCCACTTTTATTACTAACAACCCTGAAGGGACAGATGTCTTCTCTTGATTTTTAAAGAATTAAAAAACACAGCCAGGGATAACAAAGAATGTTAGAAAAGATGAGAGAGACTCCACATTCATAACACAGGATGATAATGACATCAATTGTTTCTCTAAACTAAGATCATCACATCAAGGAAAAGGGAATAAACCTCTGGCTGATTATGACATCAAACCTCAATGCAAAAGCCCCTTCAAGGGAAGGAGACATCAGAATATGAATGCAAGAAATACCTAGGACTACATACATTCATCACTCAAGAATAATATAATATTAAATTATATATCTGAGAATCCATGCACAACCACAAGAGAGAATACAGTGCAATAAAGATGGCAGCAAGAATTGACAAAAACTTTCAAATAATTAGGTGCCATAACTAATAAACTCCCTTATCCTGAACACAGGCAAACCATCCTCTTGTGCAGAACACGTCCATCCATCCGCCGAATCTGTAGAGTCTTGATGGGGGGATGGGACAAAAGGAGGGAGATATTTTTCATCTTATATCCCCAGCCCTTAGACATATCATAATAAGGCAGAAAAAAGAGACTTGACCAACCTCCGAGTGAAGAACAGGAGCACTAACATCATAAGATGAGCCTGTGGGCACAAAGACACAAGGGATTAGTAGACCTAGGCACTGGGATAATTTAACAAGGATTCCAAGCACCTAAAAACGCGCTAATGCCAGGTCGGCCACGAACGAAAACCTGTAACGTATAAAAGTTACAAGTCTTAATTAATATATGGAACAATATCAACTTAATGATTATAGATATGGATGATAAAATAAGAATGAACAATCTCTAAAAAGAGCTTGAAAAGTTTTCCACAGTTGCATGGAAGCCAATACATTAGAAAACGCAAGTACCAGTATGTGCATGCACATAGGTAGGGTCTGACATGTGCATGACTGTGTACATTCCACCTGCCCAGTAGGGTCACCTAACTTTTTATAATTCTGAATATTATTGAATTTAGAGCCGATATACTAGTATATCAAGAGTGTTAGGGAGGTAAGTATGGTCTCATGATTTGAAAAATGTTAGTGTCTGCCAAACAGCAACAGATCCAAATTAAATTAGATTCAAAACAATCAACAGAATAATATTTAAATTTTAAATGATTTTAGTTTTCTAGTGTTAAAAGTATCTATTACCTACTCTACATTTCTGATGCATCAACAACAAGAAAGTAGTGTTGGGAATTGGTACTATTTTTATGATTGATGATTGTTTTTATATACTAACATATGATCATAACATTTTCTCATTTTTACCCATTCTGAAATTTTGAATGCAATAATTATTGCATGTTCCTGAATATTTCACCGTAATAATTTAATAAATAATCTGTTGAATATTTTGAAACTAATTTGATTGGAAACTGTTGTTGCCTTAATATTGGTATTGTGGTTTTGAAATTAGCATACTATTTCAGTGTTGTAAGGGTTAACGGACTATAGGCTCATAGAGAGTAATACTATGTCATAGTTGTAAAAATGAAATTAAAATGGTATTGCAAACAAAAAAAAGGAATCATCTGCAGTTTTAATATCGTAAATTTATAAGCAGTCAAAATCGATTTCTGAAATCATGTTTGATCTGATGGTTGGACAAGCAAACCAATCAATCATCGATCAAATTGATTGATTGAAACAACACTACAAGAAAGACCCACCATTCCCAGACACCTTAACCACCATCATAGAGGTTATACGTGGAGCGACAAATGCAAAAAGCAGTACATCTAACCTACAAATACCATGAGACTAAAACAAGAAGAGCATAGATAACCAGAAGCAGCATTGAAGGACGAAAACGTAATCAGAAATACCTCCCAGAAGCCATCGATCGTAGAAATTGCAACAGAGTACAGCTTGAGGTGGTAGTGGTGGAATTGGCTGCTCCAAGATCAGGCATATCTACATGCTCGGATGACACTGTGGATGTGCCACTTGTAGAAGAACTTGGCCTGCTACTAATCGGTGGCATTAGGATGGAAGCAGTACTCAAAGTTGATGCAGCAGTTATTGTTGATTTGCTCAGTTTGGGTTCAATGTTTTGACGCAATTCCTCTAGCTGACCTGTAATAGTTGGAAATTTATAACGTATTAATATCTTTTCAGAATTAGTCAAAAGGATAAATTAAAGAATCACCATTTGCAGACAAATAGAATAAAACTTTCCAATATCTTAGCAATGGAAAGACTGACTTCTTATCGAGTCAGTCATTCAAGCAGAAACTTTTCTCAAATTTTCTTCCATTGGCCGGCAAATAGACTTTTCTGAAAGCCACTGGAAACACAATATTTGACCCTTTGATCATTAAAAGGTTAATGATCCTATATATATATATTGATGAAAGATAGTAATCTTAACCTTTTAACGTCAATTTGCAGAGCAAGAGACGATTATTTTTGAAAATTTATCACCGGGATGACTGGCTCGATTAGCGAACCAGTCACTCCAGTGGTAAATTTTTTTAAATAGTCTTCTCTTGGTCTACAAATGGTCATTTCTCAAAATGACTGTAGAAGCCGTTTTTAAGCAACTTGAGTGCTAACGGGTTACTTAAGACTGTGGATATTTATTAGTCTTTATACAACTTAACTAAGACTGTCTGTAGATGCAGCTTTAAAGACCTTTCCAGTTTTATCTATGGCCCACCCATCTCTAGCTAATCTCTACCCACACCACACACTTGTTGGGATCGATCGATCTCTGAACTATCAATTTCCAGAAAACTATGCACGTAAGCTGTTGAATATTTTTAAACGAATTCAACTCGGTGCTGTTGCTGACTCAAAAAAGAATCCGCTTTTGTGTCTACGAGAATTCTTAATACTTACCAGATATACTATTATGATAATGCCTATTATATAGTCTAGCTCAAAATAAACAATTAAAAACTCAGTACTCTCCTGGTCCTGCCCATACTGTGTTCGGGAATTACCATAGCCCCAGGTACCAAGTCAATTCCCAATCAGTCAGATTCGTCTTATATTTGCCTTGACAAACAGCGAAAGCAGCTCAGCCTCACCTCAGTGGGGCGGCTAAGACAGGGCCATAGTACATCTGGAACGTATTAAGAATTCTCGTCGAAACAAAAGCGGATGCTTTTTTGATTCTACTTCGAATAATACTTACCAGATGTACTATTATGATAAACTCCGGATTTCGACAGCCAAGAAATACCAGTGGCAAATTGATCGGCTGTCCTGGGCTCATGTTCCCGAAGCAATCGTTAGCTAGCGATATCGTTACACCCATTGCTTTAGTATGGTGTAACGATATCGCTAAAATAACTAGAGCCTTCGGGAACATGGGGCCTGTATATTTAAGTGACTGATTCTTTGCCAGGAAACAAAGACGTGGAAGTAGTCTTAAACCTTCACCCGTGATGACAAAACGGTCTTGTTCGGCAGAAATAGCATGTATTTCGCTTCTCCTTCTCGCCGACGCTGCTGCAACCAAGAAAACTGATTTAATAGTTAACAGTTTAATATCTATAGATCTAATCGGTTCAAAGGGAGCATGCCCTAAAACCTGTAGAACAAGCGATAGATTCCATGCTGGGATAGGAATTGGCTGTCTAGGTCGCAGATTGCTCATTCCTTTAATAACTTCATTTAGTGTCATTCTCCACTCCTTCAATGGCCAGACTGGGAACGACTGAAGCTAATGCAGACTTATATGCTGCTAGGGTTGAAGGTACAAGTTTGTCAACTTCGTATAAATGACAGATAAAATCTGCTACGTGTCGAACAGATGCAGAAAAGGGATCGATATCTCTTCCCTTACACCACTCCGCAAATTTGTTGATTCTATAATTATACGTTCTTGTGGTTGACCCTCTTCCGGCTGAAGCAACTAACTTCACTGCTTGCTCAGAAAAGCCACCCTTAATTGCATGCTGCTTGATAACACCCATGCAGTCAATTTGAACATTTCCGGTCTGTCGTGGAAATACAGACCCCTGTTCTGAGTGATTAGATCCCTTCGGTCTGGAAGAGGAATTGGATTGCAGACCAGAAGGATCAGCAGATCCGTAAACCATGATCGGCCTGGCCAATGAGGGGCGATCAGTAGTACTTGGCAAATACCCTCTCTTAACTTTGCCAGAACTTTTGGGATGAGAATCGTTGGAGGATACGCATATGCGTACATTCCCTTCCAACTTATCGCCAGTGCGTCTACTGCTAAAGCTAGCGGGTCCGGGATCGGTGACACGTATGTGACCATCTTTGCGTTATGTTTTATCGCAAACAGGTCCACATTTGGCTTGCCCAATGTTTGAATAGAACTTCCGCTACCGTCCTTCGACTGAGAGCATCTGCTAACATGTTCAGTCTTCCTGGAATGTGTGCTGCCCGAAGAATAACATTCCTCTCTTGGCACCACAGCAGAAGGTTCCAAATCATCATACACAACTCCGGTGATCTCATTCAAATAAGACACCACTGTTCAGTTGTCTCTCCTTACTAGGATAATCTTGTCTCGGATTAAGTTCTCGAATTTTCGAAGTGCTAATGCCACCGCTAATAATTCGAGAACATTGATATGTTTCTACATATTGGTCCGATCCCATTCCCCTGACACTGACTGATCGTCCAATACCGCTCCCCAACCCGTCGTTGATGCGTCTGTGAAGATGGACATCTGTGGTTGAGGAGGTTGTAGAGGAACACCTCGCAAGAGATTCTGTTCTGATAACCACCACTGAAGGTGGAATATCAATGGGTCTTTTACTGGAATTCTCAGAGATAACGGATCTGTTCTCTGAGACCAGAATGACATTAGATACATCTGAATCGGCCTGCGCCTGAGTGCCGCATAAGGAACCTCGTTCTCCAGACACTAGTAAATTCAGTATCCTGAGAAATTGGCGCGCCGTCAGAAAGGCTCCTAGAGAAACTGACTCCAGTACTGCAATCAAACTCTTGACTCTGCTCTCCGCCGGAAAAGCTACGCCGTCCCTGAGGTTGAAAAATATTCCCAGATAAACAAACTCCTGGGATGGAGTCAATTCTGATTTCTCTAGATTCACAATCCATCCCAGGTCCTTTAGTAAGGCTAGGACTACCTGAAGATTGTTGCGCAGAGTGACTGGATTCCCCGCATTCAGCAGCCAGTCGTCTATGTAAGTATGAACAGCTATGTTTCTCCTGCGAAGATAAGAAGTCATGGCGTGAACCACTTTGGTGAAGACCCTCAGTGCTGTGGTCAGGCCGAACGGAAGCGCATTGAATTCCCAAACATTGTCTTGGAATGCAAAGCGAAGGTATTTCTGAAAAGGAATTGACATTGGAATATGAAAATATGCATCCTTCAGATCTATCGACACTGCCCACATGCCTTTTCTCAGCCCTGTCATCACCGCTGCTACAGTCTCCATCTGAAACTTTGGAGAAAGAATAAATTTGTTCAACAGTTTGAGATTGAGAATTGGTCTCCAACCTCTGGTACGTTTCGGAACGAGGAACATCATCGAATAGAAGCCTAGGGATGACTGATTGCGGACTAGATGAATCGCGTTCTTCCGCTGAAGATTTTCGATTTCTGAGCACATGGCATCTAGACGATGGGATTCCCTTGGAACGGGAGTCCACACTGGAGTCGATGTTAACGGAACTAATGATTGACGGATGAGCCAGTCCGGTTCGTAGCCATTTCTTAACCACTGACAGACTAAACAATCTCGCACGACCCGTTCCCATTGGCTTGAGAACAGTTGAAGTCTGCCTCCGACGGTAGTAATCTGCACACAGCTGGCGGTCGATATTGCACGATAAGACGCTAAATCGCTTGGGTGAAGAATCTCGACTCCCTTCGTTCCTGACGTCACCGGAACTGATACCGCCGGAAACCCGTTAGGACCGACCTCCACGGTTGCCCCGCGGTTTCTTGGAGTATGACGGTCCGGGACCGCCGCCACGACTATCCTTACGATAACCACCGCGACCCGAACCGCCACCCTTCCTGTCCTCATACGGCCACTTATTAGAGGACCTGTATGAGGATGAACGGCCAGGTCACTGCGATCCGGATGCCCGATGGGCATCACGGCCAGAACGATGGAAGGGCAATCTCTGGCGCTGCCTCTGTTGCTCCTGCCGATGCTGCTTGTAGGACTGCTGCGGCTGTGTCCTCTTAGTCGACCATTGAAGCGACTTTGGATAAGGCTGGCCATGCCGAGCCGCCAAACAAGCCTGGACTAATGAAAGGCGCAGAAGATAACGCAGCCCTCACCTCAGGTCCTGGTTCTACACAATCGAGAACCATTCTCCTGCGCTCCGCCAATGATCTGGTGATCACTCTGGCAAGGCAATCCTGGGATAAGCGCATGGTGTCCCGGACAACTCCGGGAGCAGCTTCTGGCACTTCCCCACCTTCTGCCGCGCAGGTCAGCATACCCTGCAGGACAGTACATCCTTGCGAGAGTGCAGCCTCGCCGCATCCTCAATGAGTGTTAACTCATTAAAAGGATCTTTATTGGCCTGGGAAACTAAGGGATGAGAACGACCCTTCGATTTGCCAGCCAACGGCCTATTCAATGCCTCTCGCTCCCCGACGGAAAGCCGTGGAACCCGGGCATATTGATGGTAGGCCTGCTCAGGAAAACGGACCCTACTCCTTATCCCCTTCGGGGCCTTGGGCAACGAACAGTCTGGTTGAACCAGACGATACGCCGCAACTTCCAACATGTCAGAAGTGTGCGAGTCCAAGGGGAGCGTCGGCATGGCAGAAGAGCCACTTGACAGAGCGCTAGCCGCTCGCTCTGACATCCGTTCCATCCCTGATCCGATGCCAACCTGAGACGGTCGGACATCCAGCCAAGGACCTGCACCCATTCAGCCTCGGTGCAAAATGAGGACTCGTCCATCAATGGACTACCGTTCTCATCTTCCTTCTCACCCTTGGATGAGAAAGTCACCGACAACCCATGCTGAGAACTATGGTCCGCACTTCTTCCACCATGAAATGCGTCCATAGCCCGACTACTAGCGGCACCAGTGTCCAGCGAATCGCCGGACACGGATTCACCGCATTCCACCGGGACTACAGCCGCTTTCACTACGGAAGATGACGGAACTCCGAGAGGAGCCGCACCTAACTCCGCCGGGATGCCGCTAGGAACCGCAAAACACGGCTCCAACGACAACGCGGGTTGAGCGAAATCTGGGTGAAAAATTCCTGATGGAACGTCGACAATACCACCCAACTGGCAGACCCGTACAAAACGTGAGGGAGATCCCTGGGACGTACTCGGTTCTGCCGTTAATAAAATATCCGGCATGCCGGAATCTTCCATAAGCAGAAGATCTTGAGCCAAGGTCGGAGGAAGGACAGGTGCTCGTCCCTCCGCAGAACTAGCCGGACCACCAAAGGGTTGCCCCGCACCAGCCTGCATCGTCGGGATCATGGACTGCAGACTCAAACATTGCCTTAAACTGGGCCGCCCATATGCCCAATGCTGAGTCCATCCACTCATTCAGACGCTCTTCAAGACCCTTTACTGACGCCTGATCCAGCTTGGCCGCCTTGTCCCTCACGATTCTCTCCAAACGTGCACGTCGATCACGATCGAACTTCGCCACCAACTCCGACGACCACTTCGCGCACACATCACAAGGGCTTCCAACCTTGCACCTCGCACAAGCCACACAGTGATGACCACCGAACTTGCATTTCATGAACCTGTTACACTTTTGACATAGTGTCCTGGTTTTTGGTCTTCTGCGAACAGAGTAAGAATTAAAATGCCGCACATGACATGCGATGACTAGCAATACGCACAATTGAGTTGATTGTAAGATAGAATTACTTAGAAACATTAACTTTCTCTTAAATTAATGCTAATCAAGTCTTTAGGCGGGAAATATTTGAAACTTTTTAGAGTGAATTTTATAAACACGACTTGGTAATTAACTAACGTTAATAAAGCCAAGAAATAAATGCCGATCGCTACAAACACCCTCGACAGTCAAGCGAGAGCTAAAAATCGGCATCAAAATGAGTGCATAGACACACCAAGTCAAAACATAACGATAAACATTGGCGCCGCCATCTTGGCTACGGGCGCATCCATCTTGGAAGGAACCGAGTCGCAAGAGAAATTAACCGAGTACCCGGATAAGATTAAACAGTTAACGGGTACCGGAGCGACTCCAACAATGGCTACCATTTTAAAATAATGTGCCAATTTAAGAAATTTTAAAACAGTCATTACTGTATAAATTCTAGAATGTATAAATTCTAGATTGATACAACCTGCCCCTGTGATGACTTTCCCTTTCCTTCCATTATGCCAGCAATGAATTAGCGAAAACATGCGTAAATCCGTAAATTTAGCACAAATTTCGAGCTTAAAAACACATGCCACTTGTTAAGTCAGCAAAATAAGCGAATCTGACTGTGATTGGGAATTGACTCGGTACCTGGGGCTATGGTAATTCCCGGACAGTATGGGCAGGACCAGGAGAGTGCGGAGTTTTTAATTGTTTATTTTGAGCTAGACTACATAATAGGCATTATCATAATAGTACATCTGGTAAGTATTATTCGAAGTAGAATATGGCAGCAACAGCGCCCAGTTAAATGTTTCAAACAGCATGTTTATTAAATAGCAGACATACAATTCATACATGTTGGACTATTAAGCATTAGAGACGGACTATTACGAATCATTCAAGACATCATGATTAAGATACATAGCATACATGTACACATCACTTAGTTGATTATGACATCATATGATGGATGGATAAACTGGAAAGGTGAAATGGCTGTTTGTCAGCAAGATATCAGTTTTTTCTGTCATCTGAACGGGCAGGAACTTCTCATACAATAGTGTCACGGTCACTTGTTCATTGCGTCTTTATACCAGCCAGATTATAATGGGTAAGTATGTAATCTTTGGCCAATAAATCACACTAATGATAAAGATGGCCATAGCCAGTCTTTGTAGTGATCTTGAGAAGGGTACATTAGTGGGCCAACAGAAAAGTATTTTTTTATATTTATACAAGTAGAAAATTGAGCCAGTCATTCCAGCGGTACATTTTCAAAAACAGTCTTCCCCTTTCCTGTAAATATTTCAATCTGCTTCACCACTCTTGGCCACTAACTGTCTGACAGCTACAAGTCATCAGACAATAATTTCAATGGACAATAACTCTGGACCTGCTGTGAATATTTTAAAAACAATTTGGCTGGAAGTCATTGGTGGCTTTGCGTTCGGTTTTGTTTTATGACATCTTACTTTCTACTGCTTGCATATCTGTTGCTTCACGAGCCAGCTCAGTCACAACAAGCTTCTGAAGAACACCAAACACCCGGTCCAGCTCTGCCATGGTAACAAATGAGCGCATAGGTGATGTCATTACAGCGCGTTTAACGAGTTGTTGCATGATGTTTTGCAGTACCTCTCTGTGAATATTTAAAGTAGGGCTGGTGGGTAAAGTCTTGACGGGTAACACAATTTACTGCAGTTATTTTTGGTTGCTAGTATGAAATACACAGTTAGTTAGACTCGGTATTTAATTTGTAAACATATTATTGTATTTAATTTGCAGAGCACACTAGAAATATGTGAGTCATTTATGTCAAAGGTACTTTCTCTGACATTGGGAAGGACCATGGTACAGTACATCTCAGAGTTAACTTAACATAAAATGTGTCTGATTCTCGGAAAAGCGTAGCCATAATTTGATTGGCATGCTGGACATCTGCCGCCATTATGAATGAATGAAAATTACTATCATAGTAAAATTTTGATCACGTGTCTCGGTGCCGCGGTGCCGCTTTTAAAAGCACTACAGCAATATCTTAACGCCCGCTTTGACTTTTAAATTAATAAAACAAACAATGTCTGGTTCATGAAATATAGTGAAATTAGCTCCCTGACTATTTATAATGTTAACTTTCACAGGTTTATTAAGGCACTATTTATCATCTAGCTATGTTATTGCTATGATGGGGGGGGGGGGGGGGGTGCGGCGATTGCTCATTTCCTCGGCTTGGTTCCCGAGTGAGGAAACAACAATGTGTTATACTCGGCTACATTACATTGCAATATAGTGAATCCGAAAGCTACCGAATGTCACAAAAAGAAAATCATTAAATCATTACGGGCGTTTTATTTCCGCGAAAAGACAATGAGATATCGGTACATGTTACAGCTTTAGGGGCGCATAGTATTTCATAACTAGCCCTGAACTAGTCTTTTTTCGTGTAGAGCACCGATAGGGATATTGCAGTAGCGGACACGAATCTGCTAATTTGTGGGTCATATTATCAATAAAAACCACATCATCTGCATGTTTTAATAAAAAGCGTCTACATTAGTCGAGCATTGGTACACACAAGCTATATTTCGACATCTTTAATCCATAATTTTGAGTTTATTCGCTGTCTGTTCATCGCGAACACAGGTGATGCGTAGAAGTGATAATGAAGATGCTTATGGACAGTTTTCACTATGACTAACCTATGTCAAATCTCGCCAGTCAGCATGTTTTGCTGCGCTGGATGTTTATAAAAGTTAAATGCGAAACGAACCGATGCTTACGATTCTTGCACTAGATGCAAAACGTTCAGGGGGCGCAAAACGTTCAGAGGCGCATCGCTACATTAATTCTCAACCGGGAAACATGATTTTGTGTTTCGTAATATTTATAATTTTTATTTTTAATATTATGTCCCGCTGTCTTTTTTAAGAAAACTTATTTACCTTTGCCCCTTCTAGGAAATGTAATGTACCGCTAAGTTTGATTGGATCCCAGGTAGTTGGAGCCGTGGAGTTGGTATGTACGTTGGTATGTATGTATTACGCAATGCACATATGAATCTTTTAAATGCATTTAAAATTTAGCGTCTGTCCCATTTTGCTTTTAACAGCGCGTTTGGGCACTATTTCTTGGGGTCATCAAACAAGTTCAAACTTGCTTATTTACGCATTTAATGCTCGTTCTCAACGCATATATTTATTATTTTAAATGCATCAAAAAAATTAACTAGATGCGTTGTGAATACATTGTGTTTTTAAAACCGACGCGTTGGAAATGGGCCTTCAACGCATCATGCCCACATTTCAGCCTACATGTCACGTAGTTAATTATGACATCATATGATTGAGTGAGGAAATGGATTCATGAATTGATGCACTGTCCTTGACCATGGCAAACATCAGATTCTGGGTGATAGGAAGTAACTGTGTTAACCATTTAATGGTGATGATTTTTCAAGAAAATTGAAATATGTGATTAATGAATGTTCACTTGCAGAGAACGAGAATAGTATATTCTTGAAAGTTTATCATTGGAATAATTGGCTCGGTTACCGAGCCAGTGACTCCATCTGATAAATTTTCAAAAATAGTATTCACTTGCCATGCAAATGGACATTCATCATGCCCATTGCAGCGGTCAGTTTTGACCGACTTGACCATTAAATGGCTTAAATTCAGCTTATTCAGGTAGATTGCACACAGTGAGATATCCAATAGTATCTAAACACTGTGCTAATTAAAGACAGAAGGAATGGATCGATCAATTTCAAGCTATTACCTGCCCATTTCTAACTAAGCTTTGCACACTTACTAAACATGCTCGAATCATTTGAAAACTGAAACCTGAATTCGCAAAACCTAAATTTCAAGGTAACTATACCGGTAAGCTGTTGAATATTTTGAAACTAATTTGACTGGGTGATGTTGCAGCCTATGGCTTAATGAATGTTTACTAAATTGTAAGTTCATTAGACATACAATTTGTACACTTTGTAAGAGACCTTTTGAATTTTGTGATGGACTTAAATGTCACTTTGATTATGATGCAGCTAACAGGTGACATATTTGATTATGAAGTCAGATACTTGAGTGACAGATCAGATCCTCCATAGTAATGGCAGCAATTAATTTCAGTCAAATTGTTTAAAAAAATAATCAGCAGGATAGTAAATGGAACTATCAAATAAATCTGTTGTATGCATATGATGAAATATATGTCAGTACATTCAATATCTCCACAAAGACATTCACACACCCAATCTTACCTATAATCATGTACTTCAAACATGGATTCCTTTGAGTCCTTTTTCAGTGTACAATCTTTAGCCAGGTCAGCCTTTGGCACAAGTAACATTTCTGTAAACTTATTCGTACACAGAACATTGTAGACGACCTTCAATGCACTGACCTGAATCAGTGCGCGCTGAAGGTTTACCATCTCATCATTGGCGGAGATCAAATGGGGTGTCGCAGTAGGCGACGCACATTCATTAGAGAGGTGATGAACGGTAGTAGTTGATGTCTCTAATGGCTCAAGTTTTCTACTAGCGCTTTCTGGAATGTCATTGCTTGTGCTTGTCTGCCGTAGACGTGAATTGTCATCTAAATGTGTCTGCTGCTGCTGCTGCTGCTGCTGCTGCTGCTGCTGCTGCTGCTGCTGCTGCTGCTGCTGCTGCTGCCACTGTTGGTTGGACAATACTCTACAGCTTGTGGCCAGAATGTCATGTTCAACATCAGTGTCGACTAAAACATTAACTGAGACAGAAATCTGGTTCGATGTATTTGGTATAGCAGTGGTTACTGCCGGGTCTGTATCCGGCATGCCTTCAGTTACATGCTCCAAGTTACTGTCATTCAGTAATGCCTCATCAGTAGCCATTGTCCCTTGTCCACTGGCCACACACACCAATGATGCTACAGACTCAGCAGAGCTACTCTGACTTAAGTTTGGACTAGAATCAAACTCAGCTAGTGTCGCTATTTGGCAATCGACTAACTGTAGCTTTTTATCGGCATTATGATCACACATATCCTGCTGCCCTGTATCTGTGATTTCACTATTCAAAACACGACTGATATCATCATCTAATTTCTTCATCAACACATCAGCCTCAGCCTCATCTTTGGTTTTCTGTTCCTCATCCAGTGATGAATCTTCAGGCTCTTTCACTATACCAGTGTTGAATTCGTCCTCAGTAAGTGTGGAGGTTTTCTCCTCTGGCAGCAGAGTTAATGAAAACACAACATCGAGCAAATCCGGAGTAAAGCCGTTAACAGCATTTATATCCAAAATCATTTGTTCAACTGGCTCCAGTAAATGAATAGCGACGTTACTGATCGCTGCTTCACCGTCATCCCATTGTACGATAGCTGTCACAGCACGCTCCTTCGCCACACCTAACACTGTTCCACGTCGGCACGACTCCCGATGTCGACATCTTCCTCCAGCTCGCAGACCACGATCAACACCACCTAACAGTGCTAGAACTGGCCAAATCTGAGACAGAAAATTGTTATCAATGCAAATATCATATCAATCAAAGTCTTCCATCAATTTCAATTACCAGTTTGACACGTCTGCAACATTGCACGCTCACTATTCTCATTCAGTCTGGAATGGCAGCAATCAAGAGATCCTAGCTGTCACTCTGGCATCTAATGTCATAATTGAATATGTCACAAGGTAGCCGACATCATAATCATAATGACGCATAGGTCCATCATGAAAATCTAAACGTCTGTCATTAGTGTACGAATTGCATGTATGTAGTAAATTGATAATTTAATAAACATTTTGTTGAATAGTTTGAAATTAATTTGACTGGGAGATGGTGCTACAACAGCGGCCAGTCAAATTAATATCAAAATATTCAACAGCTAACCTGACAGTGTATAGTTACCTTGAAATTTAGACTCTGAGAATTCAAATTTCGATGTTTCAAATCAATTCCAACACACGCAAAAAGCTGGCGGAGCTTAGCTAGAAGTGGATCCCTCCATTTTCTAATTTTACCAACTAAAATAAGGCCACTCCCTGATTGATAGCAGTCAATAATTAGCAGCTTATCAGACAGAAAGTAGGATTAAGAAAACAATGTATGTTTCACTCATATGATATGAATCTTTTTAGCAGATTAAATTTGCAATTCACTTGTCACCATTTAACCCTTTAACCCTCATATCATCCAAAAATGCCTTCTACAGTGGTCTTGAGAAATGTCCATTTGCAGACCAACAGAAGACTATTTTTGAAGATTTACCACTGGAAGGACTGGCTCGATAACCAACCCAGACATTCCAGTGGTAAATCTTTCAAAAATAGTCTTTTCTTGGTCTGCAAAGGGACATTTTCTATGAGAAAATTGAAATTTTCTTGAACGAATTTGAGTGTTAAATGGTTAATGACCGGTTAATGACCGACAAGATTACATTAATTAATATACAACCATCTAGCAGATTACTTTACAACCAAACAGTACTCGTGAAGTTCAAAATAAGGGAGATGATTTTAAGATCATTTTAAAATAATTAAGATTTAATCAATATTTACTTCAAAACAGAGCGTGGTAAGAGTTTCTTGAAAGCTGCATGTTTCCTTTATTTCCTTGAGCAGAGGATTTTCTGCCAGGGCAGGTGCTGGTGTTGGTGTTTCCGCATCCAAATGACCTAGGAAAATTCAACAACAACCCTTTTATAATGAGAACAATTTTCTTTAACATGAGGCACAAAGACCTGTGACGCTCACCTGGACCATTAGCATTTGAGCCATTGGCATTTAAATAGATAGAATGGATAATTTTCAGAAAATACAAGATGGCCACGAGAAAAATTTACCAATTAAAATTCTGTATACAAGTTCTAAAACTTACCAGCCTAGTGTCCTTCCAGCTGAGTTTGGTTGAACTAAAAATAAGTGTTTACGATGAGTCATCTTTCACCTGATTTCCTGGACATTTTAAGAAATTCAAGATGGCCATAAAAAAATTACCAATCAAATTTCTGTATAATTTTTGTCTACCACACTATGAGCCTTCCATAGAAGCTGTTTGGAATCAGCACAACGGTTAATGAGGAGTAGTTTTATCAAGTATTTCTTGGACATTTTCAGAACTCCAAGATGGTCGCCAGACAAATTGACCATCAGATTCTCTTGAACAAAGTTGGTTCAGGTCTTGCCATAGATGAGGTTTCTTGAGTTTCAAATCAATCGGCCGAGTAGTTTCGGAAATGTTACAAAAATCCAATCTATACGCCTATCAGTGACCATGACCAGATCACAATGACCTTGAACCTTTTTCCCTGAATGGCATTGTGCTATGTTCTCTCATTATAAGGAGGCATGTGTTTGAATCCACTATGATTAATGAACCACGAGATGTGAACTACTAAGCTGAGATAAACACAAAATGTTAATGCTAAAAAAACCCAGTTTTTTCACCAATGTCACAATGGCATTGACCTTTGGCCTTTTGACCCTAAAGACATTGTGTCATCACTACAAGGAGGCATGTATCCAAGTTTATTTGTAATATAATTAACCCAAAAGGAGACATGAACTATTAGCCCTTACCACTCTGATGTTAAAATTTCAAATTTTCAAATTAAATTCAAAGATGAACTGGTGTTCATTTTTCAACAAATTTGGTGGAAGATGGTGCTGTCATAGACAGCAACATCTTCCACCAAAATTGTTGAAAAATGTACACCAGTTTCTTTGCAATTGATGCAGTAAAAGACAGAATATTGACATCGTGGTAGGAGTTAAGTTGCGCTTAATACAAAATATTATTGTTAAGAAAAACAAGGTTTTCTCATTATCGCTTTGAATTTGACCTTTTAAATTTTTATGACAACATTATAGTGCCATGCCAGCTAGCTCTCAGGCTGCACTTGTCCAAAAGTGGGACCCGTATACTTAGCCAAACATGAGATATAAACTGCTAAGTTGAGCTAAACACAAAATGTTAATGCTGAAAAAAGCCAAGGAATTTTACCAATGACACAATGACTTTGGTCTTTGACGTTTTGTGTCATTGTGTTAAACTCATTAATTAAAAGGAATCATATGTTCACGGCTTGGTCCCCTATAATTAATCAAACCAAAATTAACAAAAGTTTTAGAGCAACTCAACATACGCCCGCAGGCATACTTGTTTGAGGAATGCTAAATGTGAACAGTTAGTCTTTGATAATTCTCTAAGAAGGGGGTGGGGGGGGGGGGGAAATTTCTATTAGGTACACATTTGGAATTCACGGCAAAGACATCACTAAAAATGTCTTCACAGCTGCATTGATCATTACAAGTACAAGACAATTTTGATGGATTTTAATTTTTCAAGGGAGATAACTCTGGTGAATATGGGCGGATTTTGCCGAAACGAAATTATGACACTTCGTCTATGCATAAAACATCAGCTGGAAAAAAAATTGTGAATGTAGGCTCAAAACTCTTCGACATCAAGACCGGGCAAGAAAATTTTGACCAATTTTAGCATTTCAAGGGAGATAACTCTGGCAAATATTGGCAGATTTTGCCGAAACGAAATCATGACACTTCGTCTATCCCTAACAAATCTGCTGAAAAATAAATTGTGATTGTAGGTTAAAAACACTTCAAGATCTGGGCCGGACAAGAAAATTTTGACAAATATAGACAGATTTTGCCGAAACGAACTCATGACAATTTGTCTATCAGTAACACATCTGCTGAAAAAGAAATTGTGAGGGTAGGTTCAAAACTCTTCGCGATCTGGTCCGGACAAGAAAATCTTGACGAATTTTTGTATTTTCAAGGGAGATAACTCTGGCAAATGTGGGCGGATTTTGCCGAAATGAAATCATGACACTTCGCCCATCCCTAACACATCTGCTTAAAAATTGTTAGTGTAGGTTCAAACCTCTGAGATCTGGTCCGGACAAGAAATCAGATGGATGGATGGACAGACGGATGCACAGACTGATGCACGGACGGATGGATAGCGAGCGCCATCACATAATACGACCCCACTTTGCGCGGGCGGTGTATAAAAACACTGAAGTTGAGCTAAATACACACGGTTAATGTTGAAGAAAACCCAGATTTTTATCACTGTCACAATGACCTTAACCTTCGACCTTGACATCATTGTGTCATGCCCTTTCATTATAAGGAAGCATGTGTCGAAGTTTGGATTCATTATGATTAACCAAATGCGAGATATGAACTGCTAAGTCGAACGAAGCGCAAATTGGACAAAGGCATATCTCATTCAAGCCATCAAAACAAGAGAACATATTTTGGGCGCATAATGAGACAACTGTACAGCAAGGCAAGAAATTTGCCGACTTCATTAAAAATACTATCCTTTAGATTATACTTACTACATCTCATAGTGCAACTACTATACTGTTTTGCAAATTATCCTTTGGCTAAACTAACTCATTTCAAATTTCCATAGTTTTGGGAGGAGAGTGATGGATGGATGGATGGACAGATGGATGGAGGTGATTTTGATATCCCCAGCGTTAGAATGTTTAAGTTTACACACCTAAGCAACAAATCTATGAAGTCTGATTTGTCTTGATTTTCATTTTACAGCAGTAGCGTTACAGCTGTAGTATAAGTAGCACTTAAGTTATAACGCTTACCATAGGGTCGTGCCTTTAACTTCTTGAATGACTCTTTGACACTGTGTATTTTGTCTAATTGAATAACAATGTGTTCACTGATGGCTTGTGCCCAAGCTGTGTGTTCATGCAGACTGCGCAGTAAGCCAATGTTTGCTTCTACCATAGCCACATTAGCCAGGGCACAATGCGGATCTCCTGCCAGCAGGTCTTTGGGTGTACCGTAAACCTGCATGTCGGCTATCTTCACCTACAAACATTGGGAAGATGAACTCTTTACTGGTTGTATCAAGGGAGATAACCTTTTGCGACAGAAATTAAAGTTTTTACAGGTCCTGAGAGACGTGCTTTTGAAAGAATTCCTCTGATATGACTATGATTACAGCACAGCTCCGAAATAAGTCATAATATTTCCAAGAGAAAAGAAAAGCATGTTAGTGAGTAAGAAATGTTCTGTTGAATATTTTGAACATAACTGGACTGGAAGACAATTATGTTCAAAATATTCAACAGTACATTTTATATTTGCTTTGAAAACATTTTCACTTATTTCTGGGTTGTACTGTAGCTCTTATAGAGTCATTTAGATACATATGAAGTCTAAGAAAATGAATTTTCTTTTCAAATAACTGGTTATTTATCAAATACAGAAGCGACTTCACGTGTATGTATAACCCTTAAATCTTAGCACTCTGATTTAAAAATTTTTAATTTTCAAATTAAATTAAAACATGAACTGCTGTTAATTTTTCTACAAATTTCGTAGACAGCAACATCGTTCACTAAAATTGTTGAAAAATGTACACCAGTTTCTCTTCTCTTGACACAGTAAAAAATAGAATATTGCTATCAGTGTGCTAAGGGTTAAACCTTACAAACACAAATCAACAAGTTCCTTATGATCTAAAGAATATTCTGTTGATATTAGTTTCAAAATAGTCAACAGCTTTCCTGGACATATGTCCCTGTTCTATGACACCAAATATTCCCGACTATGTTTACAACAGCTAGCCAAATGTACTGGTTGGTGTCCACTAAGATGTCATAATATCGACGGCGGCGTTGAAGGAATTGCGCTATGGTTAGATATGACATTGGTAACTAATGAGCAAAATAGTACAATTTCGAGTAAGAAGAAATTCATAAAGTGATGTGCAAATTTTGATAATTGTACAATGTGTGCCCTAACATTAAAAAGCACTTTGGCATCTCGGGACCGACCAGCCATCTTCAGACTGAGACTGGTTCCCGGAATTATCACGATAGCTAGACCATTAAATGCCAGACACACTAGGCATATTTATACGCTCTACACCTCGATCAGAGTAAATTGTGTCAAGTGTGTCAGATCCGGTGATGACAATTTTGCTAGTGACTTCGTAAACCAGTGTATAATGTGTTCGTATCTGGCATGTCAAATAAATTTGCTAGAGATCGACTCGGTGACCAGTGTATAAATTTGCCTAGTTTCTCTGTTCTAGCCATGATTCTATTACAGGTTTCACGTCACAAAATGCTGGAGTGTCAGGAATCACTGGTAGATTTGTTTAGTGTGTCTGAAGTCGTTGTATCAGCGATTTCCCAGCCAGCGATTCCCCAGCACACAAAATCGCAGCATACAGCGTATACATTCGCCTAGTGTGTCTAAAGCTTTAGGGGTAGTACCGCTAAATGCTAGCGGGATATAGAGTCAGGATGATAAATCTGAATATTCATCAAATTTCCCTATGCTAAGTATATCAGAGGAATCGAAATACAGCGAGAGACCACTCTTCATAAGGAACCACGAAAATCTGGTCAATAAAGTACAGCACAGAAATAACATAACATGTTTCCAAACACAAAATAAAACATACTTTTAAATATTTTGAACACAATTAAATTGCAAAACATTGCTGTCTCAAGCAATGTTTTCCAATCCAATTATCTTCAAAATACCCAAAAGAACACTTGTTCCGTGTTCAAAATTGTACTAACTAACCGGTTTCTCTTTTTGTTTTGGAAATATATTAACTTATTTTTTCATCTAGACTGTAAGCAGGTATTGGCTGCAGACAAGTTTTATTGTAAACATTAACCTGTTAACGCACAAGTCAGCTAAAAATAGTTTCTCCAGTGGTCTTGAGAGATATCCATTTCTAGACAGAGAGAAGACACTATTTTTGAAAATTTAGTACTGGAATCACTTGCTCGACAACCAAGCTAGTCATTCCAGGGGTATATTTTCAAGAAATAGTCTTCAGGTGGTCTGTAAATGGACATTTTCTATGAGAAAATAAATATTTTCTTGAATAAATTTGCGGGTTAAAGGTTTAAAAGAATAATATGTTGTGGCCCCTTGGTACGGGTTTTGATTGTACTTCTTCCTGTCCCTGCCTTTGGTGGGCATTGTCATCAAAAAAGCGGATAAAGGACAAGCTACAGTCATACAGGACACAGACAGCTACAAACAGGAAGCTGTCAGACAACTCAGCGACCCAAACTATTATGTCAAGCAAACAACAGATCTCACCACTACCCACGCTGAAAGGGTAGAAACAGCCATCACAGATATGGTCTTAAGTGGTGAAATCTCAACTGAGATAGCTAATGGATTAAGAATCAACAATCCAAGGACAGCTAGATTCTATTTATTACCAAAAATACACAAACAATCTATTGGCCCGCTAACACCTGGCAGACCAATAATTAGTGGTAATGGAGCCCCACTGAACACCTCAGTAGCTTTATTGATGAGCACATCAAAATCCACCTACCACAAATCAAGTCTTATGTACGTGACACCAACGACTTTATCGTCACTATGGATGTCACATCACTCTACACCAACATTCCACACAACGAAGGGCTTAGAGCAGTCGCACAGTTTTTAAGACATGGCTGCCCTGGCACGGTTACAGCAAGAAGACTTCTATCTCTTCTAAAAATTGTGCTAACCTGCAACAACTTTGGATTCAACAACGAACATTACCTCCAAATCGGAGGCACCGCTATGGGGACAAAAGTCGCTCCAAGTTATGCCATCATCTTTATGGCAACGCTTGAAGAAAAACTCTTGAACAAAAACCTAAACAAACCGGCCCTCTACCTCCGCTATATTGATGACATCTTCATGATTTGGACCTCCGGCTTGGAATCATTGAATCAGTTCATCCACATGATGAACAACTCACATTATTCAATCAAGTTCACGGCCGAAAAGTCACAAGTGTCAATCAACTTTTTAGACACGGAAGTATTTCTATTACCCAATAGACACTTGGGATTTGACCTATACACCAAACCTACCGACACACATGGTTACCTACATTTCTCCTCAGCACATCCAGATTCCACCAAAAAGGCCAACCCTTTTGGCCAATTGCTAAGAATCAAGAGAATTTGTAGCAGAGAGGAAGACTACCTCAAACATGCGCATGACGTAATACACTATTATATCATACGCGGTTACCCAGAAAAAGATCTGGAAAACTGTCTCAACAGAACCCTTGAAAAAACAAGGAAAAATCTACTCTCACCCAACACACAAAAACAAATTTCAACTCGCATCCCATGCATTATGGATTTCCACCCACATAGCAAACTAGCTAAAAATGTTATCTTACGCCACTGGGACCAACAACAGAGCAGCCCCAAATGTAGGGCAACATTCCAGGAACCGCCATTATTTGGTCACAGAAGGAATCCTTCCTTCAAAGACACACTAATAACGGCCAAATTTATGGATGCAAAAAATGCACATTCAAGGCAGAAACATCACCAACTCTGTCATTCCATGCAACAAACACAATTGCGCGTTTTGTCAACAAATGGACAAAAAATGCACATTCAAATGCTCAAACATACCAAAACAAAAACATTCTGTAACACAATGAATGTGGTTTATTTAATAACGTGTTCTAAACAATACATTGGTGAAACTAAACGAGAATTCCAAATACCTATTAAAGAGCATCTTAGGGACATTAAAAACAAGACACACCAGTAGCCATTCACTTCAATCTCCCCAATCATAACACCTCTTCAGTCAACTACAGAATCATTGAGGTGTTCCATCGCGATGCTGAATCCACGGAAGCAACGTCTATCCGTAAGGAATGCGAGAAATTCTGGATCCACCAGCTACATAGTATGGACCCAATTGGAATTAATCATGCTGATTGGTGACAATCTCTACCTGAAAGTAGTACAATAAATAGTTTAAAAGAATAACCCCTACCTTTTCTCCTGGATTACTACTATAGAACATGACACATGGATAGAGCTCAGTGCCATCAACATCTTCAAATGCTATCTGTGGCTCCTGAAAAAAAGCAACAATGCATAATAAGCTTCAAGTGGATCACAAACAGAGCAGGGTCAAAATACACAAATTGAAGTTTTTGTATAATTAATTTTTTTTAAATATGTGTAGTTGCATTTCTTCAAACTCCTAACTAGCAAATTTAGACATGAAAATCATTTTCTTAAATTTCTATTGCGGCAGGATGTCATCGCGTGAATGATTGTCGTGGTATAGTGTCACCGCATGAATTATACCTATGTTGTTGATGACTGATAAGCGGACAACGGCTCATTGAGACACCACCATATTGATGAGAGGCAAGAGAAATACTAGCGTTTGTTAAACTAGAAGTGGTATCAGATCTGATGTCCGACTCCCTAATGTTATTAAGCATTAGTTTAATGAACATGTTAACATTGATAGAACTTTTGAAAATTTGTCCAATTATTTCTAATTCTTAAAATATTATAAAAGCTCTTATTTTTGATGATTTTTTTTATTAAATTCTAATTCGCATTGGTCATCACATTTAAACAATATCAAATCATTTTAATCCTAAACACTGGATAAATTAAGTGCTTTAATATGGATAAATACTCTCTTCAGCATTTTAAAAAGAGGCCCAAGGGCCTGTGGTGCTCACCTGGATCACTGGCATTTAAACCATTTGCATCTAAATAGACATGATGGGTGATTTTCAGAAAATTCAAGATGGCCACCAAATAATTGACCAATCAAGATTCTCGTTTAATATGTTAAAGTCAACAGTTATAGTATCGTTCCACCCAAGTTTTGTTGAAATCGGGCTATTGATTGAATAAGTAGTTTTTAAATGGTTCCAGGAAACTCAGAAAATCAGAGATGGCTCCCAAAGGAGTGACCTATCAAAATTGTGAATAGAATTTCTAGAGGCTATGACAATATGATCCTTCCAGCAAAATTTGGTTGAGATTGCCAAAGCAATTAATGAGTAGTATTTTATACGAACTCCCATTTTACGGAAAATCCAAGATGGACACCATCAAAATGAACCCGTCAAAATTCTGTATAGATTTCTGAAGCATACCGTCCTAGGGTTCTTCCAGATGGGTTTGGTTGAAATCGGCCAAGCAGTTAATGATGAGTAGCCTTTTAACTGATTTCCCAAAATGTTCAGAAAATCCAAGATGGGCACCGAAAAAATTGACCAATCAAAATTCTCTGTACAAGTTCTGAAACCGACCACCCTAGGCTCATTCCAGCCACTCTGGTTGAAATCGCCCAAGCAGCTAATGAGTAGCGTTGTGCACAATTTTTAGGTATTTTTCGGACAATTCAAGATGGCCACCGAACAAACTGACCAATCAAAATTCTGTATACAAGCTCTGAAGCATACCATGTTAGGGCCTTTCCAGCTGAGATTTGCTTGAAAACGTTCAAGCGGTTAATGAGGAGTAGCCTTTTAACTGATTTCCCAAAATTTTCAGAAAATCCAAGATGGCCACCGGACAAATTGACCAAACAAAATTCTGTATACCAGTTCTGAAACCTATCAGGCAAGTCTGGTTGAAATTGCTCAAGCAGTTAATGAGGAGTAGTTTTATATGATTTCCCGTCATTTTTCGTAAAATTCAAGATGGCCACAGGAAAAATGAACTAATCAAAATCTGTATACACGTTCTGAAGCATACTACGCTAGGGTTCTTCCATCCGAGGGTGATTGAAATCGGCCCAGTGGTTATCGCGTAGGCTTTTGAGAGATCTCCAGAAATTTTCAGAAAATCCTAGATGGCAATTAGAAAAATTGACCAATTAAACTTCTATATACAAGTTCTGAAACACACTACTAGCGCACTAGCTTGCCAGCTAAGTCTGGTTGAAACTGCCCAAACAGTTAATGAGGATTTGAGTTTTAAACGATTTCCCAGCATTTTTCTGAAAACTCAAGATGGCTGCAGACAAAATTGACCAATCAAAATTCTGTATACAAGTTCTATTTATGGCAGCACTAACAGGTAACAACTGCTTTTATTAAAACTGTTTCAAAATATCAAGCCCATATCTGGTATAATTGCCTGAATATTAATATACAGAGATTTCAGTGGCGAAAGTAAGCAACAATATGAGTCAATTTAATTTAACTTATCTCTTCCATTTAAATACAAATTATTTATTACATACACTCAGGGTTGGAAAAAAATCGATTTTTTTCAAAAAAATCAAATCAATCGATTTTTTTGATTTAAATCGATTTCAATGATTTAAATCGATTTTTATTCGCGACATCCCAGGAAATTACGTAAAACTTATACAGTGAAACCTGTATTAAGACACTGGCTGTGGGAGTCGCAGAAGGTGGTCTCTTAAGACAGGTGGTCTCTTAATACAGGTCCAGATGCATTGCTAAACTGTATTTTGGAACTGAATAAAGTGGTATTTTTATGACTTATTTTTAACTGAATTTTAAGCTTGCTGGTTTCTTAATACAAAAAAACTTTGTTCGCTTAAGCAGTTTTAACAGTATTATTATTGCATCATTTTTTATTGCATCATTTTTTTATTGCATCATTTTTCTATTGCATCATTTTTTTATTGCATCATTTTTTTTAAATGATGCAATAGAAAAGCATTTTTTCATTCTTGAAAAATACAGTCAAAACTGCTTAAGTGACAAAGGCTATGAAATATTTTCAATTCCATAATTAGCAAAATGTCTAACTCCGGCCGAAAACAAGATCCAATATGGATTCATTATGAGAAAGTGAAGACCCCAGATAAGGCCGGTGTCCGGGCTGTCTGCAAGGTCTGCCGACACGAACTCCAAGGTATCCCAGAGCGGTTAAAAAAACATGCAGCCAATTGCACAGGTCCACCAACACCAGCACTTCAAGGTCTAGCTGTAGCCGCAACAGAAACGGGGACTTCATCTCAATCTGAGCAGCAGCAGCGCGTTGAAACTGTTGTTGATCAAAACGATGTGGTGGTGATGGAAGTTGAACCTCTGTCAACTTCAAGTTCTGCTTCAGCGGCAGTGAAGCGCCCAGTGCACGGTCAATTAGCTGCTGGTACATTGGCCGCTAAGATACCCAAGCTGAATTATGGTCTACAGAATTATGTCATCAGAACTTCAGCAGAAAAACGTGGTGAATTAGATCGTGATGTAGCTAGGATGGTGTATGCTACGAACTCCCCATTTCGCTTAGTAGAAAATAGACATTTTATAAACCTTGTAAAAGATTTACGACCAGGCTATCAGCCACCATCCAGAAAGGACATAGGGGGGAAATATTTGGATGTTATCTACACAGAAGAGCGGGAGAAGGCGAGAAAAAATTTGGAAGGTGAACTTGTCTGTCTAGCATTAGACGGTTGGAGCAATATTCATAACGAGCCTATCGTATGTGCTACAGTGACGACCTGCTTAGGTGATATTTACTTAGTGGATACTACGGACACCTCTGGACATCCTCACACAGCGGAATATCTTTATGACATTGCGAAGCAGACAATTGAAAACACGCACAATGATTTTGGGTGCATTATATGTAGTATCGTCACAGACAATGCTGCTAATGTAGCAAAGATGCGAGAGTTCTTGAAAGAACGACTGGGTTTCAACATGATTGCGTATGGATGCACGCCTCATCTTCTAAATCTGACTTCAAAGGACTTTGAAATGGGTAATGTTAAGGAGCATGTCACACAAGTTGTGAAGTATTTCCGAAATAACCACTTTGCTAGTGCCCAAATACGCCAATCATCGTGCAGAAAGTTAGTGATGCCAGCAGATACAAGGTGGAACACAATGTACGATTGTTTAAACTCGTATTGTGAGGCATGGCCGACACTTGTGACAATCTGTGATGGACATACTGACCGCATAGATGTTGCCATTGCCAATAAAGTTCGTAATGTAGTAATCAAACGTTCTGCAGATGAATACCGACTTTGTTTGAAACCAGTAGCTTGCGCTCTCGATAAAGCTCAATCGGACAATTGCACAATAGCAGAAGCAGTTGAATTATGGAAAGATGTAAAAACGGCCCTGCATAATGACACTAATAATTCAACAAAGCGTGCGGCCGATAAGCGTTATCAACAAGCTGTGACACCTCACCACATGCTGGCCAATCTACTCCTCCCTAAATACCGTGGTCGAAACTTGACTCAGCAAGAACGTGAAACTGCACTCACCGTAGCATCCGAAATCCCTGGTTTGATGACTTTGGTAATCAAATTCGAGGCCATGGCACCACCATTTCACATTCTTAAATTTAACGACGACGTTGTTAATGGAGTAACCTCTCTTCATTGGTGGAAGTCGCACAGACGTGACTTCGAGGATGATCTGCTGGAAGCATTTGAATTCACTCAGCGTCTGATGTCAGCTGTGGCGGCGTCAGCTGGTGTCGAGCGCGTGTTCTCCAGCTATGGGCTCGTGCAGAGTAAGTTGAGAAACAAACTTGGAACTTTAAAAGCGGCTAAACTAGTATTTCTTTTTCGGTCCCTAAACTGTGACAAAGAAAATG
This sequence comes from Chaetoderma sp. LZ-2023a, assembly GCA_034401795.1. Lineage (NCBI taxonomy): Eukaryota > Metazoa > Mollusca > Caudofoveata > Chaetodermatida > Chaetodermatidae > Chaetoderma > Chaetoderma sp. LZ-2023a. Next base: position 87,558,122 of record CM067360.1, on the reverse strand, counting down.
ACTTCCGGTTTCAGTTGAATGATGATTGTTGACTAGACTAGTGAAGTACAATTGCAGCATTATTGAAAACTGAAAGTGAAAAGTGATGACAGACACATCTATCTGTGACTCAGTTAGGTTTGCGCGATATTGCTTGAGAGAATATCGATATCGTTATTATAAAAAAATTGCGGTATCTCAATAGTCAATATATCGAGTGTTCTGGTTAATCACTTAATTGTGAATAATTAAAGAATATGCATCCCATCATTCATAACATATTGAATATTTTGAAAGCAATTTCACTGGAAGCCGTTGCTGCCTAAGTCAGCAACGGTTTTCAGTGAAATTGCTTTCAAAATATTCAATATGTTTATTATGTTACGAATGATGGGATGTCTATTCTTTAATTATCACTGTTTGAACTAATAATATATAGAGTTCAAAATTTATATATTACGTCATATTAGCAACGATTTTTCAATTTTGTTCACAATTGCATCACAGATACAGTGAGTAGCAATAGGACAGAAATGATGCAATGCATAAATCTAACGAATTAGCCCTAATTAGATGCACAAAATCTATGAAGGTATGCAAAAGTCATCATTGTCTAAGTCTATCAACCTTGTTAACTTCTGTCTTTAAAAATATGCTCAAATTAAAATTGATAAACTGGTGTACATTTTTCAACAATTTTGGTGGACGATGTTGCTGTCTGCGACAGCTCTATCATCCACCAAATTTGTTGAAAAATGTACACCAGTTTATCTTTAACCCTTAGCACACTGATGTCGAAATTTTTAAATTTCAAATTAAATTTAAAGATAAACTGGTGTACGTTTTTCAACAAATTTTGTGGAAGATGGTGCTGTCACAGACAGCAGCATCGTCCACAAAAATTGTTGCAAATTGTACACCAGTTTATCTTTAAATTTAATTTGAAAATTTAAATTATCATGCTCCAGAGTGCTAGGGGTTATGTTTATTTTGAAAAATTAAAACTCCTACATCAGTGTGCTAAGGGTTAATGTAATGTAATGATGTGTTTACGTGTTACAATGTATATAGTTTCTTGCCAGTTTCAGCAATTACTGATTTTGATTTTTGAAGTTGTAGTAAACTACTTAATTTAATAACATTTCAATCTTTATTGTTTTAGTGTTAAATAAAATGGAGCCCAAAAGTCCAACTTGATAAGCACTAGCCAATAGTAATCGAGACACTCAATGACACTCCAGAGTGACTCCAGACGCATGTCATAGCTGAAAAAAGAGACAGTGTCTTGCTTTAAAAGAGTGTGCTTTTGGAATTAGACTAATAGTAATAGCCATACTGGCCCATACATGACTTTTCATGTACACTATTGCTTTAATGGTCATGTAGTGACATGTACGCACATGGAATTCTCCTCTTCTTTACAGCTTACACATACTTAATGATCATACTTTGTACACATGTGTGATGTACTGTGTACATGAACCTCAAGTATGTAGATTGTAGATGTGGACTCGTGCACTGGGTCTAGTCTTGCTGATGACAAATATGAGCAATTAAGTGTATAATTCTATTTTGTGTTGATGTTCAAGTGCCATGGAAGCAGTAAAATAATTATGTTACTTTAATTTAACAAAATTACTGTTAATTGTATTAATTACTTGAAAATTCCTCTATTTTTGCAAAACTGATTTAAATCACGATTTTTTCGATAAAAATCGAGTGATTTAAATCATGATTTAAATCATGATATAAATCAATTGATTTAAATCAAGCCAACCCTGCATACACTCAAGATAGCTCTATTCTCAATCAATAATGAATTCTTTCTATATTAACCATTCATCATCTAAACTTTAAGAAGATATCTACTCTCATACAAGTATCAAGAACTTTTATTCGCAATGTTTTAACCCTTGGTCAAGCCTATAAAAAATGGTCTTTGTAGTGGTTTTGGGAAATGTCCATTTGCAGATCACAAGAAGATTATTTGAACAAATTCATCATTGGAATGACTGGCTCAATTCCATCATTTCACTGCTAAACCAGTGAAATCTGGTTTTGGGAAATCAGAATGAATTTGGTTAAAGGAATGGAAAAGGGAAATAACAAATGATGTTTATTTGTAATTTCATACAATATTAACTAAACTACCATTGGCACAAAATGGAAATGAATCTGGATTATTTGAGAAAAAGCATTTACTAAATCTATGAGTCAATTCGTGACTTCGCACTCCGCCGCGTGTCAACTGTGTGTGCAGGTATACTGCATATAGGCCTGCCTGAATATAATGAAAGCACACCTGAATATAGTTTCGTAAGCGGTATGAATAGTATTCTCTATAGGCGCTGATGTAGAGTGATTAACTCACTGCTGCTAATTCACTATTGATCCTTAGCTAACAATGGGGAGGTGGAACATAATGGGTCCCTCTCTTGCATACATAATCTGCTCATACCTCTCCATTCTTTCCAAATGAAATGCTTCTCGCATCCATATCCAGTACCACCGTGATATAGTCTCCCTGGGTGAAGCTAGGTAGAGCTAATGCCTGCTCACCATCATGGTATAGGTTACCGCTGTAAGCGCGATACAACCACATATCCGCCGTGGTACGATGGCTATATTCTCGTACTGGCCATCGGGACACGCCCACACATGTACCCTCGTTACCCATGTTTTCTTTCACAATTAGAAACTGGCAAGAGAAAATAGACATAAATAGAGGATCTGCAATGAGTTACCATTTAATATCAACATTAAAGAGCTCAGTAAATACCATTTAGAATACATGCTGGCGAAATAACAAAATCATGTTTATCCCCTAATTGATCAGATTTTGTCAAGAAAATCTAAATATGAGCTTATTGAATAGTCATTTGCAGACCAAGAGAGTATTTTTGAAACTGTACCATGGCAGTTACGGGCTCAGTTATCAAGCCAGTCATTCCAGTGATAAATTTTCAAATATAGCCTTCACTTGGCTTGAAAATGGACATCTATATAAAGACCTCTGCAGAGTCTGGTTTGGCAATTAAAGGGTTAATGCTAGTATACTGTCTGTCTGTGCATTTTGTGCCTGTGATCAAACAATGGCTAATATATGCCAAAATGATTCATACAATCATCTTAACCCTTCACCGACGAATTCCTGATACTTTATGTTCATAGCACCCATACAGGTAAACTGTTGGATATTTTTTAATTAATTTGACTGTAAGACAAGCAGCAATGGCGTCCAGTCAAATTAATTTTAAAATATTCAACAGACTAAGTTATATCGTAAAGAAGTTACTTTTTCAGGGATTTGTTGGTGAAATGGTTAAAAAATTTGTAACACAATTTTTAGTACCATAAGTATGATGATAGACTGTGTTAATAAAGACATTTAATTAACAAACGATCAATAATTAATGATAACAATAGACGACCAGTGCTGGCAACATATCACATGAAATATACATTTTAAAGTTAGTTAATGCAATCTAGATTTTAGATAAATTTGAGGTTATTTAGGGGAGATAACTGAAGCAAGTCTATATGGCATCTGTTCAAGTGAGATTCAATGTTAAGCTGTGGTCTGGAAATCAGATTCTTTATGAATTTAGGCTTTCTATCTGAGATATTGTCACTGTAGATGGATTTCATTTAACTACACACCCAAAAAGGGATGTCGTCACATGTTAGCTGATGCAACAGTCTTAATGACGTAGCTCCATCACAGAATTCGAAGAATCTATTACGAAAGTGTACAAATTGTATGTCTTGGATAAATTTACAATTTAATAAGCATTTTTCTATTGAACATTTTAAACTAATTTGCGTGGGTCTCTATGAATCTAGGTTTCAAAGTTTAAAGTCAATTCCAACGTGGGAAAACAAGTTACCAGGGCTTAGCGAGAAATGGGAGAGGCATAGGTATAACTGGATCCCTCCATTCTTGACACATTTTGACATCAGTGACAACATAAAATATTTAATATATAAATATTTAACATAAATATGAAATGAAATGTAGAACTACCTTCCACTGATAGCATCCCGATGTGATCGGCACTGTCCCCAAGCCGTAACCACGCCCACCTTGACCAGCAGCCCCATGCACCAAAGTATGACCATTCTCCACGGCACATGATAACGTCTTCTCTGTATCAAAGAATGCGCCTTGCATTGTAATAGTTGTAGCATTGGCCGAGTCCTGGTTGAGTATAATCTGGTTATTATCTGCTGAATTGAGGACATCAATTTGCTTCTGTAGATCGTCTTTCTGATGAGTGTAATGTTGAGTCATGAGCGCGAGCGGCATCTGCCACATGTTGGTGGCGATACTGCGGAAGAGCGAGTGGACCACCATTTTCACATGTTCCGTGTCAGTGTGGACAGATGTTAAGACGCTCTCTAAAAGATGAAGCGCTAGAAGCCGTGTTCTCAAGCTCTGGACATAAGGGACACCTAAAATAGATCAAATATATGGATAACGCTTTAACTCACTGACCAAAAATGCCTTCTGCAGTGGCCTTGAGAGATGTCCATTTGCCAAACAAGAGAAGACTACTTTTGAAAATTTAACACTGGAATGACTGGCTCGATAACCGAGCCAGTCATTCCAGTGAAAAATTTCCAAAAATAATCTTTTTGTCTGTGAACGGGCATTTTCTATGAGAAAATTGAACAAATTTGAGGATTAGTGGATTAAATATGCTTCATTTTCTAAACCAAAAACACTCGAGATAAAGAATAGTTTGTTAGAAATATTTTGTTGGATATTTGGAAATTAATTTGACTGGAATCAGCTACTGCTTAAGATTCTCCTGCATTGTTGCTTTAAAATTGAGATCATGTGATAATAACAACGAAAAAGTTACCTAGATTTTTATTAACCCTTTAATGGTCAAGCGGGCCAAAACTGTCCTCTGCAGTACTCATGGACATTGTCAAGTTTTCATACATCCAAGTTGATGATAGTAATGATGATATATAGTTATTGTGACATCTGTAAATTCTGCTGATTATGTTGAACACAATTTGACTGAGATATAGATTTGCCTAAGACAATGCAAATAGAGTGATCCATTTCTCGCCATGACCTGCCCATTTCTAATATTTCCAATATTTTATGCGTTTCAAACTGATTTGAAACATTGAATCCTGAATTCCCAGAAATTAAATTTCACGATAATTATAACGGTCAGCTGTTGAATATTTTGAAACTACTTTGACTTGGGGTTACCTGTTAAATTTAATTTCAAAGTATTCAACAGAACGTTTATTAACCCTTTAACCCTCGAATTTGTTCAATTTTTTTTTTAATTTTCTCATATAAAATGTGCATTTCCAGACTAAGAAGACTATTTTTGAAAATTTACCACTGGAATGACTGGCTCTGTTATCGAGCCAGTCATTCCAGTGCTAAAATTTTCAAAAATAGTCCTCTCTTGGTCTGCAAATGGACATCGTACAAGACCACTGCAGAAGTCATTTTTGGCTGATATAAGTGTTAAAGGGTTAAATTCTAAATTCACCAAAGAATTATTCTGACACTTTCCTGACAGACGTTTCCAGTTTCATGACAGACTTTTGATTGTGACATCAGCTAACCGGCGACATATTTTAATTATGACAATAGATCCCAGACCGGATCCCTCCATTTTTACTCAATGTGCTGTATGATATTCAGCAGCCACTGTGTTTAACTTCACTGGTCAAATTTGGTAAACAAAATCTAAATATTTGCTTATTGAATTTTCATTTGCATGTCAAAAAGACTATTTTTGAAATTGTACCACTAGAATAACTGGCTCATTTATCTCTCCCAGCTTTCATTGGTAAATTTTTAAAAGAATCACCTCTTGGCCTGCAAATGGACACCACTGCAAAGGCTGGTATTGGTTGGCTTAACTATGAAAGAGCAAAAGACAATTTATTTAAAATTTTAACATACTGTCTGAATGACTAGCTCGGATTACCGGAGCCAGTCATTCCAGTGGTAAATTTTGAAAAAAGGCTCATCTTGGCTTGTAAATGGACTTACAATGATAAAGTAATTAAATTTTTGGATTTTCTTGACAATTAAGACTTAGCTTTCGAAGAAATCATTAAGATATTGCACAGTGGTTTTTGTTATTGGCTACCTGCTGAATTAGTTTGTCCAGCGATGTCCAGTAGTGCTTTGGTCCACTGAGGCTGCGCAAGGACGTTCTGGACAAGAGGAGAAACGGTCATACGGCGTAAGAATACAAGAAAGTCACCAATAACAACCACACTGGGAAGAGTGGTAGAACCTGGAAGATACAAAAGCAATGATTAAATAAGGATGAATATATAGAATTAAACCTGATCAAGACCATCTGCCTTTAGATAGCATATGAAACAAGAGTTTTAGTGAAACTCAACATACGCCCGCAAACACTTGTTTGAGGAATGATAAATGTGAATAATTAGTCTGTTTGAATATTAAGCTTTTTAGAGGAGATAACACCAGTTGGTGTATGCAAGGGATATAACTCTCGCAATTATGGGGGGATTTTGCAGAAAGGAAATCATGACATTTCGTCTATACCTAACACATCTGCCGGAAAAGAAATTGCGAGTGTAGGTTCAAAACTCTTCGAGCTCTGGCCAGGAAAAGAAAATTTGGACGAATTTTAATCATTCAAGGGAGATAACTCCCGCCAATATACAATGATTTTGCCGAAATGAAATCATGACACCCGCGAATATGAGCGGATCATGCCAAAACAAAATCATGACACTTCGGCTATACGTACCACATCTTTTGAAAACAAATTTGTGAGTGTGGGTTCAAAACTCTTCGAGATTTGGTCTGGACAAGACAATTTTGACAAATTTTTATCTTTCAAGGGAGATAACTCTGGCGAATATGGGCAGATCCTGCCGAACCGAAATCATGACACTTTGCCTTGTGAGTGTAGGTTCAAAACTCTTCGAGATCTGTCCCGGGCAAGAAAATTTTGACAAATTCTAAGCTTTCAAGGGAGATAACTCTAGCGAATATGTGAGGATTTTGCTGAATCGAAATCATGACATTTCGTCTATAATATATCTGCTGAAAAAAAATTGTGACGCCATCACACAATACGACCCCGCTTTGCGCGGGCATATAAAAATTAGGAAAGTATTATATTTACGAAACGATCCAATTGAAAAGAACACAGAATATCTTTTATATATGTAGAGACAGTTCACCGACCTCAGACAAAATACTAGTCCCTAGGGCTGGGCGGTTTGGCCTAAAAGAAAACCAGTGTCAGTATCACTAATTAAACCGGTATTAACGAAATATCGGTTTAAGGCGTTAGAATGATCGAAAATAATTTGAAATATGAAAATATGCCATTTTCATTAGCTACAGTACATGTATTTTGCGATTTGACAACTGACGTAAATTGCCACGAAATTAGAATGGTAACTACGTGCAACTGCTCACTTTGACGCTATCTATCTCAAAATAGAAGTTAAAATAAATAAAATAAATACAGTCTGGTTCATGTGATGTCGTGAAAATAACACTCTAACTACTAAAATGTTGATTTTCAACAATGTTATTAGGTAACTATTTTCGAAAGCGTAGTAAAATCTAATGCGTGTAAGTAGGAACCCGGATATGAGAGCGAGTTTAGGCTCCTAGTAGAGCAGCGCTCATATGGTTAGAGTTCGTATAACCACCTACAGTAAGTCATGTGTTTGTATTCGAGTACTCGGTATTTAGTAATACTCCTCAATAAACTGTCATTCACTCGGGTGAATGTCATTCAGAACGTAACTAAATGGTAGTCATTTCCCAGAAATCGCATCTCAAGAATTCTCAGAAAAAGCTGTGTTTGACTATTTTTCGACATTCATATGTCATATAATAAAGAGATTATGATAATTTGACAACATAAACGCAACACTCTATAACTTAAATCTACTTAAATCAACACCCCGTAGTCTTGAAGATATACGAAGACGAAAAGACCGGGCCGGTCCATAAAACAAAACGATGTGATTCTAACACCTATCGAGCAGAAGTCACGTGATAAAAAATACTATGAATTCCATTCATAAAATCGATAGTAGTGAATATCCCGGCGGAAGAATTTGTTAACAACCAATCACATTACGCCTGCTCGTATTTGAGAGGCTAAGAGGTTTATTTTACTTGGAACTACTCTGCCAACGTAAGAAGCGACTTAATCGTTTTCATTTCTCGGGTATTCAAGCAATTTGTCTCGTATGTTTTATTCCATGATGTATCATTTTATGTTTGTCGAAATCTAAAGGAAATAATGACATGTTTGGATTGGGAGTTCATTGTATAGCGTCGTTATTTACGTAGCGAGTTTCTTAATTTTTTTTATCATGTCACATTTAGAATCCTAATTAAACATACCGTATTTCGCTTAATTGTAGCCTATGCTCTAATAGAAGCCCACCCCCTAACTTTGACATGAGCTCCAATGATTTCTTAGCAGTTTCAAAATGGCAAAACTCTGTATTAGAAGCCCACCCCCTAACTCAGCAGATTGTATAGGAAAATTGTTTTTAGGAGCAAATTTGTAAGAATAGCGTGTATAATAATAACAATCGTCCACACCGATCTCTGCACTGATACATTTCCGGCCCCTCTAGAAGTCAATACAGGCTTCGGATTTGTAAATCACGACCACCTATTAGATTAATATTAATAGTAGGCCACGTACACTGTATGTTCAAGATATAATAGTTTATTCCACACTTTTATAGTCAAAATGCGCGTAAAACAGTCTTGATGTGATTAAATACTTTCCTTATAAAAATATTTTAAGACCAAATTTATGTACCAAACAAGCACGGGAGAAAATGTGCATCAATTTTGTAATGCCGATCAACATTAAATGATCCAAATTGAATTATTACGAACGACAATATAGCCGGCTTTTTAAGTTGGCGAGCCAACGGCTCTTTTGGGATGGGAGGCGCCGTGTTCTCGTGAGATATTATACACTAACGGGAGTTTATCAAACGGGTATCCATTATTCAGATCAGTATAATACTCAGTTCCTATCGCGCGCGCAATGATAATATATATATATACTGAGCTAAAAAAGTTTAGCAACAGTGAAGTTTGGTTTGTAGTATTAAAACAATGCGTCCATTTAAAACCAAATTTGCAGGCATGTTTCGTCAATGTAATGTCTCGCTGATCATGAAGAAATGCAAATCATTTCTTGCATTTCTCGGCCGCATGCTTACTGCATGTGAAAATACATTTTTCATGCACTGGCCCATATTGGCAGGTAGCCAAGGCAAAAATTCACCATATTGCAAAAGCAGATAACGAACATTAACAGAAAACGCTTAAAAGTTTACCATACCCAACATGGGCCGCCGCCCAGGGCTACCCGAAAATCAGCGCCATGAAGCAATGGGAAGACTCGCTGTTGGGCAGAGCGTTCGCGCTGTTGCTCGACATTTTAATGTTCACGCCTCAACCATTTCCCATCTCCGCCAATGTGAGCAGGAAACTGGACATGTTAATGATCGACCACGATCTGGCAGACCGAGAGCAACAACACCACGAGAAGACCGCTACTTAGTGACGTCATCACGACGTCACAGGTTTGAGACTGCGCCGCGGCTGTCCCGTAATTTGCACACCGTTACCGGCACTACAGTGCATGCAAACTGTGCGAAACAGACTCCATGATGCTGGACTGCATGCCCGTCGTCCACTTGTTGCTGTTCCGCTTACAGAGCGTCACATCGAGAATCGGTTTGCATGGGCAAGAACTCATCAGCGATGGCGTGCTCAACGATGTAGCCATGTTTTGTTCAGTGATTTGTCTAGGTTTTGTGTGGATGTGGCGGATGGTAGGCAACGGGTTTGGCGACGTTTAGGAGAACGGTATGATGCAGCCAACATCATTCAGCACGACAGAATCGGTGGCGGCAATGTCATGGTGTGGGCTGGAATCCATGAAAATGGCAAAACAGATCTTATTGTGATTCGTGGAAATTTAGCGGCTCAACGTTACTGTGAAGAAGTTGTCGCCCCTGTTGTCATCCCTTTTATGCAGCATCATGCAGACTTTATGTTCCAGCAAGACAACGCCCGTCCTCATTCAGCTAGGGTCACCAGTGATTTCCTTGAGGCTAACAACGTTCCGGTGTTGGACTGGCCAGCGCGATCACCGGACCTGTCTCCTATCGAACACGTGTGGGACATTCTTGGCCGTATGGTGCGTGAGAACCATCCACATCTTCACAATGTGCGGGAGCTGGAAGCTGCACTGCTCCAGGAATGGGATGCGATTCCTCTTCGTGACATCAGGTGCTTAATTCGAAGCATGAGAAAGCGATGTACGGTGGTGGTTAATGCGCGCGGAGCTCACAATCGGTATTGACAGCTCAGTGTCATTATTTAAATTGGACCCTTCCGTTGAATGATGCCGCGTTAAAGGCGCGATGCTAGCATTACAATACCAAGAGACTGTTGTTCAAGTTGGAAAATGACCTATCAATTAAATAATATATTTGAATCAATTTATTGTTTTTGTTAAATAACATTTATACAGTAATATTCTCAGTGTTGCTAAACTTTTTTGGTTCAGTATAGAAATTCCCGAGTTCCGAGTCACCGATTCCAGAACATTTATATCCGAGTACTCGCTCTAAAATAAACTCTTCAATTGGAGGCGAATCACGTGATTTGTATTTTTTCGCAACGCCATTTTATATGAAATTGTGGATTAATTTTGATGTAATAAATGGCCTTTATTAAAGGATGCGCAATATTTAGGCACTCAAATCAAATAATTTCACTTCGCGGTGGTGTTTTGAGGTATACATCAAACATAGGCGTAAGCGGTGAGAATATTTACGGGAGAAAGTGCGTTGAGTTTCCATGGTATCAGTTTTAGAACTTTTTTGAGAAAACTCTAATGTAAGCCCACCCCCTTTCTCAGAGATGTTGGGTTGGAAATTGAACACCTCTTGTTCTAATAGAAGCCTAGGCTTCAATTAAGCGAAATACGGTAGCACAAACTCAAATTGAAAAAAGTATTATTTGTTACAAAGAAATTTAGATTTTCAAATTATTCAATCTTACATTGAACCCGCAGAGCTTACGTCATGTAAAATTCATTGCTGGCAAATCAAATCATATTTGCCGAGTGTCGTCCTCGGCCGATTTGTTGGGATTTCACCAACCTTTCCCACGGCTAATAGTCATAGATGACTGTATTTTATGTCCCTATTAGCAAATGGTTACACTAGATGATAATATTAAACTGCAAGTCAAGAACAAACTAGTTTAGGACAGTCTCCAGATTTCGCGCAATGCCGATCTTACGGATGGTTTTTCATTTTTTTCATTTTCGTAATGGTTTTTAAATGGTCGCCATAAAGAAACGTGAGATGGTGTGAAACCGGTATACCGCCCAGCCCTACTAGCACCACAAACCTTGATGCTCAAAAACATAAAACGCACCAGGTCAGGACAACGGGAACCACAACAAACTAGAACTGTAAGCCAAAGGCTAACTAATAACAACCCCCCCCCACCCCTGCCTGCCCGGGATGCACATATTTTAAAAGCTCATCTAAGTAGAACATGTGATTATAAATCCATAACAAATAGAACATCTTAGGAAAACAAGAATTCCGCGGAATTAAATGTCTCGCCTGTCCCGTGTTTGTCACAGTGGCATTGACCTTGTGACCTCCCTGTTATCATACTGCTTCCTAAAATTACAGGTAACCATGTATTCAAGTTTAGTTCCAATACAATTAACCGAACCGGAAATATAAATGATTTGCGGGATGGAAAAATTTAAGGTTGAAAAAGCAGAGGTCAAATAGCAATATTAGAATAGCCTTGACCTTTGACCTGGTGATCTCCATGTCACCATCCTGTATCCGCTTGGCATAAGCAACCATGTATCAAAGTTGTGCTCCATTAGGGTTAAGCAGTCCCAAAATATAACCAGATAAGATAAGCCTAAAAAATTAACTTTGAAGAATAACAAAGTTTTGTAGCGGTCAGAATGACCTTGACCTTCGACAATGTGACTTCAGTATCAACATGCTGCTTCCTAACATTATAGGTAACAATGTATCCAAGTTTATTTCCAATAGGATTAACCAATCCTGACAGATAAGCTAATAAGTTTTGTTAAACGCAAAAACTTCACATTGAATTTTGTATCAAGGTCGCACTGACCTTGACCTTTGACCGTGTGACCTCATTATCATCATGCTGCTTCCTAATAGTATAGGCAACTACATGTACATAGCCAAGTTTAGTTGCAATAGGCTTAACCAAGCCTGAAATATAAGCTGACGTTTAACTAAACGCAAAAACTTAATATTGAACAAGGGCTCCGCAAACGCCGCATAATACCCTGCCATGATGACAAGCCAATGAATGAGAGCTATCAGAAAATATTTATTTCTTCCTCAGCCCCATCAGACCAGCAATCCTTATGAAGTGTCAAAGCGATCCGCTAAACAGTCAAGGAAGTATCATCCGGAAACCAATTTTCAAGATGGCTGCTGCTGACTGGCGGCCATATTAGATTTCGGATTATCGTAAATTTTGATAAGTTTCTTCACCAGACATATTCCAACGACCGTAGGAAGTGATCCAATAAATGAAATCCAGAAACCAACTTTCAAGATGGCAGCCCATAGCTGGTGGCCATCTTGGAGTTCGGATCATCGTCAATTTCGATAGGTTTCTTCTCCATACCTAGTCCAAACACCCTATGAAATTTCAAAGGGATCCGATAAACGGTAACGGAGTTATCATTTGGAAACCAATTTTCAAGATGGCCACCGGTGGCTGGCAGCCATCTTGCAGTTCGTATCATTGTCAATCTCGATAGGTTTCTTCCCCAGAGGTGGTCGAACCACCCTATGAAATTTCCTAGCGATCCTATAAACGATAACGGAGTTATCATCTGGAAACCAATTTTCAAGATGGCCACCGGTGGCTGGCAGCCATCTTGCAGTTCGTATCATTGTCAATCTCGATAGGTTTCTTCCCCAGAGGTGCTCGAACCACCCTATGAAATTTCCTAGCGATCCTATAAACGATAACGGAGTTATCATCTGGAAACCAATTTTCAAGATGGCCACCGGTGGCTGGCAGCCATCTTGCAGTTCGTATCATTGTCAATCTCGATAGGTTTCTTCCCCAGAGGTGCTCGAACCACCCTATGAAATTTCCTAGCGATCCTATAAACGATAACGGAGTTATCATCTGGAAACCAATTTTCAAGATGGCCACTGGTGGCTGGCGGCCATCTTGGACTTTGGATCATTGTCGATTTCGATAGGTTTCTTCCTCAGACCTAGTCCAACCACTCTATGAAGGTTCAAAGCGATCCGATAAATGGTAACGGAGTTATCATCGAGAAACCGATTTTCAAGATGGCCACTGGTGGCTGGTGGCCATCTTAGATTTTGGATCATTCTCCATCTCAATAGGTTTCTTCCCCAGAGGTAGTCCAACCACCCTATGATGTTTCATAGCGATCCGATAAACGATAACGGCGTTATCATCTGGAAACCAATTTTCAAGATGGCCACTGGTGGCTGGTGGCCATCTTAGATTTCGGATCATTGTCGATTTCGATAGCTTTCTTCCTCAGACCTAGTCCACCCACTCTATGAAGTTTCAAAGCGGTCCGATAAACAGTAACGGAGTTATCATTCGGATACCAATTTTCAAGATGGCCGCCTGTGGCTGGCTGCCATCTTGGATTTCGGATCATCATCGATTTCGATAGGTTTATTCCGCAGACCTAGTCCAACCACTCTATGAAGTTTCAAAGCGATCCGCTAAACGGTAACGGAGTTATCATCCAGGAACCAATTTTCAAGATGGTTACCAGTGGCTGGTGGCCATCTTGGATTTCGGATCATTGTCAATTTTGATAGGGTTCTTACCCAGACCTAGTCCAACCACTCTATGAAGTTTTAAAGCGATCCGATAAACGGTAACGGAGTTATCATCCAGAAACCAATTTTCAAGATGGTTACCAGTGGCTGGTGGCCATCTTGGATTTCGGATCATCGTCAATTTTGATAGGTTTCTTCCCCAGTCCTAGTCCACCCACTCCATGAAGTTTCAAAACAATCCGATAAAGGGTAACGGAGATATCATCCGGAAACCAATTTTCAAGATGGCCACCGGTGGATGGCGGCCATCTTGGATTTCGGATCATCGTCAAATTCGATAGGTTTCTTCCCAAGACCTAGTCCTACCACCCTATGAAGTTTCGTAAACTTAACGTAAAATAATAACAAAGATTATACCGTGACCTTTGACCCCCATAACCTTGACCTCATGAAGTTTGCATCAGCATGCTGCTTCCGTTAAATGTAAATCACCATGTACCCAAGTTTGGTTCCAACTGGATAAGGCATTGTTGAGATATAAGGCAATAACTTATCTTTAACGTAAAAACTTAACATAAAATATTAACAAAGATTATACCATGAACTTTGATACCATAAACTTGACCTCGCGATGCCTGCATCAGCGTTCTGCTTCCTTTCGATGTATATCTCCATGTACCCAAGTTTGGTTCCAATTGGATCAGGCATTGTTGAGATATAATGAGGTTTTACTACCTCTGTAGTTTAGAGGGTTACCAATCAGCGTGATTGATTCCGATTGGATCCATACAATGGAGTTGGTGGATTCTGAATTTCTCATGATCCTTGCGGGGAGAAGCTGCTTCCATGCTAACAAGATCATTGTGGAGTACTTCTATGATCCTATGGTTTAGAGATTTATAGTTTATAAGATTAAGATGTGTGGCGACTTGTGTGTCTTTCTTGTTCTTAATATCCCTAAAGTAGTCCTCCAAGAAGTTAGTGTCATCTGTTGGATGGATGTACCGGAATGCGACAGCGATGTTGGCTGATACTTCATTGTTTGATATTGCCAACTCCAGTTTATCCATCTGGATCATGAGCCGTGTGTGTTTGCGGACACTGTTCCGCCATTGGCGGAATGACTGCAGGTTTGCGTCTGGAATTCATGGTTTCTTCATGGGATTCGATGTCTGCTGGTTTGGACTGTCTTCTGGAGACTGCTCACTGTCCAGTCTAGTTCTTTTGCACAGTGATGTGATTATGATGGCTGTGTGGTCAATCACTGCATTGTTCAGCATGTTGACTAGTATCTCTGTGGATGTGACAGAAGTGGTGCTTGATGTGCCAGCTGCATCCATTATTCTTGTAATCAGAATCACGCTTGCCTCTATTGTGAAGATAAAGCTTTCCCGAAAACTTGATGCTTTGCTATGTTGTCCTGACGAGAACTGGAGTGTCAGTTGAGTCTGGATGCCGATGTGCTGTTTGCGCGCCCCTTTTATACCTTTTTGCTACACCAAATGTACCCGGTTGGTTGTGTACATGTACCCGGTTATACCCATTTGTACACGGTTGGGTGTGTACGTGTATCTGGTTGTACCCGTTTATACGTGTTCTTATACCCGGTTGTTGGGGGCAGTTTTGATGGTTGTACCCGGTTGGTCGTGTATATGTGTTTCCCATGTACCTGGTTGTACCCGGTTGGCTGTATATTATGTACCCGGTTGTGGGAGTAGTTGCCTGAATTGTTGATCTCATGTACGCGGTTGATTGTGTATATGTATAAATGTACATGGTTGTACATTTTTGTAATGTGTATATACAAATCGGATGGTTGAGACTTTAAACAATGGAGGGATGAGAGATGATTGCAGGCTTATGTAGGTTTACGTAGTCCCATTTTTGTGGTAAAAAGAGTATGTCGGTCATTGTCACGTGTGTTAGCGTGAACTGTCCATTTTGTTGATCCAGACTACTAGCGTTTCGTGCCTATGTTATGGCTGTACTCGTCAGAGGACTGATATAGTCAGGTTTTTTTAATAGATCAGTGAGATATTATAAGTTGTATGGATAATATGATTAGGTTCTATCATATCTCAGTGAATTTCAGTTTTGACAAAGTTTGTTTAAGTATATTAATCAGGTAGTAGTTTCTTACCTCTAAAAGTTTTCAAAGAGTTCTAAGAGTGATTCTGGTCTTAATTCCTTTTGATGTTGGTGTAGATAACGCCATGCGCAGTGTGAGATACAAGTCAATAACTTTTGTTTAACGCAAAAACGTATAAGGTAAAATATTAACAAAGATTATACCGTGACCTTTGACCCCATAACCTTGAGCACATGATGCCTGCATCAGCGTGCTGCTTCCTTTCGATGTATATCTCCATGTATCCAAGTTTGGTTCCAATTGGATCAGGCATTGCTGAGATATATGACAATAACTTTTGTTTAATACAAAAACTTAACGTAAAATATTAACAAAGATTATACTGTGACCTTGACCCATAACCTTGACATCATGACTGCTTTATCGGTGGGCTGCTTCCAATCAATGTATATCACCATGTACCCAAATTTGGTTCCAATTGGATCAGACATTGCTGAGATATAAGGCAATAACTTTTGTTTAATGCAAAAACTTAACATAAAATATTAACAAAGATTATACTGTGAACTTTGACCCCATAACCCTGACCGCATGATATCTGCATCAGCATGCTGCTTCCTTTTGATGTATATCACCATGTACCCAAGTTTGGTTCCAATTAGATAAGGCATTGCTGAGATATAAGGCAATAACATTTGTTTAACGCAAAAACTTAACGTAAAATATTAACAAAGATTATACTGTAACCTTTGACCCCTGTAACCTTGACCTCATGACCTTTTTATCGGCGGGCTGCTTCCTTTTGATGTATATTACCATGCACCCAAGTTTGGTTCCAATTGGATCAGGCATTGCCGAGATATAAACTTAACTTAAAAGTTTACGCCGCCGCCGGAAAAGTGATACCTATGTCTCGGTCCTGCTTCGCAGGCGAGACAAAAAACAGGACTATAATAATGAGTCACAATAAATGGAAACATCTCCATGTACAATGTACATCTAGTAGTAATCAATTTCTTAAATTAATCTAAATATTTGTCTATAAGTATACTGTGGTTATGTGGCCTCCCATCACCCCTTATAGTCACACCTTCGCCTCCCAATTTATTTTATTTTACATAAAATATTTGTAAGATGCTAATATTGGCAATGACTGACATGTATGTAGAATTAGAATACTTGAATGTGTATGGCATGTAATCCCGAGCAATATTTTAACAAGAGGTATAAGGGATTGCCAAAGATCTCCTGAAAGTCTGATGAGCTAAATATACCACAGTTTAATAGGGTCTGAAGATCACCTCTATTCAAGTCAAGGGGGATAACTCTTACAAAGTGGGTCCGATCAGCATTAAACTTTCAGGTGCACAGGTTCCCATGGTAGGGAATAAGTATACACATTTTCAGAGAGATCCATTGAAAAATGGCCGAATGCATCTCCCGACAAATGTCAAACAGCCGATTTTGACTAAGTCAAGGGGGATAACTCTTACAAAGTGGGTCCGATCAGCATCAAACTTCCAGGTGCACAGGTTCCCATGGTAGGAAATAAGTATACAAGATTTCAGAGATCCGTTGAAAAATGGCTGAATGCATCTCCGGACAAAATTCAGACAGATGGGTGGATGGACGGGGTGATTCCAGTATACAACACACCCCCACCCCCCCCCCCCCCTCAAAACTTTGTTTCGGGAGGTATAACTATAGGAGCAACTTCAAGAAAATAGGTAACATAACATTTGATTATACAGACCTATCAATGAATCGCAAGCTGTTCACTATGGTATGATGCTTACCAGAAATAGGTGGACAAATGGGCAGACAGGCATGGTGATTAGCACAGGGCTTATTAGTACAAGGAAAAGAAAATGTGTCATAACAATCCTCACGAATACCTGTGTGCGTGCGTGCGTCCGTGCGTGCGTGTTGTGCGTGCGCGTGTGTGTGGTGTGCATGCATGTATACATGTGCATATGTGAACATGTTTGCATTTGAGTGAAATCTTACTTTTTTCTTTAGTAGGAGTAACATTACAATCGTCACTTTCCACATCCTGCAGCCAGCCATCACATGTGACAGAAAGCAGTTGTTGTAACATTGTCCATAACTGGTCGAGTATCATACCTACTATAGGCTCATCCATCTTATGACCACACATGCTGTTAACATAGAATACTAGGGTGAATGGGATTCATATGTTACATCTCGTGCTACAACAGGTGTAAACTAGATGATATACATCACATATCTCCCCCACACTCCCCCCCCCCCCCAACCCCATCCCTGCAAACAGCAGCCGTCCACGAAACCCTGTTTGCCACAGGGATTGACAAGTAGAGTGTGCTGCATACACATATACAAACAAATAACCAAATATGTGGGTCGACAAAGCGATGGTAGTGAGGCATCCATTATAAGTGAAATTAATTGAGCGAAAACCACAGATATTTTTGACAAATTTTAAGTATTTCAAGGGACATAACGCCAGTTAATCTAGACACCTTTCGCTGAACCACAATCTCCACGAAGGCATGTCATCAGGAGTTGACATACTAAATTTGAAATGAATCCATCTATTATAAGAAGTTATTGAGCGAAAACCAAATGCACTGACATTTTTGATGAATTTGAAGTACTTCAAGGGAGATCACTAAAGTGAATCTAGACACATTTCACTGATACGCAATCTCCCCAGAGGGCATGTCATAAACAGCTGGCACACCAAATTTGAAATGAACCCATCCATTCTAAGTGAAGTTATTGAGTGAAAACCAAATGCACGGACATTTTGGACAAATTTTAGGTATTTCAGGGGGAGATAACTTTGGTGAATATAGGCACGTTTTGCTGATACTCAATCTCTAGCGACAGCCTTTTATAAGGAGTTGACGTTATTGAGCGAAAACCAGGGATGGGGTCAATTACATTGCATCTATTATTATTCCTTTCAATTCCTTCTATTACTATTACTATTACAATTACTCCAGATTTGATCTATTACTATTACTCTCATATCTATTACTATTACTATTACATTTGAAACATAGGTATCGCTCACACACACATTCACACACACACGCACATGCATGCAAACGAACACAAGTCAGATATTTGGATATTAACCCCTTCACTGATGAAGCCTCAAATAAGACAGCTTTTGAATATTTTAGAAATATTTTGACTGAGAGGCGTTGCTGCAAGCATTAATGTCTTCCACGCAAATTGATTTCAAAATATTCATCAAATTGTTTTCACGTGGGTTAATGGTTAAGAGAAATGAGCGTAGACTTGTACCTATATTCCTCCAGTTCACCACACATGTTTTATTTAACCCTTTCATGACGAAGCCGGCCAAAACTGGCCTCTGCAGTGGTGTTGAGGAATGTCCATTTGCAGGCCAAGAGAAGAGTACTTTTGAAATTTTACCACTGAAATGACTGGCTCGGTAACCGAGCCAGCCATTCCAGTGGTAAACTTTCAAAAATACTCTTCTCTTGGCCTGCAAATGGACATTAAATAAGATTTTTTTAATTTTCTTGACCAAATTTAGACATTAAAGGATTACGGATACAATGCTACATGTAGTGAATAACAGACTCTTCCTCAGCTGTGGTCAGATAATAGCCTATGCTTGACTGATTTTAACCACTTTAGCTCTCTGGGCAAATCTCAACATTCTATATTCTACAAGATCAGGAAGACCACAGAATATTATGAAATTTGTGCTGCTGAAAGTAGATGATGTGTATATAGAACAACAACTTACAACAATATCAATTTTAAAAAGGAATGTGAACATTGGTTAATAAAGAATATACAGTTATTATCTCACTGATATTTCAGAAGTACAGGTAAATAAATTAGTTATAATTCCTTCTATTACTATTACGATTACAAGTACTCCAGATTTGATCTATTACTATTACTCTCATATATCTATTACTATTACATTTGAAACATAGGTATCGGTTCCACACACATTCACACACACACACGTACATGCATGCAAATGAACACAAGTCAGATATTTGGATATTAACCCCTTCACTGATGAAGCCTCAAATAAGACAGCTTTTGAATATTTTAAATATATTGTCCATTGTCTGTACGTCTTATGTTTTGTATCACATTCTGTGTTTGGCTATATCAACATGTTCATGATTTTGTGCCAATAAAATATTCTGATTCTGATTCTGAGTTATAGCCTCAATCTCTGTCCCCCAGACACCATGCTGGGAGTCAATTTGACTGGAATTAAGCCTTTAGCCATTATGTAAGATATTATGAGATCTATTGAATGCAAAGGTGTTAGTAGACTATTCACCTGTTCACAGCTAGCCATGCGTAATTTGTTCATTTATCTACCTAATGGCTATTTAAAATATAACATATTATTTAAGAATGAACCCTGTCACCTATGCAAACCAGACAAACCTAATTTTTTTTATCATGTAACAAATATTGTGTTTAGTACTCTGAAATTAATTTGCAATGAAGCAGTTGCTGCCTTAGAAAGCAACATCTAGCCAAATTAGTTTCAAAATACTGCACAAATTTCCTATATGGTTGTTTGGAAATTGATAGAAATAGTGTTTCATCGGTGAAAGGTTAACCTGTTGATTCTGAAAATCTGGAGTATAAGATTCAATACAAGAAATATCCTATTGAATATTTTGAAACCAATTTGACTGGAAGCTGTTGCCGCCTAAGGCCTAAGGTCTTGTTACAAACTGTTACTCTCTTACGAGAACAACAGTTTAATGCACACAGACACCTTCAGAATTAAACAGTTAAACAGCAGATACCCTGATTTGCTGTTTCATTCTGTCTATTGCCGATACTAAAAATAAGTGGAAGCAGAATTTTGTGGCTTGTCTGCTGAGCATATAAGATACCCCTGTAACACACAAGTAATAGACTATTACCTATTACTTTTCAATCTATTACTATTACATTGTAAAATTACATTGTAACTATCTATTCTATTACTATTACATGGAAATCGCTGTAATAGCCTATTACTATTACATATTACTATTACCCCCATCCCTGATGAAAAGCAGACATTTTTGATAAATTTTAAGTATTTCAGGGGGAGAAAACTACTGTGAATCTATACGCAATCTCCTCTGAGGGCATGTCATCAGGAACTGACATATCAAATTTTAAATGAATCTATCAATTATAAGTTACGTTATTTAGCTAAAAACAAATGCATGGACACACCCACGAATGGAAGCTTAATCACAATCCCCTTGTATCCAAAAAAAAAGGGGGGGGGGGAGTAATCTGATTATATAAATTAGACAGCGTATAGCAATGGAGGGATATGATCTGTCGACCAAGTATCTGACATCATAATCATAATCAAATAACTCATATGTTAGCTGACATCACAATCAAAATGACACAGCTCTGTTATGAAAATTGAAGTGTGTCAGGAAAGTGTATGAATTGCATGCCTTGAATTTACTATTTAATAAAGATTCCAAAGGCATCAATACACATATGAAGAGGCCAGAGCTCAGTTAGAAATGCGCGGGGCATAGGTCGAAATAGATCCTTCTATTAAATAGTCAAACCTGCTTAAGAGCCCATCTATCATTTGTGGCCAAAATATTGTCAGGTGGTTGTAAGACCACATACAGGTACTTGAAAATAAAGAAATCGTAAAGTTAACCGTTTAACACCCACGCCAGCCAAAAAACGGCTTCTGCAGGGGTCTTGAGAAATGTTCAGTTGCAGATCAAGAAGCCTATTTTTGAACCATTACCTCTGGAATGACTGGCTCGATAATCAAGCCAGTTATTAGTGATAAATTTTCAAAAAATATAATTATTTGTTGGTCTGCAAATGGACATTTTCTATGACAAAATTTAAATTTTCTTGAATAAATTTGAGGGTTAGAGTAAAGCAAGATCAGAAAGCTAGGATTCTTCCTTCCTAAGCTAAAATTGGCCAAGAAGTCATCTAAATTATTTACTGATGGAGGGCGGTCACGCACGCACGCACGCACGCACGCACGCACGCACACACACACACACACACACATGTGCATGCATACACACATGCAGATACAGTTCTAGAATTAATGTACACATACCCAGTAATAACAGCGAGAATTTGAAGCAGCTTTAGACTGGACACTTGCAGCATCGTGTCAAGATGACCCATGTCAGCCCCCGACAGCACTAACTGTTGCCAGTGTGTCATCGCAGCAGCTTTACCACACAGTCGATTTAATAGCTGCAACAATCCACATGATACAGCCAGCGAGATGTCTGATGGACTGTATTTCATACTCATCGCAAACAAAGTCACGAGCAATAGTCGCTGATGACTGACTCCTGAAATAGAGCCATAATTAATGCAATTAGACAATAGACTAACACCACCATGCTCGTTGATCATCGTTGATCAAAAAATTTAAACACAACTGAGATGAATCGTTAAGGCGCAAACCTGTAATATATATATATATATATATATATATATATATATATATATATATATATATATATATATATATATATATATATATATATATATATATATTTAATTCCTCTGAAAACCATACTTGATGGTATTCCCAATGTACTGGGTTCAAAATTGAAGTATGTCACACAGCATGCCTCTATAGAGTGCATACTGATTACTGAATAAGAAAACGTATCAAATTTCTTTTTCACGAGTGAGATGACATACTTACCTCCCTAACACTCTTGATATACTAGTATATCGGCTCTAAATTCAATAATATTCAGAATTATAAAAAGTTAGGTGCCCCTAATGGGCAGGTGGATGTACACAGTCATGCACATGACAGACCCCACCCACTGCGCATGCGCATACTGGTACTTCCGTTACTAAATATTGGCTGACATAGAAGCAACTATTCAAATAACCAAAGGACCAGGCTTCCGTGGGGTGGAGAGGCCGGGGGAATCCTGTTAGGGAGGTAAGTGTCATCTTACTCGTGAAAAAGAAATTTGATAAATTTTCTTATTTCACATCATGAGAACATACTTACCTCCCTAACACTCTTGATAAAAACCAGAATTTGAAAGTAAATTTGGTGGGAGGGAGGCAAGGTCCTGAAAACCAGCACACCCTCGAAGAGACTAGGCTCTTTGAATTTTCAAGAGATTTAAAACATCTGAAATTGTGACTGAAACACAACCAGGAATAGAATTTTGCATCGGATAATCGACCGATGAAGAGAGATTGATCAAAAGGCAAATGCGCTCCCGCCCCCCTCTTTCTGAGGAAGGTTAGGAAAAAAATGCTGCTCTAAATGACTAGCACGTTCTCTAATACTTAATGAAAGTATTACTAGACATTGGAAAAAAGAAGAATTGCTTCAATTTCAAAACTCTCTGAAAGAACCACAATTAAGAGACATTAACCATCACCATAAAAAATAAAAACATGACACCATCACCAATACAAAAAACAAAAATGGTCACATATACTGACCTCTGATGTCTTGGACGCGGCACTCATCTCTTTTCTCCACCGGATGAAGAGAATTTTACCAGCTAATAGTAGGGATACCCTACCAACAAATGTGATATTTGTAAATAGCAGAGGAGGAAACTAATTACAAACATAAACCTCTACATTATTTTATTTTCTGAGGACTGAGACGGCGAGCGGGTTAGAAGTGTCACGAAGGTAATGGTCGGTAAAACTTGATTCACAGTGTCACTGGGCTACTGACATAATGTCTTCAATAGAAACACCATTAAATAATGCCGTGGAAGTTACCACACCACGGACACTATGAGCCTTGGCTCTATCTACTTGGATTCCAGTGGCTGTCTTATGACAGAATTGAATACATTCTACTATCCATCTGGAAATAGTGTCTCTTGACGCCCTACCATGGGGTTCAATATATGACAACCATAGGGAACATGGGTCCGTCCGCCAAATGTGAGTTCTTCTCTTGTACCTATTTAAAGCACGGACAGGACACCATGCTTTAGCACCAGGATCATATCTGGTTACGGCAGGTAAAATAATAGGTTGACCCAGATATTTTAAAGATTGATTCTTAGCCAAGAAATTCAATCTTGGTAGAAGCTTAAGGCCTTCACCTGTAACTATATAACGGTCAGGTTCAGCAGAGAGGGCATGCATTTCACTCCTGCGTCTGGCTGATGCTGCCGCAACTCAAAATACAGTTTTACGTGTCAATAATTTTACAGGTATAGCACTACGTGGTTCAAAAGGTTTATCACTCAAAACCTGCAGAACCAGAGAAAGACTCCATGACGGTGTCAGTGGAGGATTTCTTGGTCTGAGATTGCCCATACCTTTAATAAGAGTATTTAAAACACTTACTTCATCACTTCCCCTCTTTGCCAAGCAAGGGATAACAGTCATTAATGCTGATTTGTATCCAGCAATAGAATTAGGCTTAAGACTATAGGTATCATACAGGTGACAGAGAAAATTGATACATCTCTTTGAGCACCATTCTGCAAATCTGTTGATTTTATAATTATAAGCTCTGGAGTTTGACCCCCTTCTGGCTCTAGCCATGAAATTGGCTGCTTGCTCAGAAAAGCCCTCATTAATCACAGATTTTTTTATAACATCCATGCAGTCAATTGAAACATTGACGGATTGTTGTGAAGGGTCTTGCCCTGGAAGATAATATTGTCCATCAGAGGCAGAGGAACCGGATTGCAAACCAGAAGGTCCAGCAGATCCGTAAACCATGATCGGCTTGGCCAATTCGGGGTGATCAGAAGCACTTTGCGTTCCTCTTGTTTGATCTTCTGAAGAATCCTTGAAATCAGGATTGTTGGAGGGTATGCGTATGCATACATTCCCTTCCAACTGATAGCTAGTGCACCTATTGCGATAGCACTTGGATCTGGAATCGGAGAAACGTACGTCGTCATCTTCGCATTCTTCTTCATTGCGAACAAATCTATGTTGGGCTTTCCCCAATGATTGAACAGGTGATCCACCACACATTGATTTAGTTGCCATTCCATAGGCAGAATGCTCATCCTTCGGCTCAATGAGTCTGCTAACAGATTCAGCCTTCCCGGAATATGAACTGATTTCAAGGTGATCATATGATCCATGCACCAGCAAAGCAGCTTCCATGTCATCATACAGAGACTGGGCGACTTCATTCCGCCCTGGCGGTTTATGTAACTCACTACTGTAGAGTTGTCTGAATGTATCATAAAAAATTTTCCCTCCACTTCTTTTAAGAAGTGTTCCAGGCCTAGAATTACCGCCCGCAATTCTAGCGTGTTGATGTGTTTCTTTGACTGTTCCAGATTCCAAAGCCCATATATAGTGGCTTCTTCCAGGCAAGCTCACCATCCCTCCATCGATGCGTCCGTAAACATCGTTACTTGAGGGTGAGGAGGGGTCAGCATGACTCCCGCCAGGAGATTTCCTCTCTCCATCCACCAATGAAGGGGATGAATGAAAGGGTCCAACACTTGAATGCGCGAGTCCAGTGATCCTGAACGCTGCGTCCACTGAGCCATGAGAAACAATTGAATCGGCCGCCTGCGTAAGGCCGCCTGAGCAATGACTGGTTCCATTGAAACCATCAGACCTAACATTCTCAGATAGACTCGTGCTAGAATATAATGACTGTTGCAAACCAACTGAATGCACGACAGGAGATTCTCCACTCTCTCCTGGGATGGATAAACATATCCTATCTCCAAATCGAGGAACATACCCAGGTAAACAAACTTCTGGGATGGAGTCAGCTCTGATTTCTGAAAGTTGATTATCCAGCCTAAATCTGTGAGAGTTTTCAAAACTA
The DNA here is from genome assembly GCA_034401795.1 of Chaetoderma sp. LZ-2023a. Taxonomy (NCBI): domain Eukaryota; kingdom Metazoa; phylum Mollusca; class Caudofoveata; order Chaetodermatida; family Chaetodermatidae; genus Chaetoderma; species Chaetoderma sp. LZ-2023a. Next base: position 87,532,365 of record CM067360.1, on the reverse strand, counting down.
TCTCCAGATTTGCTGTCAAACTTTCTGGGTTGTGTGCTTTCAGCAACCAGTCGCCTATGTAAGTGTGAACAGCTATATTTCTACTGCGGAGGTATGCCGTGATAGCAAGTACCACTCGAGTGAAGACCCTTGGAGCCGTTGAGATGCCAAATGGAAGAACCTTGAATTCCCATTGGTGTCCCTGAAAAGCAAATCTCAGGAAGCGACGAAAACTCCTTGCAATTGGAATGTGGAAATAAGCATCCTTGAGATCTATTGATGATGTCCACATCCCCTTCTCTAACCCCAACAACACCGATCTTACTACTCGGTGTATCTATAAACTTGTTTAGCAGTTTGAGGTTGAGAATTGGTCTCCACCACCCCCCCCCCCCCCCCCCCCCCCCCCCCCCCCCCCCCGGTGTTCTTTGCCACAAGAAACACAGTTGAATAGAAGCCCGGGAAATCTTGTGCCGGTTGAATTGCTTCTTTTAGAATCAGAGATTCTATCTCCTTTTCTATGCACAACCGCTTGTCTGGATCTCTTGGAATTTGAGTCCAGACCGGTACCAGAGACAGATGCAACGGCGGACCTCTTATCCATTCTGGACCGTATCCGTGCGAAAGCCTAAGCGGTCCTGAATTAACCGCTCCCACTTCTGAATGACCTCCCACTGATGCACATAGGGTTGACAGGGTGCCCATAAATTTTAGAAGTGGGAGTGTCTCTGGTACGAGTGACAACACCCGAGTGGTACCTGTTGTAACCGGGAAAAACTTTAGCCCATCAGGCCCGGTTACCACGCGCCGCTCCTCGTGCGCCGCGACCAGCGCCACGTGCACCACGGTGCGCGGGCTGCTGTGTCTGGCTGGCTACGCTTGAGGCGCTGGCTGACGTACAACAGCACGCTGCTGCTGGCGCGGCCGACGCGGTCTCTGAACCCGGTCGGCCTGCTGACCTCTGACAATGCCAGCACCGCCACGAGCATACTGCTGTCGAGCAGCCGAGAGCTGAACACGCACGTGTTCTCTGCGCAGCACTTCAAACTGTGCGTGCAGCACCCTCTGGTTGCTCACTAAAGTCACTGTCTCTTGGAGGTGCCAACAACCTTCACCTCCAAAAAGACCACGGCCCGCCGTCGGCGCTTGCAACAAGCGCGACTTGAGCTCCTGAGATGGGCACAAATTGTCCAAAGCAAGTGAGCCTCGTTCTCAGTGACTGTGACTGACATAGTCCGACAGTCCAGCGCCAGGTTGATGCCATCCTGGATGGCTCGCTGGACTGTCACAGGGCTAGGTTGTTGCTGCACCGAGGCTGCTACTACCCCAGATAGCAGCTGAGAGACATGGGATAGCGCACTAATCGCCGCTCGTGAGCTCTCCTCGGTGTCGTGCAAAGCGGCATTAGCCGAGCGCATAGCGCCCATGCACAACGCTCCCATGTCAGCACGGGAACCCGGCCGCGTATCTTCCCCCAGAGCAGCGCAGTCGTCCGCACTCGGTCTGGGCGCTAGGCCATATCGAGCATACTGACTAGCAGTAACCCGACATCACCTAGCAACCTCGCAGGGGGGCTTCGCGAGGCGACTTTTCGGTCTGATTGACTCCTCTGCCGCCGAGAACATATCTAAGATATGTTCAGCATATGGCAGAGACAGAGTCATGCCGGCCAACAGCTTTGCCTGTAACCATGCCCGAGGGTTACCGGCGGCCGTCTCGTCCACGGAGAGCTCTGGTCTGACAGCGAGGAGCCACGCACACGCTTCTGACCAGTCTTCATCCGTGGCTACCTGCGAATTGCCGACGAGCAGCAGGCCCTCGTCATCTTCAATGGCATTCGCAGGTAAGGCCGAGCAGGAGGCTATAGATGAACCTAGCTGCCCAGGGAATGTATACCGGCCCGCGAAGGCTGGCATAACATTCTCCATAGGCTGACCAGGCACCAAGGCCACGCTTGTGTGTGGGGAATCATGCACACCAGCGCGGCACGGAACGTCCGTATGAGATTCCACGCTTAAGCGTGGAATCTTATACGGGCGGCCGTCCGCTCCAAACCGGCCCACAGGCTGAATCATGAAACCTGCTCCCGAACAGTGCCATAGGTGCGAGCGACCGCGCTCCCCATGAGAGGAGTGTAGACGCTCGTATCCATGTCTTCGTGCTCATCCTGTGGGCCGAGCAGGTAGTCTTCATCATCTTCCTGGTCAGGAAAGTTAGACTCTGGATTAGTAAGCAAAACTTACCCAGACTGACTAGGAGAATGCTCGAAAGCCGATGATGAGGTTACTCTGCGAGTGATCGTGGTCAGGCCCCCTGGTCGGGTCCCGCCTGATGCTGCTCGAGCCGCTGGAACACCAGGCGATGCGAACATCAAGCCTGGGTCCAAGACGGCCGCCCCTGGATCACTAAACACTTTGTCCGAGCTAGTAGGGCAGGATCCAGGGACGGGGACTACCTGCACTGAGGTCGATGCGCAGGAAGTTGAAACACCTGTGCCCAGAAACATGCCACGAAGCATGTCAGGCATCAGATCTTTCAAAGTCCTGCGTATCTCACTCACCAACTCAACCTTGAAGGCCTCGAGCTCACCCTTCTCAGAGGCCTTCTTCTTACCCTCCTTCTTAGTCTTCTTGCCCTCCTCAGCCATCAGCTTAGCCTGGGAACAACAGAATTCAGAGGTTAGATCCCCGCCCACCCACTCTTTACAAATGACACATTTGTTGGACACCCTAAAAACTGAGCAAAGATGGCAAGGGGGGGGGGGGGAGGGGGGAAGAATCTAGCCTTCATAGGCTTAAGAGAGGATGGACATGACTTCTGAAAAGGGAATGGATACGAAGACAATGAGTATTATAGTTTGCAAAAACTTGTTAATAGACTATCAGTACAAACAAGAACAAACTCGAGAAGACATCCATCCTTTTTTATACAGACTACCCTGACGGGACAGTTGACTTCTCTAGTTAATAATAACCAATCACAACCAGGATTCCAAATTTAGAAAGAGAGAGAAAGGAGTAATGACTAACTAGATATCTCTCCACCTTCATAATAAAGGGTGATAAAACATCAAGGACTTTCTCTAAACTAGGATTATGACATCAAGAAAGAGAAAAAACTCTGGTTGATTATGACATCAAGCCTCAATGCAACAGCTCCTTCAAGGAGAGGGGACATCAGAAACGAATGCAAGAAACATCTAGAGACTAAAGACATTCATTACTCCCGAATAATATACTTTATATTAAATATATATATTCGAGAACCCATGCACATACAAGAGAGAATACAGTGCAATAACAAATGGCAGCAGAAATTTGTGAATATTTTCAAATAATTAAGTGCCATAACTAATAAACTCCCTTAGCCTGAGCACAGGCAACCCATCCTCTTGTGCAGGAGAACAGGTCCATCCATCCGCCGAGACTCCTCTTCCAGAAGAACTGATGAGGGGGATGGGACAGGAGGAAGGAGATATTTCTTTTATTAATTTAATATATCTCCAACCCGTAGACATATCACGATGATAAGTAAAAAAAGAGACGTGAACAACCTTCGAAAGAAGAACAGGAACCCTTACACATAAGTCGAACATGTGAACACAAAGCACAAGAGATTAATAGCCCTAGGTGCTGGAAAAAATTTAACACGGATTCCCAGTGCCTGAAAATACGTTACTGCCGAAACGGCCGCGTCGAAAACCGGTCACAAATAAAAATTACAAGTCTTAAATAAATATATGGAACAATATCACCATAGCAGATGAAGAGGAGGACTCCTCTAACACTTTAGCATCAGCCAAGATGGAACCAGATGATAAATATAGTGAAATTCTCAATAGAGAGCGTGTTAAAGTTTTCTTTCCACAAGTTGATTTCATCCAATACATTAGAAAACGCAAGTACCAGTATGCGCATGCGCAGTGGGTGGGGTCTGTCATGTGCATGACTGTGTACATCCACCTGCCCATTAGGGGCACCTAACTTTTTATAATTCTAAATATTATTGAATTTAGAGCCGATATACTAGTATATCAAGTGTGTTATGGAGGTAAGTACATGTATGTTCTCATGATGTGAAAATTCGGGACAACCATACTTGGGGGGGGGGGGGGGAGGGGGTGATGGAAAAGTAAAAGGAATCATACTTGGCCGGTTGGGGTGGGGGTGGAAAACTAAAAGTGGAGTAATTAAAATTACTAAAACAAAAACTTGTCCAAATATTTTAATTTCACATTAATGTTGATGTACAGTTATATAAAAAAATTGGTTTCATCAAAACAATTTCATTCATAAAAGAAACTTGGCAAAGTAAAATAATATTTAACTGACAAACAGGTATATATTCTAGTTTATTCTTGCCTTCTGATAGAGATGACTTGTCCCTCTCTCCCAATGAAGTGACAAGTAGCTCATAAATCCTATGAACAGAGGCTTGTATCTGTATTTGCGTGTTCTGCTGTGCTGTCAGTATTCCATCCTATAGCATACATAATAGTCTAACCCATTAACCCTTTAGTGCCTAAATTTGGACGAGAAAATTAAAATATTTGCTTACTGAATGTTCATTTGCAGGCCAAGCGAAGACTATTTTTGACAATTTAATACTGGAATGACTAGCTCAGTTATCGAGCTAGTCACTCGTGGTAAATTTGAAAAAAATTGTCTTCCTTGGACTGCAAATGAGCATTCCTCAAGACCACTCAGAAGGCTGGTTTTGTCATAAAAGGTTTAAAATGATGACTAATGATCAAGAAAAGCTGTTTTGTGCTAACACTGTTACAGCCCTGTTACAGAACCAGTCATTCCATTGGTACATTTTCAAAAATACTTTCCCTTTGTTTACAAATGGAGATTGCCTAAGACCAAAAGCAGCAACATTGACAACCATCATCATTGTAGGAAGTAAACGAAATCAAGGATTTCTTTTTTCACGAGAGAGTTGATACTTACCTCCCTAATACTTTTGATATTGCTAAATATTGGCTTTCACTCAATAAACACTCAGATTAAAACAGTTAGGTGCCCCTACTGGGCAGGGAGTCAGAGCGTAGTCTGGCGGATGCCAGCCCCACCACCGCGCATGCGCAGACTAGCACTTCCTCTGACTAATTTATTGGCTGATACACATGCAACTATAAAGAGCCTGAAGACCGAGCCTCTGTGGGGTGGAGAGGCCGGGTCCGTATCTAGGGAGGTAAGTATCAACTCTCTCGTGAAAAAAGAAATCCTTGATTTCATTTATTTCACATCAAGAGTATACTTACCTCCCTAATACTTTTGATATTGCCAGAATTCGACAGTGAATTCGGCGGGAGGGAGGCGAGGTCAAAAGACCAGCTCATCCCTATACGCTTTTCTGCGTTTAAGGCACTTAAACTTCTGAAACTGTATGACAAAACAGTCAGGATTTGACTAACCATCGGATAACACCCCCGATGTATGAGAGATGACCGAATGTCATATGCGCTCCCCCCCCCCTCCTTCCTGGGAGGAAGAGTCGAATGACCTCAATGTCCTATACGCTCTCTACGTACAAGTGCCATGTACTACAGGACAGAGACGAAAAGCTCCATTTTCGTATACTCTCAACAATGAACCACATAAATACACAAAAACCATCATCATATAAATAACGGGTAACGTGACAAGACAATCAACAATGGACAACACATACACAAGACTGACCTTGTTGAAATGGCTGCTGACATCCTCTTCCCATTGGTGAAGATCGATGCAGTCCCAAATTAGTGGTTGTTTCCATAAATTAATTGTGAAATATATAAGCAATGAGGAAACCCCATCAAAAATATATATGCCTAGTTATTTTTTCAAAATCGACAAGGCGAGAGGATTAGAGGTGTCACGGAGATAATGGTCTGTAAAACTTGACTCACAGTGCCACTGAGCCACCGACATAATATCATCCACAGGGACCCCATTAAATAGGGCAGTGGATGTCACTACGCCGCGGACACTGTGAGCCTTGGCCACGTCAACCTGCTTCCCGGTGGCGGATTTATGGCAAAACTGAATGCATTCTACAATCCACCTGGAAATGGTGTCCTTAGAAGCCCTGCCATGGGGTTCAATATATGACAACCATAACGCTGACTGGTCGGTGCGCCACTCCGCCGTACGTTGTTTGTACCGGCGAAGCGCCCGGACAGGACACCATGCTTTAGAATTAGGATCATATCTAGTTAAAGCAGGCAAAATAATAGGTTGACCTGGATATTTCAACGACTGATTTTTAGCCAAGAAATTAATCCTAGGTAGCAGCTTAAGGCCTTCCCCTGAAACCACAAAACGGTCATCCTCGGCTGATAAGGCATGAATCTCACTCCTACGCCTAGCCGAGGCCGCAGCAATTAAAAACACAGTCTTCAGTGTTAATAGTTTCATCGAAATGGAACTAAGTGGTTCAAACGGCTTATCACCTAGTACTTGAAGCACTAGCGATAAACTCCAAGACGGAATCACCGGTGGATTCCTTGGTCTTAGATTGCCCATGCCTTTAATTAATACATTTAATGTATTCACTTCATCACTTCCCCTCTTAGCCAAGCAAGGAATAACAGACATTAAAGCTGACTTATAACCAGCAATAGAGTTAGGCTTGAGGCTATAGGCATCATAGAGGTGACAGAGGAAATCAGCTACTACCTGAATAGATGCATCCATTGGATCAATACATCTTTTTGAGCACCATTCTGCAAATCTGTTGATTTTATAATTATATGCTCTGGAGGTTGACCCCCTCCTGGCTTTGGCCATAAACATGGCTGCTTGCTCAGAAAAGCCCTCCTTAATTCTAGATTCCTTGACAACATCCACGCAGTCAATCTGAACATTGACGGATTGTTGTGAAGGGCCTTGCCCTGGAAGATAATATCGTCCATCAGAGGCAGAGGAACCGGATTGCAGACCAGAAGGTCCAGCAGATCCGTATACCATGATCGGCTTGGCCAATCCGGGGCGATCAGAAGCACTTGGCATTCCTCTTGTCTGATTTTCTGAAGAATTTTTGGAATCAGGATTGCTGGAGGGAATGCGTATGCATACATTCTCCCCCAGCTGATAGCTAACGCATCTGTTGCGAAAGCGCTTGGATCCGGAATCGGAGAGACGTACGTCGTCATCTTCGCATTCTTCTTCGTTGCGAACAAATCGATGTTGGGTTTCCCCCAATGGTCGAACAGACGATCCGCCACACATTGATTTAGTTGCCATTCCGTGGGTAAAACACTCATCCTTCGGCTCAATGAGTCTGCTAGCAGGTTTAACCTTCCCGGAATATGAACTGCTTTCAAGGTAATCTGGTGATCCAGACACCAACAAAGCAGTCTCCATGTCATCATACAGAGACTGGGCGACTTCGTTCCGCCCTGGCGGTTTATGTAAGTCACAACTGTTGAGTTGTCTGAACGAATAAGAACAATCTTGCCCTGAACTTTCTGTAAGAAATGTTCCAGGCCCAGGACTACTGCTCTTAGCTCCAGTAGATTTATATGTTCCTTTGACTGTTCCAGATTCCAAAGCCCTGATATCGTGGACTCTTCCAGGCAAGCTCCCCAGCCCTCCATCGATGCATCTGTATACACAGTCACCTGAGGGTGGGGAGGGGTTAGCATAACCCCCACCAAGAGATTCTCTGTGTCCAACCACCATTGCAGGTGATGAATCAGAGGCGCCAACACTGACACATTCGAGTCCAGCGAACCTGTACTCTGGGTCCATTGTGTCATGAGAAATAACTGGATCGGCCGCCTGCGTAAGGCGGCCTGAGGAATGACTGGTTCCAATGAAACCATCAACCCCAGCATTCTCAAGTAAACCCGTGCCAGGACATGACGACTGTCGCACACTGACTGAATTAATGAGATGAGTTTCTGAACTCTCTCCTGAGTAGGATAAACATATCCTGTCTCTAGATCGAAGAACATCCCCAGGTAAACAAACTTCTGGGATGGAGTCAGCTCTGATTTTGGGAAATTGATCATCCAGCCTAAGTCTGTGAGAGTTTTCAAAACAATCTCCAGACTGGCCGACAAACTTTCCCGGGTGTGCGCTTTCAACAGCCAGTCGTCTATGTACGTGTGGACTGCTATGCTTCTCCTGCGGAGGTATGCGGTGATCGCAAGAACCACACGGGTGAAAACCCGAGGAGCCGTGGAAATTCCGAAGGGTAGCACCCTGAATTCCCACTGTCTGCCCTGGAATGCAAATCTCAGGAAGCGACGGAAACTCCTGTGTATGGGGATGTGGAAATAAGCGTCCTTCAAATCTATCGACGCTGTCCACATTCCCCTCTCTAACCCCGCCAACACCGAGCGCACAGTCTCCATCTTGAAACTGGGCGTCTCTATGAACTTGTTCAATGGCTTGAGGTTGAGAATTGGTCTCCACCCTCCAGTGTTCTTTGTTACTAAGAACAGGGTTGAATAGAAGCCCGGACACCTCTGTGCCGGCTGAATAGCTCCTTTTTGTATGAGGGAATTTATTTCCTCCTCGATACACAACCTTTGATCTGGATCTCTCGGATTTGGAGTCCAGATCAGCATTAGAGACAGTCGCGATGGCGGGCCTGTCATCCAATCGGGATGATACCCGACTGAAAGCCATCGCAAGACTAAACGGTCCTGAGTTAACCGTTCCCACTCTTGCATGTGGTCGGCTAATCGGCCTCCCATCGGTCCATCTAGGGATAGAGGTGGACATAAGGGAGTGCAAGAGCGGCACTGTCTCCTTTGCCAGAAACACCGGCGCGGTTCTCACCGCGGTAACCGTCCCATCAGGAACGATTACCCCGCCCAGATCCTCGCGCGCCACGACCAGCACCGCGCGCACCACGGTGCGCGGGCGGCTGCCTGGCTGACTGCGCCTGAGGAGCCTGCGCCCCCCTCGCTGCTGGCCGAATCGCACGCGGCCGAGGCCGGCGCTGCGATGGTGGTTGGCCTCTGACCTGGCCACTACCACCTCGAGCCTGCAGGGGACGATACGCAGGGGGTGCGGCGCAAATGTTGGCACGACGAAGCACCTCAAACTGTTCGCGCAGCGCCCTCTGGTTATTGACCAGAGTAACCGTCTCCTGGAGGTGTCTACATCCCTCACCTCCAAAGAGACCAGGACCTGTCATAGGCGTACGTAGTAGCCTATTGTAGAGGTCCTGGGACGGGCACAGATTATCCAAGGCAAAAGTGCGCCTTGCCCGGACACTCCTGGTCACCGCCCGCGTCATACAGTCCAGAGCCAGGTTGATACCATCCTGGATGGCTCGCTGGACTGTGACCGGACTTGGCTGGCGCGATGCGGATGCTGTTACTACCCCTTGTAACAGCTGGGAGACGTGGGACAGAGCGGCAATCGAAGCCCTCCCACTCTCCTCCGCATCACGCAACACGGCATTTGCAGAACGCAACGCGTTCGAGCACAAGACTCCCGTGTCAGAACGGGAGCCTGGCCGCGCATCCTCACCCAAAGCCGCGCGGTCATCCACGCTCGGCTTTGGTACCACACCGTACCACTGGTAGTCCAGGGGCACGATGCGGCAACGCCTGGCCACCTCGCGCGGGGCCTTAGCGAGACGTCCACTCGACTTAATGGACGTCTCCGCCGCCTCGAACATGTCAACGACATGCTCTGCCAGCGGCAGAGAAGGCATAGCGTTAGCAGTAGGCTTACCAGCTAACCACGGCCTGTGTTCACGCTGGCTAGCCGACTGCTCCACGGGCAGATCTGGTCTAACACTCACCAGCCACTGGCAAGCGTCAGACCAATCCTCCTCCGTGGCTAGTTGCGAGCGCTCTACAAGACGGGGGCCTTCGTCTTCCTCCTGAGCACAAGCAACAGAGCTTGACGGCGGATACGCTGATATCCCTGGCAAGCCAGGGAGAGCATGCGGGCCTGATAATACCGGCATGCTAATCTCACTGGTTTGACCAGGAGCAGGCGCCGTGGTAGAGCGCGGGGCATATACCGCCCCACCACGGCCCCGGCCAGCACCAGCTACACTCTCGGCAAGCCGAGGTATGCGGTACCGCTGGCCTTCAGCGCCCAGGGCCACAGTCTGAACCGTGGATTCTACCCCTGGGAGAGTAGAACCGTGGAAAAAGGCGCCTGTATTCCCCGCGAGGGGCGCACAAACGTCATATTCCATGGCCACGTCTTCAGACGGCGACCCTAACAGGTAATCATCATCCTCCTGGCCAGAAAGATTAGACTCCGGGTCAGCAAAGAGAGCTAACCCGGACTGGCCAGGGAAGGCGCCATACGAGGTACTGGCAGCCGCGGTGTGCGGATACCCCTGGACTGATGAGCAGCCCGCGGGTTCCAGCGACGACCGTCCACGGTCCCTATTGGGCGCGGCAATAAGCCTGCTGCCAGGGCCGTGGAACACCCCCTCTAATGGGGCCACCTCTGAATCTTCAAACAACGGAAGCGTACTAAGGAACGTTGATTCAGAGGTGGGGATTACCTGCTCCGAAGCAGATGATGAGGTCAATAAAGGATTTGGTCCAGGAAGCATGCCACGAAGCAACTCTGGAACAAAATCCTTGATTGTCCTCCTCATCTCTCCCAACATCTCGGTCCGGAAGGAAGGAAATGATCATAAAGATCATAATTTTTATGAAAAACCAGCTTCGGACAACTTTAATTGTAATTAAAGAGCAAAGCTGATTATGACGTCATTAATCCTATGACAGGACAAAATCGATCCCAACAAACATCCCAGTGCAAGGACGAATTGTATCTTTAACCAGAACATGTGCAGAATGGACATTTCGACTACACAAGCATCAGATAAATACTGATAACAATGGCAAATAGTGTTAATTATCTCCCTTTCTCATATCAATAATTAATACCTGACACCTTGTCTAGACAAACCATCCAACCTGATGAACTGGAGAACTCCACCACTGAACGCCTCTTAACTCTCTCCACCTCAAGGGGAAGGAATTGGATCAAGAGGGCAAAGTGAGAAGACCTTTATAATAGGCCTCCAACTCACTGGGCATAGAATTTTTGGTTAGATAACCTAACAGTATTAGTAGGAAATGGAACCATGGTGGAGAGACACAAACCCTCTGCTGATGTCATGTCCTTATTTCTCCTTCACACAGACCTGTGGACATAAACACAAAGAGAGATTAGTCTTGTATAGCACCTAGTTGAAAAAACCCAACTAATTAAGGCGCTTATCACGTTTAGCGAGAGTCCCGGAAACACATTACAACGGGACAAAACTCGCTAATTTTACTAGAAGTCACCTGATTTAAAGGTCCAAGGCCCTCCTGTGGCGAAGTCACTCTCTCAGCCATCTTAGTCAGGTGAAAACGTCTCTTAAATAGTCTTAAAAAGGTTTGAAAAGCGTAAAGAAAGATCCTATCATGAAAGCATGTGTTATCTCTCAGCCAATAAATTAGCAAAGAGGAAGTGCTAGTCTGCGCATGCGCGGTGGTGGGGCTGGCATCCGCCAGACTACGCTCTGACTCCCTGCCCAGTAGGGGCACCTAACTGTTTTAATCTGAGTGTTTATTGAGTGAAAGCCAATATTTAGCAATATCAAAAGTATTAGGGAGGTAAGTATACTCTTGATGTGAAATAGTAGTAGTAGCAGTAGCAGTAGCAGTAGTAGGAGGTAGTAAGTAGTAGTAGTAGTAGTAGTAGCAGTAGTAGTAGTAGTAGTAGTAGTAGTAGTAGTAGTAGTAGTAGTAGTAGTAGTAGTAGCAGTAGTAGTAGTAGTAGTAGTAGTGGTAGTGGTAGTGGTAGTAGTAGTAGCAGTAGCAGTAGTAGTAGTAGTAGTAGCGGTAGCGGTAGTAGTAGTAGTAGTAGTAGTAGTAGTAGTAGTAGTAGCAGTAGTAGTAGTAGTAGTAGTAGCAGTAGCAGCAGTAGCAGTAGTAGTAGTAGTAGTAGTAGTAGTAGTAGTGGTAGTGGTAGTGGTAGTAGTAGCAGTAGTAGTAGTAGTAGTAGTAGTAGTAGTGGTGGTGGTGGTTGTGGTAGTAGTAGTAGTACTAGTAGTAGTAGTAGTAGTGGTAGTAGTAGTAGTAGTAGTAGTAGTAGTAGTAGTAGTAGTAGTAGTAGTAGTAGTAGTAGTAGTAGTAGTAGTAGTGGTGGTAGTGGTAGTGGTAGTGGTAGTAGTAGTAGTAGTAGTAGTAGTAGTAGTAGTAGTAGTAGTAGTAGTAGCCGTAGTAGTAGTAGTAGTAGTAGTAGTAGTAGTAGTAGTAGTAGTAGTAGTAGTAGTAGTAATAGTGGTGGTGGTTGTGGTTGTGCTGGTGGTGGCCACTATAATGTTATTGAGAAAGATCTTACCTGATAATGGTAGAACTGTGTACTAATCTTTAGGTCAGGTTGCAGCAGGTCCAAACCAAACCATCCTGTCAGAAACTGTAGATGTACAGACTGAAGCAGGGTAGTGGATGTCAGACTCGGAATGGATGGCTGGGTGGATACCAGTGTAGAAATACCAATAGTACTAGTAGTAGATCTGTCTTGTGGTGGAGATTCTATAGTGTTTGAATTATGTGTACTAGGGCTTGTAATATTAGGCAATGGTGTAACCATGACACTTGGAGCACGAGATAGTGTAAGTTCTGCTGCCTTTTCCTGCTCGGCAGAAAGTATCTCAACAATCTGTCTCAGTGCATACAGACGTGACTGTAAACAGACATTAGGAAAACAGCATTAATTTTGCATAATTATAGAAATAACATTCTAAAAAAGCAAGCTGATATGGAATGATAAGAAAATTATAAGATTCCCAGGGGGCCTGTATCGCACACCTCGAGCATAGGCATTTCAGCCAGTTTTGGGCCCGAATTGCAACAAGAACTAGGTCATCCAAGATGGCCACCAAACTATTTGGCCAATCAAGTTCCCTTGAACAAACTTGGTTCAGATTTTGCCCTAGATGATATTTCATGAGTTTTCAATCAGTTCTCCAAGCGGTTTCAGAGCAGATTTTTAAAGACGTTTCTAGAAATCTGCCAAAATCCAAGATGGACGCTGGCCAAATTGGCCGATCGAGTTCGTTTGAACAAATTTGGACCGCTATGCCCTAAGGATGCATCCTGTCAAATATAATTGAAATTGGTCCAGTCGTTCTAGACAAGTCCTTTAAAGAAAAAGCTGACAGACGACGGATGGATAATGGATGGTCGCCACGACATAACCTCACATGGCCAAAGGAGAATTAGGCTAAAATTCAGCCAAAATCCAAAATACCAAATAGGCCCATCAGCTTCGTTTGAACAAATTTGAATCTCTATGGCCTAAGGATGCTTACTGCCAAAGATAATTGCAATCAGCCTAGCGGTTCTTGAAATAAAGTCGTTTAAATGAAAAGTTGACGGACAATGGACAGATGGACGACGGACAGATAGTCGCTGAGCTAATAAACTAGATGATTTAAATCAAATTATTCCACAAATTATTACTCATTCCTTAATGGAAGCCTTCTCAACAGGATCACTTAATCCTACTGGTTTGGAGACATGCATGGATGCATGCACTGATAAAAGAGGATAATGATTATGAATAAAAACAACAGGCCCAAGGGCCTTTTACACTCACCTGGCCCATGAGCATTTAAACACAATGGACAATTTCTGGAAAATCAAAGAAGGCTGCCCCAAAAATTAACCAATCAAAATTCTCATTTGATTTCTGGAAGAAAGTTTTCATAGTATCATTCCACCCAAGTATGGTTGAAATTGAGCCGATGAGTAAGTAGTAGTAGCGATTTCAAAAATTTCTGGAAAATGTTTTGAAAATTCAAGATGTCTGATGAAACATGAATTCCGTGATATTAAATGTCTCGCCAGTCTCCATTTTGTCACAGTACCCCTGACCTTGCGACCTCATTATCATCATGCTGCTTCCTAATAGCCAAGTTTGAAATATACATGTAAGCTGACAAGTCTTGCCAAAGGCAAAAATTTAACATTGTTGACACTGGTGTCGCTGTCGGAAATGTGATACATAAGTCTCGCTTTCTGCTTCGCAGGCGAGACAAAAATAAGCCAATCAAATTCATGTATTCAAATACGGAAGCATATGACCCTACAATCCTTCCAACCAGGTTTCATTGAAAACTGGCCATTGGTTAAGAAGTAGTGTTTTAAAGGATTTACGATTTTTGGGGCGGAAAATCCAAGATTGATGCTGAAAAAAAATTTACCAATCAAAATTCTCATTAAAACTATTGAAAAGTCTGTATACAGGTACTGAAGACTAGCCCCAGTTAAGTTGAACTCTGCCAAGCAGTTAATGAGGAGTAGCGTTTTGATGATGTTTGGTAAATTTATCAGAAAATCTAAGATTTTCGCAACCATTGACCCCTTAAGATTCTGTGCACAGATTCTGAAGCCTACCCACATAAGGTCCTTCCTGCCAGATTAACTTGAAATCCACCAAGCAGTTAATGAAGACTAATGTTTTGACCATTTCACATTAACTTTTCATGCCCAAAATTTGACCAATCAAAATTCTGTATACAAGTTCTTAAGCCTACACACATAGGCCCCTTCCAGCCACATTGTTGAAATTCCAACAAGCGTTCAATGAAGAGTAGCATTTTGATATTTTCCACAAAATTTAGCAATCAAAATTCTGTTTACATGTTCTGAAGCCTACCCAAATAGGACCCTTCCAGCCAAATTAGGCTGAAATATGCCAAGCGGTTAATGAGGAGTAATGTTTTAAAGCAAAAGTTGATGGACAGATGGACGACAGACAGATGACGGACAGCTGCCATGGCATAAGCTCATTTGGCCATTCTGGCCTCGTGAGCTCACTACATGTATAACCAATAAAGAATGAGCCTTCCCATGAAGTTCTGCCAAGATATTCCAAGCAAAAGTAGTTATCGAATGAAAACCCTTAATTTGCACGGATGGAGACACACAGTCAGAAAGACAGATGGATGTACAAACTGATGGAGCCATAAAATAACATGCTTTTTCCTACTATCATTGCCAACCGTCGCATGAAATTTTATCACGAAACGCCATGCAATGTAGTTATTGAACGAAAACCAAAAATTTGCACCGATGGATGGACAAATCGTCAGAAAGACAAATGGATGGACAGATGGATGGATGGACCAACTGATCCACAAAATAACCTGCATTTCCCTACTACAATAAACAAACTTCACATGAAATTTCGTCATGATATTCCAAGCAAAAGTAGTTATCTGCCCGATATGTTGAATGAGTCTGGAGAATAAGTCGTTTTCGCAAATATTAGGTCATCCAAGATGGCTGCCGAAGCAATTGGTCAATCAAGTTGCCTTGAACATATTTGCTTCAGCTGTTGACCTAGATGATATTTCTGGAGTTTTGAATCGATTCGCCCAGGCGGTTTAGAAGAATTTTAAAGACGCTTCTAAAAATTGGCCAGAATCTACGATGGCTGCCAGCCAAATTGGCCAATAGGCATACTTTTCAACAAACTTTGATCTCTATTCCGTACGCATGGTTACTGCCAAATATAATTTAGATCGGTGAAAAGGTACTAAAGTAGAACACATTTTAAATCTATTGCTTTAGCATGAGACCTTTTGACGGGGAAACGATCCGAGATGGACGACAAACTGTGTCCAAAATTTTCGAAATCTGCATGTTCCAAACCCTATACAAAACTAATTTCAACTTCAAAATAAATCAAACAAAAAGTCCAATATGGCCGCCAAACATGCTATATGTTGATTGCACCACGGCCAACTGAAAGCGCGTAATCATATCTCCCAAATTTCAGCCCGATCCGTTCAGCAGTTCCGGAGTAGTCATTTTCGTGAAAACCAGGTTATCCAAGATGGCAGCCAAAGCATATGGCCAATCGTTCCCTGGAACAAACTTGGTTCAGCTTTAGGACCAGATGATCTTTCATGTGTTTTGAATCGATCCCATAAAACAGTTACAGAGATTTAAAACAAGAGCTCCGCAAACGGCGCATAATACCCCGCCCTAACAACAAACTAATGAATGAGAGCTTTCAGAAAATAGTGATTTCTTCCTCAGACCTATACCTGCCATCCTATGAAGTTTCAGTGCTCTGTTAAATGGTTGGTTATGGAGTTATTGTCCGGAAAACAATTTTCAAGATGCCCATCGGTGGCTGTCGGCCATATTGGATTTTGGATCATCTATTTCAAAGGTTTCCTCCACAGATGAAATGGAGGAAATGAAACCTATTTTCAAGATGTCTGCTGGTGGCCATATTAGATTTAATCATTATCGATTTCAGTATGTTTATTCCTCAGACCTAGTCCAGGCATCCCAAATCAATTCGACAAATAGTAACAAGGTTATCATCTGGAAACCATTTTTCAAGATAGCCGCCAGTGGTTGGCAGCCATCTTGGATTTTGATAGCATTCTTCACACGGTCTAGTCCAACTACCCTATGAAGTTTCAAAGCGATCCGATAAATGGTAACAGAGTTACCGTCCAGAAAACACTTTTCAAGACGGCCACACTTGGTTGGCAGCCATTTTGGATTTTGGATCATCATTAATTTCTATACAGGGTTCGTACGCATGTAAGGAAGTCTGGAAAAAGTATGGAAAATTAGGAAGGCCTTTTCCAGGGCTGGAAAAAGTATGAAAATTCCAATTTTGGGCCAACTGGTATGGAAAATGTATGGCAAATTAAAAACGACCACAATCTTTTTGTTTACGAACGAAATCTCACGTTTCCGCCAATCTTGCTAGATTCTAATTCGATTGCGTCCCGGTCTCGTCTTGCAATAGAAAACCGCCTATTACCGGGAACATCTCGCGGTTGTTGAGCAATACGGGTTTTGAACATGTTCAATCAAGTACAACAATTTTATATCACCCAACATTAGATGATCCCAATTTTGCCCTCGTATCGTGAGGCCTCTTGTGTTGGCTCGTCATCAAGTGAAAATAATGAATTCCTGTTGCAGTCAAATTATTTTCAAAATATTCAACAAAAAATGTGCTGCTGTAATGAAATTCATACCTGTGTGTGCGCGCACTGTGCTTTGACATTCTTGTGACAATTATTTATATATGCAGTTTGTTATTGTCCTCGGGTCTTCCACTACTGTGGTTGCTTCAGTTCCACAGACAAGTGCGCACGCTGTGTTTTGATATTCTTGTTTTATAAAGTTTAATAAAGTTTATATATGATGAACTTAGTAACTGTGTTTGTTTTTTGTCTGATTGCAAGTCCCTAAATGAGGTCTGGAAAATTTGAAATTGAGTCTGGAAAAAGTCTGGAAAAGGTATGGAATTTAATTCTGCTGAAGGTGTATGAACCCTGTCTATAGGTTTCTTCCCCAGACCTAATCCAACAACCCTATGAAGTTTCATAGCAATCCGATAAGCGGTAACGGAGTTATCATTTCTATAGGTTTCATCACCAGACCTAATCCAACAACCCTATGAAGTTTCATAGCAGTCCGATAAGCGGTAACGGAATTAACATCTGGAAACCAGTTTTCAAGATGGCCGACGGTGGCTGGGAGCCATCTTGGATTTCGGATCATCGTCAATTTGGATAAGTTTCTTCCCCAGCCTAATCAAAAAATCCAATGAAGTTTCAAATCGATCCAATAAACGGTAATGGAGTTATCATCCGGAACACACTTTTCAAGATGGCCGCCATTGGCTGGCGCCATCTTTGATTTCAGATCATCGTCAATTTCGACAGGTTTGTTCCCCAGACCTAATCCAAAAACCCTATGCGATTTCAAAGTAATCCGATAAGCGGTAACAAAGTTATCATCTGGAAACCAGATTTCAGGATGGCCGACAGTGGCTGGTGGCCATCTTGGATTTCGGATTATCGTTAATTTCGATATGTTTCTTCCCTTGACCTATTCCAATCACCTTATGAAGCTACAAAGTGATCTGATAAATAGTAACAGAGTTATCATCCGGAAACCTATTTTCAAGATGGCCGCCGGTGGCTGGGGGCCATCTTGAATTTTGGATCATCGTCATTTTCGATAAGTTTCTTCCCCAGACATAATCCAACAACCCTATGAAGTTTCAAACCAATCTGACAAATATGAGTCAAGTTATTGTCCTGAAAATAACTGCCACCCGCATGCATGCATGTCCGCCTGCCTGGATGGATGGATGGCACCATTACATAATAGCCTGCAAATTTTTTTGGCGGCCTATAAAAATTGGCCAAAATTCATGATGGCCAAATTGGCTGATCGGCTTCATTTGAATAAACTTAGATCTCAATGCCCTAAGGATGCTTCCTGCCAAATATATTTGAAATCTGTCCAACGGTTCTTGAGAAGTCATTTAAAGAAAAAGTTGACGGATGGACAGCTGAATGGATGGATTGTTGCCATGGCATAAGCTCACTTGGTCATTCTGGCAAGGGGAGCTAACAAGTGATCATGTTCAACAAGAAGAACAAGCAAGTTTTATCAGATTAGCATACAAAATTTTGTTGCACCAAACAAAAAAAGCAAATTTGTAAATCTTTTTTAGTATATTTAGTACCTCGGCTCTCGCTTGCTGTTTTTCGACACCGTCGATAACTGCCAAGGGATCAGTACAGCTGCCTTGGCCACTATTTCCTGCTATACTATCATCACTGGACACTCCTCTAGTACCATGGTCATCCCATATGAAGCAACAAGTCTCCCAGGCCAGAGTCTTCAACAGTTGAGCAATAGCATCACCATTTACCCGAGAATTGTGCCCTGACAATCGAAGCACCTGGAGGGTCTCCATAGCTTTGACATGATCATAGGAAAGATCTATAAAAAGCATAAAATAAAACATTCTTAATTGTTTCAACAATTTAGCCTAGTACATATAATCAGTTTTCTACTATAAAAGAACGATAATGTTGATGAAATCCGATAACAATGCACAAAGTAACTTTTGGTCAATGTGATGGGCAATGTTACCATCAGAAATAAAGTGATAATATAGGAAGGAACATGACATGTGACTAAATGAGGACTGCATAGAATTGTAAATCAAAGGACAACGATGCTTGATTAAAAATGCACCAAAGTGAGAGTTAACAAGTCAACCAGAATGGAGGGATCTGATCTGATCTGTAACTCAAGGATCTGACATCATAATCAAATCTGTCACTTGTCAGCTGACATCACACTCAAATGACATAGGTCTGACACAAAAGTGGCAAAGATGCGATAGTAACAGCCTGTTTTGTGTTTTTCGTGAATTTACAATTTAATCAACATTCTGTTGCATCTTTTGAAACTAATTTTACTGACAACAACAGCTCCCAGTGCTCCCAAATATTCCACAGCTTACCTGTATGCTTGTAACTACCTTGAAATCGAAATTCAGGGAAGTAAGTGCTGTAGGGAAATTTCCATTTGAAGACAAAAAGATTATTTTAGTCATTTCAGTGATAAATCTTCAACTAGACGGACTGCGCCCACATGTCCAGCCATTTTAGTTTTACCGCATATTACACACCATGTGAGGCAGTGTCTCAAAATAATGATTTCTTAAAACACAGGCATGAGAATTGTCTAAAGAAAAAAGAGGAAATGTTGGTGAAAAAGGAGGAATGTTACCTACACCACAAAAATACATCTGTTTGGGGCCTTTCAGACACATTTGGCAACTTTTTAATTTTCAAAATTTTTCGAAAAAAGAGGAAATCAGCTGAAAAGAGGAAATTTCCCATCCATGAAAACAGTATAACCCATTGTTGAATCAAGTCTACTGAAGATTTTTCTACCTATTGTAAAGGAGATAAATCAGACAGAAATAAAAATTTCAAACCATGTAAGTGTGGAAAAAAATTTTGTATGCAAACTGATTGCAATGCTGAATGCAGACCGCATGCCATATGGACCTCTATGTCAAGCCATCCTATGTTCGCATAGGGCTCGACAAATCTACCCTTGTTCTGTAAATTTTCTTGAACAGATTTGATGATTTGATGATGTGGTCTCAAGCAATTATTAGATATAGGGTAGGCCTTTTGGAGAAAACAGAAACTGCGTGTTTGACCCTGTAATGGTCAAGCTAACCAAAACCAGGCTCTGCAGCTCTCCTAAGGAATGTCTATTTGCAGGTGAAGAGAAAACTATTTTTTTAAATCTAGCACTGAAATGGTTGGCTCACTTAAATTTTTTTTTTATTTTCCTGACCAATCTTGACCATTAAATGGTTATGTTAAGATATGTCGTCTTTCCTTTCCTAAAGAACCAGTGTGTTTTGGCCCTAAAACACAGGTGGTCTCTTAGTCAGGTGTATGTGTATCGAGTCTTATCTCCGCTAATCCTCACCATGATTACTGACTGTGACAGTTGCTGTACTGTGGCATCCCTCACGCCATCTTGGTATCACATTTAGCAGGCTACTGCCATCTTCACCTGTGATGAGAAAACAAGGTGAACATAAACGCCTCAGTCATTCTAGCACATACACGCCTCAGTTATTCTAACACATACACGCCTCTGTTATTCTAACACACACATGCCTCAAATGTATGAGTGAAAGTCAAATGAAATTATTATAATAGTTATAAATCTTGATCGATTTGGCACTCCATAACAGACTGAAATTAGAATCATCAAGGCAATAAATGAGACACAGCTGGCACAGGATGTGATGGTGCCAATGTCATGAAACACAACTGGCATAGGATGTGATGGTGCCAATGTCATGAAACACACCTGGCACAGGATGTGATGGTGCCAATGTCATGAAACACAACTGGCACAGGATGTGATGGTGCCAATGTCATGAAACACAACTGGCATAGGATGTGATGGTGCCAATGTCATGAAACACAACTGGCATAGGATGTGATGGTGCCAATGTCATGAAACACAACTGGCATAGGATGTGATGGTGCCAATGTCATGAAACACAACTGGCACAGGATGTGATGGTGCCAATGTCATGAAACACAACTGGCATAGGATGTGATGGTGCCAATGTCATGAAACACAACTGGCATAGGATGTGATGGTGCCAATGTCATGAAACACAACTGGCATAGGATGTGATGGTGCCAATGTCATGAGACACAACTGGCACAGGATGTGATGTTGCCAATGTCATGAAACACAACTGGCATAGGATGTGATGGTGCCAATGTCATGAAACACAACTGGCATAGGATGTGATGGTGCCAATGTCATGAAACACAACTGGCACAGGATGTGATGGTGCCAATGTCATGAGACACAACTGGCATAGGATGTGATGTTGCCAATGTCATGAAACACAACTGGCATAGGATGTGATGGTGCTAATGTCATGAAACACAACTGGCATAGGATGTGATGGTGCTAATGTCATGAAACACAACTGGCACAGGATGTGATGGTGCCAATGTCATGAAACACAACTGGCACAGGATGTGATGTTGCCAATGTCATGAAACATAACTGGCATAGGATGTGATGGTGCTAATGTCATGAAACATAACTGGCATAGGATGTGATGGTGCTAATGTCATGAAACACAACTGGCACAGGATGTGATGGTGCTAATGTCATGAAACACAACTGGCACAGGATGTGATGGTGCTAATGTCATGAAACACAACTGGCATAGGATGTGATGGTGCCAATGTCATGAAACACAGCTGGCACAGGATGTGATGGTGCTAATGTCATGAAACACAAACGGCACAGGATGTGATGGTGCTAATGTCATGAAACACAACTGGCACAGGATGTGATGGTGCTAATGTCATGAAACACAACTGGCACAGGATGTGATGGTGCTAATGTCATGAAACACAACTGGCATAGGATGTGATGTTGCCAATGTCATGAAACATAACTGGCATAGGATGTGATGGTGCTAATGTCATGAAACATAACTGGCATAGGATGTGATGGTGCTAATGTCATGAAACACAACTGGCACAGGATGTGATGGTGCTAATGTCATGAAACACAACTGGCACAGAATGTGATGGTGCTAATGTCATGAAACACAACTGGCATAGGATGTGATGGTGCCAATGTCATGAAACACAGCTGGCACAGGATGTGATGGTGCTAATGTCATGAAACACAACTGGCACAGGATGTGATGGTGCTAATGTCATGAAACACAACTGGCACAGGATGTGATGGTGCTAATGTCATGAAACACAACTGGCACAGGATGTGATGGTGCTAATGTCATGAAACACAACTGGCATAGGATGTGATGGTGCCAATGTCATGAAACACAGCTGGCACAGGATGTGATGGTGCTAATGTCATGAAACACAACTGGCACAGGATGTGATGGTGCTAATGTCATGAAACACAACTGGCACAGGATGTGATGGTGCTAATGTCATGAAACACAACTGGCACAGGATGTGATGGTGCTAATGTCATGAAACACAACTGGCACAGGATGTGATGGTGCTAATGTCACCAAGTTATCAAGGTTTTTTTAAGCCATTTAATGGGTAAATTTAATCAAGAAAATTAACATTTTATGTCAAGAGACTATTTTTAAAGTTTCCACTGGAATGACTGGTTCGATTGTCGAGCCAGTCATTCTAGCAGTAAAATTTTCTAAAATAGTCTTCTGTTGGACCCTCAAGACACCTCCAAAGGTCTGTCTTGGAAACTTTGCCTTGAAAGGCTTAAATAAATCTATTTATTTTCTGAAATATTTGTTATACGATTCCATACTCATTCTGACAGTCTTTCGCACATTACTGAGTTTCAACAAGCCATAGTAAAGCACATATATGCGTGTTTGCTTGTCAAATCAAGTAAGATGTAATCCATTAACCCATACGGAAATGATGAATTCTTTATGATGTATGGTATATAACTATTATAACATTGCGCCTGAAATATTTGTGTAAAGTTGATTTATTCATGTGGTTGTGTATGCCACATTCAAGAAAAGCTCTAATCGTTAAACATTCCCAGAAATATGAAAATAGCATGACTTAATGTTGTTTCAGCATTTAGGAACTAAACGAAATCTAGGATTTCTTTTTTCACGAGAGAGTTGATACTTACCTCCCTAATACTTTTGATATTGCTAAATATCGGCTTTCACTCAATAAAACACTCAGATTAAAAACAGTTAGGTGCCCCTACTGGGCAGGGAGTCAGAGGTAGTCCGGCGGATGCTCGCCCCACCACCGCGCATGCGCCGACTACTACTTCCTCTGGCTCATTTATTGGCTAACACATGCAACTACCAAGAGCCTGAAGACCGAGCCTCTGTGGGGCGGAGAGGCCGGGTCAGTATCTAGGGAGGTAAGTATCAACTCTCTCGTGAAAAAAGAAATCCTAGATTTCGTTTATTTCACATCAAGAGTATACTTACCTCCCTAATACTTTTGATATTGCCAGAATTCGAAAGTGAATCTGGCGGGAGGGAGGCGAGGTCAAAAGACCAGCTCTTCCCTATACGCTTTCAAGCGTTTAAGGCACTTATGACGTCTGAAACTGTGTGAAAACACAGTCAGGATTTGATAAACCATCGGATAACACACCCGATGCCTGAGAGATGACCGATTTGTCATATGCGCTCCCCCCCCTCCCTTGGGAGGAAGATTAAATGACCTCAATGTCCTACACGCTCTCTTCGTACTAGTGCTAAGTACTATAGGACAGAGACGAAAAGGCTCCATTTTCGTATACTCTCTCTAAAGAACCACAACCCACATAAACCATCACCATATTAATAACACTGGGTAACGTGACAATACAAAACAATGAACAACACATGAACAAGACTGACCTTGTTGTACTAGGAAGCTGTCATCATGAATCCAGTAGAGAAGGATGATACAGTCCCGACAAGTGGTTGTCACCGTCGCTGAATGGCGAAGTATATAAGCAATGCGGAGGCACTCTTCACAAACATAAAGCGGTTATTGTTTCAAAATCGACAAGGCGAGAGGGTTAGAGGTGTCACGGAGGTAATGGTCTGTAAAACTTGACTCACAGTGCCACTGAGCCACTGACATAATATCATCCACAGGGACCCCATTAAAAAGGGCAGTGGATGTCACGACACCGCGGACACTGTGAGCCTTGGCCACGTCAACCTGTCGCCCGGTGGCGGATTTGTGACAAAATTGAATACATTCCACAATCCACCTAGAAATGGTGTCCTTAGACGCCCTACCATGGGGTTCAATATATGACAACCATAACGCTGACTGGTCGGTACGCCACTCCGAAGTACGCTGTTTGTACCGGAGCAGCGCCCGTACGGGGCACCATACTTTAGAATTAGGATCATATCTAGTTAAAGATGGCAAAAAAATAGGTTGACCTGGATATTTCAATGACTGATTTTTAGACAAGAAATTAATCCTAGGTAGAAGCTTAAGGCCTTCCCCTGTAACCACAAAACGGTCAACCTCGGCTGATAAGGCGTGAATTTCACTCCTACGCCTCGCCGAGGCCGCAGCAATTAAAAATACAGTTTTAAGAGTTAACATTTTCATAGAAATGGAACTAAGTGGTTCAAAAGGCTTATCACCTAGTACCTGGAGCACCAGTGATAAATTCCAAGACGGAATCAGTGGAGGATTCCTTGGTCTTAGATTGCCCATGCCTTTAATTAATACATTTAATGTACTTACTTCATCACTCCCCCTATTAGCCAAGCAAGGAATAACAGTCATTAAAGCTGACTTATAACCAGCAATAGAGTTAGGCTTGAGGCTATAGGCATCATATAGGTGACAGAGGAAATCAGCCACTACCTGAATAGATGATTCCATTGGATCAATACATCTTTTTGAGCACCATTCTGCAAATCTGTTGATTTTATAATTATATGCTCTGGAGGTTGACCCCCTCCTGGCTTTGGCCATAAACATGGCCGCTTGCTCAGAAAAGCCCTCCTTAATTCTAGATTCCTTGACAACATCCACGCAGTCAATCGGAACATTGACGGATTGTCGTGAAGGGCCTTGCCCTGGAAGATAAGGTTGTCCATCAGAGGCAGCGGAACCGGATTGCAGACCAGAAGGTCCAGCAGATCCGTATACCACGATCGGCTTGGCCAATCCGGGGCGATCAGAAGCACTTGGCACTCCTGCTGCCTGATTTTCTGAAGCACCTTTGGAATCAGGATTGCTGGGGGGAATGCGTATGCATACATTCCCTCCCAGCTGATAGCTAACGCATCTGTTGCGAAAGCGCTTGGGTCTGGAATCGGAGAGACGTACGTCGTCATCTTCGCATTCTTCTTCATCGCGAACAAATCTATGTTGGGTTTCCCCCAATGGACGAACAGACGATCCGCCACACATTGATTTAGTTGCCATTCCGTGGGTAAAACACTCATCCTTCGGCTCAATGAGTCTGCTAGCAGATTTAACCTCCCCGGAATATGAACTGCTTTCAAGGTGATCCCATGATCGAGGCACCAACAAAGCAGTCTCCATGTCATCATACAGAGACTGGGCGACTTCGTTCCGCCCTGGCGGTTTATGTAAGTCACTACTGTTGAGTTGTCTGAACGAATTAGAACAATCTTGCCCTGAACTTTCTGTAAGAAATGTTCCAGGCCCAGGACTACTGCTCTTAGCTCTAGTAGATTGATATGTTCCTTGGACTGATCCAGATCCCAAAGCCCTGATACTGTGGACTCTTCCAGACAAGCTCCCCACCCCTCCATCGATGCATCTGTATACACAGTCACCTGAGGGTGGGGAGGGGTTAGCAAAACCCCCGGCAAGAGATTCTCTGTATTCAACCACCATTGCAGGTGGTGAATCAGAGGCGCCAACACCGACACGTTCGAGTCCAGCGAACCTGAACTCTGGGTCCACTGTGTCATGAGAAACAACTGGATCGGACGCCTGCGCAAGGCGGCCTGTGGAATGACTGGTTCCAAAGAAACCATCAAGCCCAGCATTCTCAAGTAAACCCGTGCCAGGACATGACGACTGTCGCACACCGACTGAATTACCGAGATGAGTACTTGAACCCTCTCCTGAGTGGGGTACACATACCCCGTCTCCAGATCGAAGAACATGCCCAGGTAAACAAACTTCTGGGATGGAGTTAGCTCTGATTTCGGGAAATTGATCAGCCAGCCCAAGTCCGAGAGAGTTTTCAAAACAATCTCCAGATTGGCTGACAACGATTCCCGGGTGTGTGCTTTCAACAGCCAGTCGTCTATGTACGTGTGGACTGCTATGCTTCTCCTGCGGAGGTATGCAGTGATCGCGAGAACCACACGGGTGAAGACCCGAGGAGCCGTGGAAATTCCGAAGGGTAACACCCTGAATTCCCACCGCCGGCCCTGAAATGCAAATCTCAGGAAGCGACGGAAACTCCTCTCTATGGGAATGTGGAAATAAGCATCCTTCAAATCTATCGACGCTGTCCACATCCCTCGCTCTAACCCCGCCAACACCGAGCGCACAGTCTCCATCTTGAAACTGGGTGTCTCGATGAACTTGTTCAACGGCTTGAGGTTGAGAATCGGCCTCCACCCTCCGGTGTTTTTTGTTACCAAGAACAGGGTTGAATAGAAGCCCGGGCACCTCTGTGCCGGCTGAATGGCTTCTTTTAGTATGAGGGAATTTATTTCCTCCTCTATACACAACCTCTGATCCGGATCCCGTGGAATGGGAGTCCAGATCGGCGCGAGAGACAGTCGCGATGGCGGGCCTGTCACCCAGTCGGGACGATACCCGACCGAAAGCCATCGCAAGACTAAACGGTCCTGAGTCAACCGCTTCCACTCTGGCAAGCGGGCGGCCAAACGGCCGCCCACCGGTCCACCTAGGGATAGAGGTGGACATAAGGAGGGCCAGAGTGGCACTGTTCTCTCGGCCTGAAACACCGGAGTGGTTCCCACCGCGGTAACCAGGCCATCAGGCCCGATTACCGCGACCAGATCCCCGCGCGCCCCGCCCAGCGCCGCGCGCACCACGGTGCGCGGGCGGCTGTCTGGCTGGGTGCGGCTGGGGAGCCTGCGCCCCCCTCACTGCTGGCCGAATCGCCCGTGGCCTAGGCCTACGTTGCGACGGTGGCTGGCCTCTGACCTGGCCAGCACCACCTCGAGCCTGCAGAGGACGATACGCAGGGGGTGCCGCGCGAACACGCTCCCGCCGGAGCACCTCAAATTGTTCCCGCAGCGCCCTCTGGTTATTAACCAGAGTGACCGTCTCCTGGAGGTGCCTGCATCCCTCACCTCCAAAGAGACCAGGACCTGTCATAGGCGTCCGCAGCAGCCTATTATACAGGTCCTGGGACGGGCACAGATTGTCAAGCGCAAACGTGCGCCTCGCCCGGACACTTCTGGTTAGCGCCCGCGTCAAACAGTCCAAAGCCAGGTTGATACCATCCTGAATGGCTCTCTGGACTGTCACCGGGCTTGGTTGGCGTGATGCGGAAGCCGCTACCACCCCTTGTAGCAGCTGGGAGACGTGGGACAGAGCGGCAATCGACGCCCTCCCACTCTCCTCCGCATCCCGCAGCGCGGCATTTGCCGAACGCAACGCGTTCGAGCACAAGACTCCCGTGTCAGAACGGGAGCCCGGCCGCGCATCTTCGCCCAAAGCCGCGCGATCATCAACGCTTGGCTTCGGCACCACACCGTACCGCTGGTAATCCAGGGGCACGATGCGGCACCGCTTCGCCACCTCGCGAGGGGCCTTCGCGAGACGTCCATTCACCTTAATGGACGCCTCTGCCGCTTCGAACATGTCCACGACATGCTCAGCAAGCGGCAGAGATGGCATAGCGGTAGCCGCCGGCCTACCAGCTAACCACGGCCTATGGTCACGCTGGCTAGCCGGCAGCTCCACGGGTAGATCTGGCCGAACACTTACCAGCCACTGGCAAGCGTCCGACCAATCCTCCTCCGTGGCTAACTGCGAGCGCTCTACTAGACGAGGGCCTTCGTCTTCCTCCAGAGCACTCGCAGTTGATGTCGACGGCGGGTAAGCTGATACCCCTGGCAAGCCTGGAAAAGCATGCGGGCCCGAGAGAGCAGGCATGCTAAATTCCGCGGCTTGACCAGGAGCAGGCGCCGTGGCAGAGCGCGGGGTAAACACCGCTCTACCACGGGTCTGACCAGCACCAGCCATACCATCGGCAAGCCGAGGTATGCGGTATCCGTGGTCAACAGCACCGCCCGGGGACACCCTCTGGACCGTGAAATCTACTCCTGCGTGAGTAGAACCATGGAACACGTCGCCTGCATTCCCCGCGAGGGGTGCACAGACGTCGTATTCCATGGCCACGTCCTCAGAAGGCGACCCCAGCAGGAGATCCTCTTCTTCCTGGCCAGAAAGATTAGACTCCGGGTCAGCAAAGAGAGCTAACCCGGACTGGCCAGGAAAGGTGCCATAGGAGGGTTTGGCACCTTCGGCGCGCGGATACCCGGGGTCTGATGAGCAGACCGCGGGTCCCAGCAACAACCGTTGTCCACGGCCCCTCGGCGCGGCGCCATGCCTGCTGCCAGGGCCTTGGACTGCCCCCAACAAAGGGGCCACCTCTGAATCCACAACCGGACCGGACCTAAAGAGACCGGATTCAGAGGCGGGGATCACCTGCTCGTAAGCAGATGCCGAGGACAACAAAGGAGCTGGCCCAGGGAGCATGCCACGAAGCAACTCTGGGACCAGATCCTTTATTGTCCTCTGCATCTCTTGCAACATTTCGGACCTGAAGGCCTCCATATCCACCGCGGATGAGGCCTTCTTCTTACCCTTCTTACAAACTTTCTCCTTCTTCTTCCTCTCTTCCTCCATTACCTTCTCCCTTGCCTGCAATGCGAGAAAATCAGACATTAATTCGCCCCCCCACTGCTTACATACGTCGCACTTCAGCAACGGTCCACAGGGACTGCAGCTGAAGCACAAGTGCGGGACGAAGCGGCTTTTAAGAAACCTCCCGCAGGACGGGCAACCAGGTCTCTGAAACAGGACAAAGGACAGGGACAATGAGCAAGATAGTTAAGGTTAGCGAACTCAAAACCAACTAAAAAGAGAGGACAGGATCATCAAGATCAGAAATCAAGAAGAACCAGCCATGGACAAAACGTTAATTGTTAATAAAAAGGCCAAG
Source organism: Chaetoderma sp. LZ-2023a (assembly GCA_034401795.1). Classification (NCBI taxonomy): domain Eukaryota; kingdom Metazoa; phylum Mollusca; class Caudofoveata; order Chaetodermatida; family Chaetodermatidae; genus Chaetoderma; species Chaetoderma sp. LZ-2023a. The sequence continues at coordinate 87,503,378 of CM067360.1, read as the reverse complement.
GCCGATTATGACGTCATCACTCTCGTGACCAAATTAATCGATCCGCAACAAGCACCAAGTGCAAGAACGAATTGTATAAGTAAACGGAACATTTCCGTTGAATTGGCATTTCGAGTACACAACAATCAGATATACAGAGATAACTCCTTCCAATTCTAGCATTGGCAAAAAGGGAAATTATCTCCCCTTTTGTTTACAATAATTAGATACCTGATCCTTGTATAGACAAACCATCCAACGTGATGAACCGGAGAACTCCACCATAGTACGCCTCTACATTCTCTCCACCTAAGGGGAAGGAATTGGAGCAAGAGGGCAAAGTGAGAAGACCTTTATAACAGGCCTCCAACTCACTGAACATAGATTTTTTGGTTAGATAACCTTACAGTATTAGTAGGAAATGGAACCGTGGTGGAGAGAAAACATATCCTCTTGTGCCGAGAAGTCCATCAAAGCGTCTATGCGATACCTGTGGACAAAACACAAAGAGAAATGAGACATATGAAGCACCATGTTGTAAAAAACCAACATAATCAGGCGCTAATCACGGTAAGCGCGAGTCCCGGAAATACATTAAACCGGGACAAAACACGCTAGCATATCAAAGAATTCACCTGATAAAGCGATCCCGCTCCTTCTAAAGGCGAATCCTCCCTTTCCGACATGCTTCCACCAAAAAATAATCGTCAAACGTGAGCAAAAAACAAGGCAACGCGCAGAAAAGTATGAAGAACACAAAACCGCATGTAACCCTTTGCCAATAAATGAGCAAAGAGGAAGTAGTAGTCGGCGCATGCGCGGTGGTGGGGCGAGCATCCGCCGGACTACCTCTGACTCCCTGCCCAGTAGGGGCACCTAACTGTTTTTAATCTGAGTGTTTTATTGAGTGAAAGCCGATATTTAGCAATATCAAAAGTATTAGGGAGGTAAGTATACTCTTGATGTGAAAAGATACATTTATATTTGGCGGACAATTCTTACACACTCATCCATGCAACATACAATGTAAAGATCAATAAACATTTTCAGGATGAAATAGATTCATAGGTGCTTATGATACTCCACTCTCTAGATCTTACCATGCAAAGATGGGCGAACACCCAACAGGAGAATGATACACCGCTGCAAGTAAGCTTTGCATGTTTCTCGAAATCTGTCCTCACTAACTGTCAACTGTGCTGGCTTCTTCTCCATGGAGTCATCCAATTCTGTGTGAAAATTATACAGATATACAGTCAAACCTGCTCAGATCGGTTGTCTTTTGGTTCTGTAAGACTAAAGACCATCTTTCTTAACCCATTCATGACAAAGCCAGCCAAAACCAGCCTCTGTAGTAGCTCTGGGGAATGTCCATTTGCCATCCAAAAGAGACGGTTTTTGAAGATTTATCACTAAACTGACTGGCTCGTTAAGTCATTCCACTGTTAATTTTTCAAAAATAGTCTTCTCTTGTACTGCAAATGGACATTCAATAAGGAAATATTTTTATTTTCTTGACCAAATTTCGCCATTAACGGGTTAAACCATACAAATCTGATGTCAAAACTAAATTTTCAAATTAAATTAAAATATGACCTGGTGTCCATTTTTCAACAAATTTGGTGGGAGATGGAGCTGTCGTAGACAGCAACATCTACATCTTCCACCAAAATTGTTGAAAAATGTGCACCAGTTTCTTTGCTATTGACACAGTAAAAGATTGAATATTGACATCAGAGTGGTAAGGATTAAAGAACCCCATCTTTTGACTCCAAGTCAAATACCATCTGTCTATTTTGACTAATGGATGGATCTGCTCTGTGACTCAAATATCTGACATCAAAATACAGCATTTGTTAGCTAACACTACACATTGATGTACATTAAATTAAGATTTAAATGTGGCATAAAAGGACCAAAGTTCTGACAGTAACTATCTGAATTGTATATCTTTGTTGAATTTACAATTTATTACATATTCTATTGAATACTTTGTAACTAATTTGACTGGAAGTGAGTACTGCCATAGGCAGCAACAACTCCTAATCAAATTAGTTTCAAATATTCAACAGCTTACATATATAGTTACCTGGGAATCAAGATTCTGTAAATTCAGCGGTTAGTGTTAAACTAAATTCAAATGTGCATATAAAATGGTGGAGATTAGCTAGAAATAGGCGTGGCATAGCAATGGATACCTCTATTGCCTGCCCCCCCCCCCCCCCCATACATGCCAAGTTGTTGATGAAAACATATTTACTACCTGATCGAAAAAACTACCTGGACTCGGGGGTGGGGTTGGGATGGGGCTTAGACACCACGCACAATTTAAGTTAAAACAGTTAAAACATGACTGACTGAAATCCACAACAAGTAATAAAAGACAAGTCCTGGTCACACCTCCCCTGACGCTGGTGTTTAGTACAACTACAATTTTTGGAATCAGAATATTTTACAATTTTTCGAGAAATCAAGGGGGATACCGTTGCTGATTACAGCGATTTCAGACATATGCAATCCCAGTCAAGGTCTCATGTGAAGTAAAGTATTTCCAAAATATCAATTGACTACATGCATACCGCCAAGTTATCAACTGGAAACCAAATGCGGATGCATGGATGGATAGACGCACACATGCATCAGCGGGACCCATTTCTATAGTAGATCCTGTTAACAATGTCGGATGACTAATTAACACTTACCACACTGATGTCAATATTCTATCTTTTACCATATCAGTAGCAGAGTCTGGTGTACATTTTTCTACAATTTTGGTGAACGATGCTGCCGTCTTTGACAGCACCATCTTCCACCAAATTTGTTGAAAACTGTACACCAGTTCATCTTTTAATATTAATTTAAAAATTGAAAAATCTGACATCAGTGTGGTAAGCCAGATACGGGTTAAAAGATTTCACAAATTCTTCACAATGAACTTGACATTGTGAACACACCAAAATCAGCACTAGCCACTAGGTTCCATTGTGAAGAGTATGACTAAATGGGCAAAGCATTTAATCCTTTGAACACACGGGCAAGCTAGGAGCAATGTTTTACAATTCAGTATTCTGTTGTGAATTTTTGGAATGAATTTGCCTGGAAGCTGATGAAAAAGGTTCATGCAAAATTAATTTCAAAAGTAGTTTTAGGATGCACTCCCACAGAACTAATTTAAATTTAATTTTACATGAAACGGTTTAGCACCTTTGAGTACCTCACACATTTTGCCTAAAATGCACAGATACTTCAAGATTACTGACCATAGATGGAAAGGAAAAGCATTGAGAATAAAGCCTGGATTTCATTGAAATTTTAAACTTCATTGAACTATGAAAAGTAGGACAGTGCCCCGACTTTGGATAGAGGACATACATGTATGTAGTCTAAGATGCATAAGGCATCGATACAACAGGTTTTGTGACTATGTGAAAAAGTATTGAACCAACACCTTACACATTATGCCTGAAGGCAGTCACAAAAATTCATTTGCTGTTGGCCAGAACTGTGAAAACCTGATCACATTGACAGGTCACACACCTTTTATCTAAACTCCACCTTTACTCTAACATCCATTCATACACGAACTTTGATTACTGTAATTGAGTTTTCGAACTACAGCATGGACATATATTCCACAATGCGACATGCGAAAAGTAGGCGAAACCATGAACCTATAATCCTGTGCTTACCTGTGCTTTCTTTACGCTCTCCATGTTCCCGAATCCTCTCCTCCTCCTCAATAGCAGAGTCTCTCTCAGCACTCTCCAATTCCTGCTCCTCGTCACGCTCATCTTCTCTAGGATGTTCATCAGAAATACGGCGTGACTTTTTCTCACGTTTCTCTTTTTTCGTTTTTATCCAATCATGTGACACACCGGAGGCAGTAGCCGACTGCGCAAGATCATCTCTGTTGCCAGATGTGGCCATTGTAGTCACATGACTTGTGAAGAGTTTGTCACGTGTTAAATAAACGAGACGAAAGATATGATCGAGTAAGATGTGATCAGTTCTGTAAATAAAAGAAATAACATCTCAACAAGTACATGTATGTCCAGAAAGCAGCTACTGTAGCATTTATGTACCCCTTAACCCTTAGAATACCAATGTCTAGATTTCAAGATGATTATAAAAGAAATCTGTAAATGTTTGAAACTGATTTGACTGGAAGCTGTTGCTGCCACTCCCAGTCAAATTAGTTTCAATACATTTCAACATATTTCTTACATCCTAAAGAATTTGTTGTTTCTGGCATTTGAGGGGTAAATGGTTAAGTGACCACACAAATAAATGGTGAATTAAGGCAGGTGGCCACTTAATACAGGCTACCCAACATAGGATATGGTTTTGGAGCTCTCAAGATGGTGCTTTCTCATGACAGATAGTCATTCGAGGAATCGCCACCTCGTGTCACAAAAGACACGCTGTATTTCGGCAGGTTTAACTGTATATTTAATTTTTTATCAATACACTTTCTTTTTATTTAGTATAGGTAATGATTTTGAGAACAACTTGGCTGATAGTTTCTGCGGAGTAACATGGCCAGATGACAGCTAAACATATGATATACAGCTTTAAATGTGAAAGGGTGAAATTATCAAGATAAAACTACCTATGGTAAATAATTTCTATATTATACATATGCAAAAATAATCATTTACATTTTAATGAAAAGTCTCTTTTTCTGTGCATCAATAATTAAGAAAGTGAACTGATATTGAATTACAGCTACTATCAAGTTTTGGGTGTTTTTTTTATCTTTTATATATTATAAGTGAATCTCTATGGTCTTACTTGCAACATGACACAGCAAATTTTGTCTGTCCTGTATGTTGAAGCAAACATGCCAAGGTTAAACGTGTGACCGTCTCCAGAAGAGGATCAGAGTCGAGGCTGGATACACCAATCTCTAATACAAAATAAAATAAGTCTTAGAATAATTAGAGATTGTAGACCTGCAGACTTTGTTTTATTTTTTACTGACACCATTTGTTGTTTTAAGTATGAGAAAAATCGGATGGCTTTCGAATATACATCCCATGACAACCATTATCTATTTTCCAGAGATATGCCCTGAAACTTTCTGCTCATCGTCAATTTTGATAGGTTTCTTCCTCAGACATAGTCCAGTCATCCTATGGAGATTCAGAGCAATTCGCTGAAAGGTAAGGGAGATATCGTTAGAAAAACAATTTATAACATGGCTGTCAGTGACCATATTGGATTTCGACTCATTGTTGATTTCGATAGGTTTCTTCTTCAAATCTAGTCCATCATGCTGTGAAATTTCAAGGTGATCCAATAAACAGTTATAGAGTTATCATTCGGAAACAAATTTTCAAGATGGCCACCAGTGGCAGGCAGCCATATCGCTTTCTATAGGTTTCTTCGTTAAATCTAGGCCAGTCATCCAATGAAATTTCAAAGTGATCTTAAAAATGGCTATGGAGTTATCATTTGGAAATCAATTTTCAAGATGGCTGCCAATGGCTGGTGGCCATATTGGATTTCGGATCATCGTCGATTTTGATCAGTTTCTTTTCTCAGACCAAGTCCAGTCATCCTCTGAAATCTCACAGATTCAATAAAGGGTAGCAGAATTATCGTGCAGAAACCACTTTGCCAAATACCCACCAACCTATCTACCAACTCATCCTTCCACCCACACGGATGGCGCATCACGTAACCCTGCCAATTTTTGGCAGGGTATAAAAATTGTCTTTTCTTGGACTGCAAATAGACAATAATGACACAGTTGGATTTCCTGACCAATCATAAGCCCTAAAGAGCTAATTCAAAAGATTTTAAACATACCATTTTCCTGCGCATAGTCGTGAAGCAGGCCCCATATGTGTTCTACTGGTTCTGTAAACACGCCCTTAGATAGATCCAGCAAGATAGACATTTCTGCATCTCGTGGAGAAGCAAGCTCATTCATATACTCTTCCTCTTCTTCTTCAGAACTTAGAACAGCCTCGGTCACACTGGTCATAATCTTATCTGAAAACAAATATCTAGTTCTAACATATAGTCGCCATGAATTCAGCAATCTGTTGTAACCATTAATTAGAAAGTTACTTTTTATAGACTGACTGCACACATGTACACACCAACCACCCAAACTCAAATACACAATTTGTGGGTGAATGCACCACACGGACACATGCATAGTAGCAGTCAAAGAAACAAACAGGCAGGCATGCATGGTACGAACCGGCCCAGCACATCTGGGTATGGAACGGCCCGGTCTGGGAAGCTCGCCCTCCTGGGTAGGCTAAGGCACGCATGTATAGCCATGTAAAAGAGGAACAAAATAGTAGAGTCCGTGAGATCACCCGATGCGCATGCGCAGCCATAAGAGGTAGCCAGCACTCAGGCGTTTGTGTGTGGAGACTGGCAGCTTATGTATATAGTTACCCGTATTACGGCAATTCCGTAATATTTTACCGTTCCCCTTGATTTTGGTATGAATCAATACCAGAATTGGATGAGGAATTTAAAACTGAGAACAGAAATAAAATCGGTTCAGATCTGGCTAAGATATCACGAAATAAAAACAGACTATTTTGAGCTCCAACTAAGCAGAGCCATTTCCAGAGTGCGTGTTTGCTAGGGTGAAGGCCAGGAACTATTTAGCCGGCTATCATACCTCGCACACAACACGTGCACTGATTGGCTGAGTTGCTGGTGCTACATTACCATTCAGTATAAGAGGAGCTCTGAAAGTCAGAAACAGCAGAAGGGACGCAGTTTTGGTCCGAGTGGGAGCACTCTGCTGGGGTTTCTTGACGGTCAGAATCAAGGTGTCCATGACCATGCATTCCCCTCTGTATCTTCGGATACTTATTAAGCAAGCCTTTATGCCAAAGTAGGAACCACTGCGAAAATAAATGAATATTATTATTGCCAGTCCCAGCAGTGTGCTCTTTGGGCAACTGTCCTTAAACCTAACGCAGCCAAAACAGTAACTCCAGGGTACGGATGTCACATGATCCGCACCCGAAACATTAGGTGACGGATAAAGACGCAGATCGCCATCTAACTCAAATGGTGACTGGGTGTGGCCTTAGAGCCCACCACGCCCCTGGGAAGGCCACCATAGAAAGAAATCTGTTTCTCTCTCCCCGCCGTAAATAAGTTAAAAACCGCTTTCTAAAATGCTTCTGTAATGTGACTTGTCCCTGTCTTGTTATTTGTGTTGTGCTGCGATATGCAGAGGAATCGCTTTGCTGTTCTGAAACTACCACCAGGCAACATGTTGCATGCTGCTGGTCTGGGTAGAGATGCTCCGTGGGGTATCGGCAATGGTACAAAGCATCCTCGCCAGGAAGGCGTATTCGTTAAAGGAAACAGGTGCTAAGCCATTTGCAGCCTAAAATATGTGTCTGTACCTAATATCTAAATGTTAGTCTAGGGCCATTAAGAAGGCCCTCAGAAATAAAGCGGGACCAAATAAAATGATATCTTTAACTCACACAAGATGACGGTGCTGAATTCCGTGGAAATCAGTCACCCCATCTTCACGTAAAAAACGCATGCATCCAACAGCAAATAACTACACTAGGTTGAACCATATCTTCTCTTCTTTTCGTTCACTGATCATACTGCCAGTCCTGTAAGTGACTATCGACATGATCATAAGCGTTAAGTGCGTGGATCCATGGTTTATTAGAGTGCGCCATGCGGCCTGGAACCTCCGTCTTCAGCACTCGAGGTTTCTGTCAGGGTTACCTCACCCTTACCTCCTTTAGTCGCCTCGTACGACACGCAGATGATACGGAAGGTGTATTCTAAGTCCCACCTACAGGGCAAGTTGAACCATATTATAATCTTTTGCATTTCTTCAAATAGGAGGGCGGCCCCTTTTACCGCTCTTCTCCTCCGCTTCAGCATTGTAGGTATTTTTCCTGGATGGAGGCCCAGGCGAGGCACTTTCCTCTCGCAAAAACAACATTATTTTTGTAGGTTAACTCTTCCATTTTTCTTTTGCATCTCTTCTAGGGGAGTGGCCCTTTTTACCGCATCCCCTCCTCTGTTTCGGCGTTGTAGGCATTTTCCTGTGACGGAAACCCGCGTGAGGCACTTGCCACTCGCAAGCCAATAATTTTTGGCCGGCCTGAGGCAAATATAGTTTATATTAAACCAACTGATTGACCACGCCCAGACCCTACATCACAGGGGTACCTTCCACGATACCCTCTATATATGCATAGATTGGTTAGGTACTTCTGGCGAGATACGAAACAGCACACCACTTTTGTTTTTATGTACACCGTTTTATAAAGCAGCAAACGAGTACCATTGTTTGACTCTTTTCTTCTTCTTCATAGTGAATTGTGTCATTAACACATTCCGATCTATGGAACGATGGCAAGACACACTTGTGAAACGAACAGCCGGGACAAAACGGTGGTGTTCAATTTCCACAGCAATGGCTGCGAGCCCACTGGAAGGTGATCGTTCCACCGGACCTGGAGGTCGGTCTTTGTGGACACCGGAGATACGCGGCATCTACTCCCAATCCCCGAGGTTATCTAGCCAGCAACACCTTACAAAGGAGCCACACGCACCCCTGGCGGCTCCACACACACACATATACACGCACATGCACACACACAAATGCACAAACTAAACGAAATCAGGGATTTCCTTTTTCACGAGAGTTGATACTTACCACCCTGATATTTCCCAAATATCAACCTAGCTTCAATAAGACTCAGAATTAAAACGAAACCACCCCCACTGGGCAGGTTACTCGACTGACAGCCCAGCAGATGTGTGGCCCAAACTCGCGCTTGCGCGGGTCTGTCTCTTTCTATTCCAAATCATTGGCTGACATAATTGCAACATAAAACACCAACAGACCGAGCCTCTGTGGGGCGGAGAGGTCGGGATCATATCAGGGTGGTAAGTATCAACTCTCTCATGAAAAAAGAAATCCATGATTTCATTTATTTTACATCAAGAGTGTACTTACCACCCAGATACTCTATGATATAGCCAGAATTCATAAGAGAATTCGCCGGGATGGAGGCGAAGGTCAGAAGTAGTTAAATAATAAGGGTTTGAGAACAGAACATGGTGGGAGCAGCCGATCTGCAATCCGCGGCTACACGAGGGGAGGTGGGCTGTCAGAACAGTAATTATGCACATCAATTCCAACTCGGGATTGTGTCCCGAGAAAATATGCGATGCGCCTAAGCACACAATATAGCTAACGCTTAAAACACTATCTCGCTGTTGTTATCTGTTAGATGTAATATGCCAATTATCAGTAGGTCTGCGGCTAATAACTAGGACATAATGGGCTGCCAGAACAAAGAGCTGTCAGAACAGAGGATCGCGACTACTGGAGGGAGGTGGGCTGTCAGACCAGAGACGTGATAACGTTGCAGCAGCTCGTCCGAACACCCATTTAGACACACATCCTCAGTGGTATACCGATCACCTGTGATCAACCACACATTACATGGTCCGAATGCCCATTTAGAGACACGCATTCTACACGGTATACCGATCACACATTACAAGTCTAATCATCCAGAGACGAATCTGATCAACTCAAGTCACCTCGTAGAACTATGGCTATGGAGTTACAGCTATTCCCTAGAACGTTACATGCATGGTGTTAGCTATGCGGCATGGCGGGACATGACCTGGGCGACTGCAAATAGATTGCTTGAGTCCTGGCGTGCTTCTCCTAACCTAATGATCCCAACAGTAGTAGACGAGTTACTCATCCGAAATCCACCAACAGTACAGGAGTTAAGAAGCTATCCACTGACAGAAATGGCATTAACGGAATTATGGAAGTATTTAGATCATCTGCAACGATCTAGATGCCGCCAAGGTTAAAGAAGCAAGCCCGAATATCCGGGTGCATTCCGCTCTAATCTATCCCAGTTCCATCGAGCCGCACAGCCTACACCATGCATGTAACTCCATAGCTCTTCGGGGTAACCCATGGTTGAGTGTCAGATTCAGTTAGCGTGATTACCTATACAGTTGCGTTTCTCTAATAGGGCATCACTTGGTGGTGGGGGACCGTTTTTAAACACTTATTTTATAACTACTGATGATGAGGATAGACATAATGATGATGATGATAGACATAATGCTGATGATGATGATAATGATGATGATGACAGACATAATGCTGATGATGATGATGATGATGATAGACATAATGCTGATGATGATGATAGACATAATGCTGCTGCTGCTGATGATGATGATGATGATGATGATGATGATGATGATGATAGACATAATGCTGCTGCTGCCGACGACGACGACGACGACGACGACGACGACGACGACGACGACGACGACGACGACGATGATAGACATAATGCTGATGATGATGATGACGATGATGATACACATAATGTTGATGATGATGATGATAGACTTAATGATGCTGATGACGAGACATAATGTTGTTGATGATGATGATGATGATGATGATGAGACATAACGCTGATGATGATGATGATGATGATGATACACATAATGTTGATGATGACGATGATGATGATAGACTTAATGATGCTGATGATGATAGACATAATGTTGATGATGATGATGATGATGATGATGATGATGATGATAGACATAATGCTGATGATGATGATGATGATGATGATGATGATGATACACATAATGTTGATGATGATGATGATAGACTTAATGATGCTGATGACGAGACATAATGTTGTTGATGCTGATGATGATGATGATGATGATGATGATGATGATAGACATAATGCTGATGATGATGATGATGATGATGATACACATAATGTTGATGATGACGATGATGATGAGACTTAATGATGCTGATGATGATAGACATAATGTTGATGATGATGATGATGATGATAGACATAATGCTGATGATGATGATGATGAGACATAATGTTGAATCACAATTACATGCCCAGCCTCATGTCTCCGTATCAAACAAATTGAATCAAACAAACACTAGTCACGACCAGTGTCACATCGGCATGAGGGGATTACCCACAGGCCCTTCCAGCTGCCTTGGCAACACTCACTTGGCAGAACACTAAAGTGCCTACCATCTGCACCATGGCAGACTCTGACATGTTCACAGGTGACACAGAGGATCTGGTGCCGCATCGGCTGTCTTAATGACCACCTGCATTACTGACCACCTAGCTGTAGCTGATGAGACCTATGGTAGGTGCTGACCTGTCTTTAGTGATAACCTATCTTTAGAGACGGAGTCGTGCTCTACATGCGATCAAGCTGAATACCAGCGGTGTGCGATACACAAACCTTGCCATAGTCAAAGTACAGTACCGTCACACCCACTGTGCGAGTGCGCACTCGCTCCCCAGCAAGTTCCCAAGATAAAAGCTGAGCCGGTTGCCATTATTAGGTGAGATGTTCTTACCTCCGAGGTGGTACTGACCCTCAAGTGCCATCTCCAGATCCTCGGGGCCTCTGGTTAGACGCAGTAAGGCATACAACTTCATCTCCTGTTGATAGAGACAGCAATCAGCCCGATTGCGTAGCTCACCGAGAACATTGGTCCCAGCCACTATAAGTTTGAAGTTATTTAGCTCACCCACCTGCTGGACCACCCCTCCTTTCTGAACCAAGACTGCCACAGCTACACAATCTGAGACACCTCGTTGCAATATCAACTCTAGGCGCTAGTTATCTGTGGCCTGGACCTGCTGGTACTCTCGCTCTACATGTAGGATTCGCTGTCTAGAAACCTCCCATTTTAGTTCCCGGTCATTCTCATCATGCCAGACGTGAAGTCCTGGAGAGGTCATCGTTACATCCGGAAGATGTTCAGTGTACACCCGAAGGAACAGCTTGTCCTGCATCAAGGCCGGATTCATGTGTGTGTTCTCTAGGAGGGAGACGAGTGGCACCGCGACAGGTATTTCTACGTCTGGCTGCAAGTTGAATTCGGTGAAACCTTCATTACGTCCGATGGCATAGTACCCCTTCCCCTTCACATAGTAGGCCTGTCCACGAGCTAGAGGAGCCAAGACTCGATACTCATCGTTTATGTAGGTGGTGTCTAAGGTGGTGTTGTTCTGCACAATCTCCCACCTGCTGGCCATCTGCGGGAGCTCTACATCCTTCTCAGTGCTCGAGCTTAAACTTGAGCACCATACTCCTAATCTCGTGGATCTGTCCGGAAATAGCGAAGTCGATGTACTTCCCTGCAGTGGAGAGAGGGTTCGCATCATGGATACTAGGTCGAATGACCGTCAAGCAGTCCCTTCGAGGATCGGTGTGGTGCGAGGGCATGGGTTCAACCGCTCCATCAGGTTGCCGCACGTACTGTTGCATGTTTAATGCCTAGCTATATACAGGTTTAAACGGCGATGTTTGGTAAAGTTCTCCAGCAGGTCGTCTTTGGAGTGCAGAAACCAGTGCAACCCTCCAAGAAGAAACCAGTACAGCTGCCGATTGACAGGGTCCGACGACTACTTCGCAACGTCAACATTATCCACAAATGAGCCTAGGTTCCACCTCCGTCTGATGCGGAGATACTGACTGCCATAGAGGAGAACACGCCGCCCCGCAGTACAAAGGAACTCCTGACTCAGATACTCTACCGGAAGCTTGACAGCGTCCAGGGCAAGTCACTAGATCTCCCCAGGACACCCACTAAGAGTCCTGTAATTCTAGCTCTCCAGAAGGCTAGGGTTGATCCCAAAGACCTACTAACGGTCGGGAAGTGGGCTGGCGTATTAAGCCTCCACACTGATGATGAACGACGGATGTTGGATGCTATACAGGCTGGGGCCACAGATTACTTCCGAGAGATCGGTGCAGCCATGTCTGAGGACCATGAGGCTGGGCATGCCACTGGTCACACTGAAGGTAGAGAGGAGGGGTTGGCCGCCGGCCACAAGAAGGCCGTTGAGCGCATCTTCAACAAGAGGGCAAGAGCAGTTACAGTGTAATCTGGAGGACTTTCCCTGCCGAAAACTACCAAGACTACCTTATCAAACCTGCTCTCAAGGCAAATGCTAAGAAGACATGGACGAAGTGGGTCTTCCGCGACAAATTTCAGAAGAAGAGAGTCATAGCATCTGATCCTCAGTGGATAAAGTTTCAGAAACATTCTCAAGCTTCTGACGAAGTTCCTCAATCTTCTGAAGAAGTTCTTCAAGCTTCTGAAGAAGTTCCTCAAGCTTCTGACGAAGTTCCTCGACCATGAACGCGAGAAGTTTCAGAAGAAGAGAGTCAGGGCATCTGGTCCTCAGTGGATAGAGTTTCAGAAACATTCTCAAGTTCCTCAAGAAGCCCATGAGGTTCCTCAAGAAGCTCATGAAGTTTCTGAAGAAGTTCCTCAAGTTTCTAAAGAAGTTCCTCAAGTTTCTGAAGAAGTTCCTCGACCCTGAAAAAAGCGTCCGGCCGCCGTGTGTGCGTGCGTGCATGCATGCATTCGTGTGTGTGTGCGTGTGTGCATGTGTGTGCGCGCTCACTGAGCGCGACCAGTACTCAGTATACTAGTATACAGTAACCCTGATGATGAAGGCTTATAACCACTACTATCTGGCAATACTGTTTACATTTACTAATAATACATAGCGAGATTTGAACCAGCGACTTTAAAGTGTAATTCAACACATAAACGAATAATGCATTAGCCATCTCGGCTATGCTGATAACCTGTTATGCGTTATCGATGATATGAAACCTAAGGAAAAAATATGTACACATATCGGCTGTAATATCCTTGTCTAGGTCTATATCTTTTGCAACAGTATTGTCGTTTGTAAGTGTTTTACGACGATAGTATTAATTTAGTATGTGAAATTTTTTAAGTGATTGGGAGTAATATTTCACTGTTTACATTTACTAATAATACATAGCGAGATTTGAACCAGTGATTTTTAAGTGTAATTCGACATATAATGAATAATGCATTAGCCATCTCGGCCATGCATGCAATATTCACGTCACAGAGCAGAGGGAATACAATACAGATTGCGATCAGTAACGCCATTAAGCATACATGTTTATAGACTGTTGTCAATAATTTCAAAATTTAGTTATCAGTGCGTTGCTGTAGAGTGTTGTCAATAATTTCAAAATATAGCTATCAGTGCGTTACCAGTCCGATTGATCTGTTTGCTATTATTGCACAACAATTCATAAAAGATAAATTGCCATTATTTGTGGGCTAGTTATCGGTTACCTGTTGGCTCAATTAATAACGTCGCCGAAATATAAAGAAAAAAACAGGTTCAAATCTCTCAAGACCTCAGCTAGATGGTACCCAGTTAAAAAAAAGGTACGCACTAGTGTAGGGGTACAATGACAGAAATAGTGTAGGGGTACAATGAGAATAAAATAGGTAGGAGCAACGGGAACCACATAAAAAAAACCCGCAAAGAGAGAGAGAGAGAGAGAGGCCAGCAGGCGATAATGCAGGGGTTCTCCCGGACAGTGGGGTATGGGAGTTTTATAGTTTTTTTAGTGTCCTAGTTATTAGCCACAGACCTACTGTTAACTGGCATATTACATCCCGAGTTGGAATGTGTGGAATGTATGTACATAATTACTGTTCTGACAGCCCACCTCCCCTCCTGTAGCCGAGGATCGCAGATCGGCAGCTCCCACAACGTTCTGTTCTGAAACCCTTATTTTATAACTACTTCAGAAGGCAGGCCCATCCCTGGAAGAGCAAGCGCTTTTGCTTTTGGATCACAAAAAATGTCTGAAATTGCATATGTAAAAACAATCAGGAAATGACTTGGACATCGGATAACACAACCGATGTTGAGAGTAATGACCGTTTAACATTCGCTCCCCCCCCACCCACCTTTTATAAAAAGAGGGAGCGATGACCTCAATGTGCTACACGCTCTCTATATACTCGTGCTAAAGTACTATAGTCCAGGAGCTAAAGCTAGGTCAGAATCGTGACGTAGCACACCCAGTATTCGGAAGGTCTGACACTTGCTGTGGCTTGGGGGACATGTCCCACACATTTTAAGCCCTGTTGTACAAACAAATTGTGGTAGCACTAATTAGTTATCCTGATTTCTTTGCATAGGGGGTCTAGGCTTTGGCTGTATCCACAGTGCACAACGATATAAGCATGATCGTGTCATAACTCAAGGTAATATCGCATTAGATTCACCATATATGATATTTAGACGGTTATCGACCTAACATATATCCAACATACATTTTGCATGCATATACCAAAGGCGAGGGTGAAATGTGAAGGTTATATTTTATGTATGTATACTAACTCCATCATAGAATCTGTATATCCAGCTGTACCACTGTTGACAAAGCACCCAGGTAATGGTGGTTGGAATGAGACAGATGGATGTGGTGGTAATCGGTGCTTAGAAGATCTCCTCATAGAGGCCAACACATATGGTAGCAGCACGGCTGCTGCTCTACTTAAAGGGAAGTCATATAATCGAGGAGTGAGGGCTCACAAATTGGTTCTGGAAGCGCTGCTGCGATTACAATGGCAGTCTTTTTCCAAATGGGTTCAACAAAATGGACAACATGAAGACCACATTACTCCAACAGATTTGGAGAGTCTGGATGAGAACATTAAGATGTGCCGAAGCAGCATTGACGACTTAGACGCACTGCAAGAAAATTTCAAAGAGGTGTGTATGTACGTGAATAAATTGCAACAGCTGTTCAAATCCTTTAAAGTTGAGTCAAGCTCGAAATCACACCTGTTCGCATTTTGGAACTCATATATTCATATGGTAGAGCTGCTGCTTGGATTCATAAGAGCTGAGAGAACTGGAGATTGGCAGGCACACCTATCTGCTACTGCTGCTATGGCGCCATATTTCTACAGCATGGACAGAACCAATTATGCAAGATGGCTGCCAATATATCTTGCGGACATGAAGATGCTTCCAAGTACACATCCCCATATACATGAACAATTCTTGAATGGAAATCATTCCGTAAGTCGCTCACACCATCCATTCAATCAAGTGTGGACAGATATGGCCTTAGAGCAATCGATTAATTTGGAGTCCAAAAAGCGAGGTGGTATTATTGGAATAACACAAAAGCCAGGAGCTCTGGAGAGGTGGTTTTTAACTAGCCACGAGAGGGCAGCCATAACAACGGCCACAAAGCAAATGTGTGGGTTACAAGATAGTCACATGTTTGGAGTACATAAGGAAATGGGGACTAATCGAATGAACAGGGATGAAACCGATGTGCAGAAGATAATTTCGATGTTCTCATCAGATATAATGACCAATCCCTTTAATATTGCGGAAAACAACGACAGCGAGTGTCTTCCGCTTGTAAACATTGCAACTGGCGTGGTATTGCCTAGTGAAATCGCCAAGAGACTTGTTTCCGCCTGTGACATTGGTAAGGAGATTATGGACAATTTTGTTCAGGAGCGGCTGGACACTAACACGAGAAGCTTTTGGGACACGTTGCCACACTTAAAACTTAAAACATTTGCCAGCCTAGCACAGAAGAAAAAACTCAAAACAAATGATGAAAAAATTCACAATGTGAGATCTGACCGCGAACTATTTGGTCGATTAATTATTGCCGCAAGGCTCAGAGATGTTGATTTAAAACTAGTGATGACGTATGAACTGTCTGCTGTTCCACTATCATTGTCACATACGGATGGGACTCTAAGAAAGAATGTGAAAAGTGTTTTGTTAAGTGAACTAGAAAAGGAAGTAAATGTTGATGGACGGCTTCCACCTGTTGACAAGACAGGCGCAACAGCTTATGTAGTAGATGGCATGGCAATTGTGCAAATGGTTAAAACTGGAGGTACGTCTACATTTGGAGAATTGGCTGATAAATACTGGCACATCTTTACAGTTCCACTGAATCAAGAAGACTGCAACAGAGTAGATATAGTTTTTGACAGATATGATAGACTGGAATCTCTCAAAGCGGAAGAGCGGCTAAAACGTGGGTCATCAACAGCATTGGAAGTAAAGATTGCTGGAGAAAATACTCCCGTTCCAAAGCAATGGGCCAAGTACATCAGCAATCCAAGCAACAAAAGTAACCTGGTTGCATTTCTCAGCAAGCGGTGGCGTGATACTGGTCCAAATATGCTATCTGCCGACAATTGCGTCATTCTTGCTGGTGGCTTTAACGATGGAATGGATGTTGTTGTCATTTCAGCGAACAATTCGTAGTATTTGGAAGAACTTCGATCAGATCATGAGGAAGCAGATACGCGTATGATGTTGCACGCGCTACACGCTTCAACCTGTTGAGAGGTTTGAGGTTGAGAATTGGTCTCCACCCTCCAGTGCTTTTTGTCACTAGGAACACGGTTGAATAATAACCTGGACATTTTTGTGAGGGTTGAATTGCATGTTTTTGTACGAGGGATTGAATTTCTTCCTCTATACACAACCGCTGATCTGGATCTCGTGGATTTTGAGTCCCAATCAGAACCAGAGACTGGCGCAATGGCTGGCTTGATATCCAGTCGGGATGGTAACCGACTGAAAGCCATCGCAAGACTGAGGGGTCCTGAGTAACCCACTCCCACTCTTGTATGTGGAAGGCCAGACGGCCTCCCACGGGTGCACCTAAGAATTGAGGTGGACCCGAGAAGTGCAAGAGTTACCCTGTCTCTGGTGGCTTTCCTACCAGCACTGGTGTGACCCTTGTGGGTGCCGACCCATCAGGCTCGGCTCCCACAACCAGAACCCCGTGCTCCTCTGCCAGCGCCATGCGCACCTCGGTACACGGGCTGCCTGGCAGGTTGCGTTGGAAGAGCAGGCGCTCTCCCCCTAGCTGGCTTACGCTGGTGTTGCCATGGGTGATGCTGCGTAGGTGGTTGGTCTCTGACAGGGCCACCACCACCTCTAGCCTGCTGAGGGTGGAAGGAAGGGGGCGCTGCTCGAAAACGCTCCCTGCGGAGCACTTCAAACTGCTCTCGCAGCGCCCTCTGGTTATTTCCCAGGTTTACGGTTTGCTGGAGGTGTAGGCATACTTCACCTCCAAACAACCCTGGACCTGTCATCGGCATCCAAAGAAGCCGAGTGTACAGATCCTGGGAGGGGCACAAATTGTCAATGGCAAATGTGCGCCTCACCTGTAAACTCCTGGTTAAAGATCTCGTCATACAATCCAGAGCCAGGTTAATGCCGTCCTGGATGGCTCTCTGGACTGTAAGAGGAGAAGCTTGGCGGGCTACAGATGCTGCCACTACCCCCCTGTAGCAGCTGGGAAATGTGCGAGAGGGCCGAGATGGCTCCTCTCATACTTTCCTCCGTGTACCGCAGCGCGGAATTTGCGTTGCAGAGAGCGCTAGCTCACAAGGGTCCCGTGTCAGCCAGGGACCCAGGCCGCGTGTCTTCGCCCAAAGCCGCACGGTCATCCGTGCAAGGCTTTGGGACGCTGCCGTATTTCTGATAAAGATCAGAGCTGATACTGCAACACTGTCCACCTCGCGAATTTAGTAAGGGCCCACACATACTGCACCTAGTACAGTCAAGAGGGCAGTAGCGGGCCTTCACGAAATGGTGGCAGGAAGGGCATTTTTTTTCAATAACCCTCTGAAATAACACAAATGGAAACAATTAGTTTTTAGTTATGATGAACCAAAAAACCAATTGCAGAAGGCTAATAAACTCCTTAAGCAAAACTTAGACCACTAGATGAAACGATAAGCCAAGACCATAGAAAAAACTATGGGCCTGACAAAAGGTAAACAAATCCTAAAAACTTCTTATGCTTCTTCATGAAGACAAGGGAGACAATTAGAATTTGAAATTGAATACTTGAGACGTGAATGCTAGACTCCACACTCAATACAAAGATTCATTAGTAGCTGAACTTTATAAACACAATGAACCTATGCAAACCATCAAGTGAGATAAATAACACAACACTTAGCCATAAAATTTCCAAAACTTTTAGAAATAAAATGACTGAAAATTTGTTCTCTCCATACTTAACCTCAGACGACAACTCCTGAAGAACGAGTGAAGTCTGCTGAAAAACAACAGGAATACCAGATCCTGAATCTAAACCCTGTGGTGGGGGAGAATGCGGAAAAATTACTTCTTATGGTAATAATTCCCTCTGCAAACTCATAGTAAATTATATGGACCCAGAAAACCAAGTATAAATTATTGTTCAAATAAAGGATATACATCAGAAATCAGCTAAATGTGTCTGAAGATACAAAGCACAACATGTGTTGGTTAATATATATGCCTCCCCAAAAAGAGCTAGCCTAATATAGACGTATCCATGAGTAAGCGCGAATCCCGGATATACCATCCGAGTCAACACGCACATTTTCTATCAATAAATTTACTAAAGTACACCTGATGGCTAGGACTGGGAGCATCCTCCGGCGACTTGGCAGCGTCTGACATATTAGAACAAGTTAAAATCAAGTTGCAGAACAACAAAAAGCTTCAAATCAATCAAAAGCAAAAGCAAAACTAGAAAGCGTGTTGCAATGGCAGGTCAATAATTTGAGACAAAGAGGCAGTCTCGCGCATGCGTGAGTTTGGGCCGCACATCCGCTGGACTGTCAGTTGAGAAACCTGCCCAGTGGGGGCGGTTTCTTTTTAATTCTGAGTCTTATTGAAGCTAGGTCGATATTTGGGAAATATCATAGCGTATCAGGGTGGTAAGTATACTCTTGATGTGAAAACACACAGGCATGCAGGAACACACACGCATGCATGCACGCACAATAACAACTCAGCTATACCTATATGGTTGACCGATAATTGTAATCCATTTCTAAACAAGCATTTCTCTGTGAACCATTTGTTTGACTCTGCCGATGCTGCTGTGCTTCCCGCTAACATGCCTCCGAGACATCGGCCAATCAGATAAGCGGTAGCCCGTTCCAAGTCCACTAACCATGACCACTGTTTGCCTGGATTGGATGCTGGAACATCTAAACAGATTCTTAGTAATTAACCAATATCACAGAATTCATAAGTAATTTAGATAGATTCAGGCAAAATGAAATAAACTTGACTAGAGACTTCGAAATTAATTTGACTAAAAGTTATGGCAACAAAGTTTTATCAAAATTACCTGCAGCATGTTAACTATATTTATCATGAAATTGTTTAAATAACTGAAAAATTGTTACAGCATTTTTGCTGATAACATAGTCCCGGGTACCCTTGAGGATTAGCCTTATTAAACCATTAATTGTCAAGCGGCAAAAATTGGCTTTCGCAATGATCTTGAGAAATGTCTATTTGCAGGACAGCAAACTATTTGTTAAAACAAACCACTGGATTTGATGGCTCAATAACTGAGCCAGACATTCCAGTGGACAGTTACTTCAGTGGTAAAGATTAGAAAATAGCATCCTCGTGCCCTGCAAATGATCATTTACACTAACAAAAATTTGAGATTGTTTTTTATAATTCCGACCATAACATGACTAAACCATTAAACATTGAAATTCCTGCGTCTCACATTTAAGACAACTATATAATGGAGGAATCCAGTTTATCTATCAATCATATGATGCCATAGTCAACTACATGACGTGTAGGATGAGATCATAATCAATGACGTCATGACTGATGTAGATAAGTTCATCACAAACGCTTAATTGGTGACGGACTAAGCGTTGTTGTACGAATTGTATGTCTTTACCATTTAATAAAGATGCAGCTGAATATTTTGAAACCTATTTGACTGGAAGCTGTCGCTGCCATAGGCAGCAACAGCACCCCGTCAAATTAGTTTCAAAATATTCAACAGCTTACCTGTCTAGTTTTCTGGAAATTGAGATTCAGAGTGCTTGGATCGATCGATCCCGACATGGGAACAGCGTGGGTGGAGCTAAGCTAAAGATGGGCGGGGTATAGCTAAACCTAGAGTCCTCCATTATGCAGGAGAGCTGTTATATATTTTGAAACTACATCAGGCCTATCAGTAATCGCAGCAGTAAAACATTCTCACTCCATGAGAACAGACAATTCATTCATGATAGATACCCAGTACGCAGTTTTCTAATTCATCTTCTTCCAGAGCGGTTATATCCGGTAGCAGACAACTGAGGCAGTCCAACTGAGGGAGCAGGCAGAGGAGTTCATGAAGCATTGGCGTTACCATGGAGACAGGAAACAGGAGCAGCGAGTAAATCACATGAGCCAACATTGCACCAGCTGGAGATCTGTAGAGGATTTCTGGAGACAAAGAAATATAGCAAGAAATTGAAAATGAGGCACAGAGGATGAGAGAATCAAGATAGAACCTTTGACCGCTAACTTACACCATGTCAGATATGACAATCCATTAAACTAGGAACAAAGAATACACACTAGGTATGCGTACATTTGTGCACCAGGTCAGAAGAGTAAATAAATGTTATTACATGCATAAGCCCACATGATTAAAACAAATACACAATTTTTGAAAGTTAACCACAGGAATGACTGGCTTGGTTATTGAGCCAGTCGTTGTAGTGGTAAATTTTCAAAAATCGTATTTTGCATAACCATTAAAGGGTCAAGAATGCCATAACCTATTTATTTCATTTACCTGTTACATTTTTAGTTACGACCTTTGACAAAGTCTGTCCGTCAGTCAGTCAGTTACATTGCTATAGCATGTCCCACTCACAGGCTTATAGTCTTCTTCTTTTCGATCGCTGGTATCACACTTGGAGAGCCGTTCTCAAGATGAAATCTGTGGTTTTCTGCAGTTCTTCCACAGGCCCATACAGCTTTTCAAGAAAGGAGGTTGACAAAGGCCAGATCTCTTCTCTCAGCAGCTGATACATACTGCAACATTGAAGTATGTGCTCTGTGGTCTGTTCTGCTTCTCCACAAGGACAAGCGGGCGATGTCATAAGGTGGAACCGCCTGTACATGTGTTGGTTTAGTCTTATGTCCAGTTCTGAGACGAAAAATGGTCACTTGCTCTGGACTCGAGAGATGATGGTAGGCATCTTCTGATTGAGGTGTTCTATAGAGTGACTTAATGATAGTCTTCATCTCTGTATGCGTAACCATGTTTTCTGCCTGATTCTCTTCTGCACCCACCTTTGCCATCTTGTCTGCTTCCTCATTTCCTTGGACTCCACAGTGTGAGGGGATCCACTGCAATGCTATCCGAAAGCATTTGATGGTTTGTAGTGCTTCTTCAAGTTGTGGCAGCTTACCTTTCGTGATAGCCTCAAGGATGGAGCGGGCATCAGATAAAAAGACAATCTGTGCAATAGGGTGTGCTGTTCTGCTGATGGTATTAGCTGCATGGACCAGTGCTTCGACTTCAGCTCTGTAGTTTGTGCAGTGTTTGCCTGTCGGTATTGCAGCTGACTCATGTTGTCCATTTGGATACTGTATGTGCAGTCCAGCACCTCCGCTCCTAATTGCATCTTTGGCTGATCCATCTCTGTAGATCCTTATCCATGTCTCCTGAGGGTACATTTCTTCCAGCATGGCTAGGGTGAGGGCCTTCTTGTTCACATCACTGTGTTCATCTTTGGTTGTGAGATGAGGTACCGTGGTGCGAATAGCTATGCTCTCTAGTTTGTTTTCCCAGGGTGGAGGATCAAGGGTGTGGTCTGGGTCTTCTATTTGTGCTGGCAACATTTCTTGGTGTTTCCTTTGAAGTGCTTTTGTCTCTTTCACAAAACCTGATCTTTTAAGTCTTCCTGATGACAGCTGTGCTTGCCTGATCTTCATCGGGTGGTTGTTGAACGATTTGAACTGTGCAGCTTGGATCAGTGCTTTGCATTCCCTTCCTTTACTAAGTGGGGGGATGCCTGCTGTCTGCTCCATTTTTTCTATTGGTGTTGATCTCATTCCACCAGTGATGATGCGCAGTGCCTGGTTTTGTACTCTGTCGAGGTTCTGTTGATGAGATTTAGCTGCTGTCATCCATGAGCTGGATCCATACTCAAGGTGTGGTCGTATGGCACCTAGGTAGATGGTCTTGAGGATCCTTTCATTGGCACCCCACTTTGTTCCTGCCAGCTTCCTCATGATGTTTAGCTTTCTTCTGGCCTTTGCCTCTGCGTTCTGGATGTGCTCCTTCCATGTTAATCTTCTGTCTTAGGTGACTCCCAGGTATGTCTGCTGGTCCTCGTACTCGAGTGGAGTACCGCCCAGTGTCAGATTGCCAACCTTGGTTTTGGTGGACAGTGAAAATAGCATGGCTGATGATTTTTCTTTGTTGATGGTAATACACCAGCGATTGGCCCAAGCTGTAATTCTGTCCAAGGCGAGCTATATTCTGTACGTGGCAGTCGTTGTGTACTCCTCGGTGCACCAGAGTACGAGGTCATCTGCATAGAGGGCTGCTTGGATCCCATTGGGCAGCTCTGCTACAATATCATTAATGAAGAGTATGAACAGAGTTGGTGATAATACTCCTCCTTGTGGTACCCCTTGTCTCAGCAATACATTCTGTCCAGATTGTCCATCCACCAGCACCCTAGCTCTGCGATTGTGTAGGTATGACTTGGTCCATCGGAACATGTTGCCACCGATGCCTGTGCGCCGGAGCTTCACGGGGAGGCCATCCTTCCACACCTTGTCAAATGCCTTCTGCAGATCAATAAAGGCAGCTAGCATCACCTTCTTGGCTTGAAAAGTGTCCTCTATGACCTGTGCAAGATGTGTTGTTTGATCTTCTGTGCTCCTGTATCTTCTGAAGCCAGCCTGCTCTGAAACTATAGTGTTCTCCGACTCCAGGTACCACTGCAACCGCTGGTTGATGATGCGCTCCATGGTCTTGCATATGCAGCTTGTAAGACTGATAGGACGGTAGCTCAGCACTTTCGTCTTGTTCTTCCCTTTTTTCAGAATAGGAGTCATTCTGGCTTCCTTCCAGCACTGAGGAACCTCTCCATTGGTCCAACTGAGATTAAAGATATCTAGCAACTTGCGGAGAGATGCATTACCAAGGTGTTGGATCATTTCATTCGTAATGCCATCTGGCCCGGGGGATTTCTTCTTCTTCAATTTGCGGATAGACTTCTTCAGTTCTGCTAAACTAATGTCAACTTTCATTGCATCGTGAGTGTTGGTGTCTGTTCTTTCCTTTTGCTCTTTTCTAACCTCTTTTTGACGCATTCGTGGTATAGAAATGTTGCTTTCTTTTGCATATGCCTTCGCAAAGGCATCTGCAGCCATCTTTCCTGACAGTGTTTGTCCATCTTCTTCAAGAGTAATCTTCTCTCCCCCGACACCCTCATCATTCAGTGCTTTAGTCAGTCTCCATAGATTTGTTGTGTCTCTCTCTAAATTAAACCCTGCCGTCTTTTCCCTCCAGCTTCTTCTTTTGGCCTCCAGCTTGGTCTTTAGATACCTGGCTTTAGTTTGTTGTAGTGTGAAGTGGTTTTCATGACAGGGATTACCCTCTGCATCTTCTCTGGCCTTGTCTAGTTTATCATGTGCTGCTTGCAGTTCTGTTGTCCAGTAGGCGCGGTAGTTTTTCCTGAACCCTCGAGGAATCGCTTCGTTGGCAGCCTTGAGGATACTTGAATTAAATTCCTTGACCACATCGTTGATGTTTCTCCCTTCTACTGCTATATTTTGGGTAAGCTCATTGGAACAGATGCCGAACAGACTCCAATTTGCCTTTTTGTAGTTCCACCTTGGATGTTGAGGTGAACTTGTTGAAATACTTCCAGAAAGAGAGAGGAGGACTGGGCGGTGGTCGATTTCTCCTAACTGCGATCCGACCACTCTACTGAGGTTTCTGTGAATGTCTTCTGTACAAAATGCCAAGTCCGGCGTTGTTGTCGAGTGCCACCGGCGCGAGTAGAAGGTAGGCTGATCTGTGGGATCGTTGACAAGTAAAAGGTGCTTTTCATCTTGCCATGCTTCAATGTCTTCTCCTCGTTTATCAAGTGTTCTGTATCCCCAGCTCTGAGACTGGCTATTAAAGTCTCCCACAATGAGGAAGTGGCAGTCCGGGACCTGGATTGTGTCAAGTGAGAGATTCTTGTCATTAGGGTAGTAATAATTGACAATGTCAATCACAGAGTTGCTGGTTGTTACCTTGATCTTGATATATTCGCCCTCTTCTCCAGGCTTATAGTTATAGTAATCACAAAATGAAATTATGTTAATTTAACTAGATGATATAAATCAAATAATCACCCCCGCAACGGCAACCATGTTCGTGGGATGACATAATCCCACTGATTTGGATAGAAATATGGATGGATACGTAGACAAATGGGAGCTAAAATCCAAAACTTACACGGATGGACAGAAATTTAGAGACAAATGTATAGATAGACAGGCTGACTGACCCACAAAATAATGTACTTTTCTCTAGTACCATAGCCAACGTTCCCATGATTCAAGTTTCGTCACAATACTCCAAGCAAAAATAAAGTTATTGAACGAAAACCCAAAATTTGCACGGACGGACAGACACAAATTCAGAGACAAAGGTATGGATGGATGTAGGGATGGGCTGACTGACCCACAAAATAATGTACATTTCCCTAGTATCATAGCCAATGTTCCCATCAAGTTTCGTCACAATACTCCAAGCAAAGATAAAGTTATTGTACGAAAACCCAAAATTTGCATGGACAGACGGACACAAATTCAGAGACAAAGGGATGGATGGACGGGCTGACTGACACTCAAACCAAAGTGCATTTCCCTAGTACCCTACTACCATTGCCAACCTTCCCATGAAGTTTCGTCACAATACTCCAAGCAAAGACAAAGTTATTGAACGAAAACCCAAAATTTGCACGGATGGACAGACACAAATTTAGAGACAAAGGGATGGAGGGACGGGCTGACTGACCCTCAAACTAAAGTACATTTGCCTACTACCATAACCAAACTTCCCATGAAGTGTTGTCACAATATTCGAAGCAAAAGTAAAGTTATCGAAAGAAAACCTGTGTGTGTGTGACGGACGCATGCATGGACGGATGGACATACGCATGGACGGACAGACGGACGGAAGAGAAAACATAATCCACCACCTGACAATAGTGAGTGATTGTATGTACTCAAGGAGGTGGTCATTTGAGGTTAGTGTATTTAGTCATTTAAATACAGTACAGCTCATTAATAAGTTAATATGCTTTCAAAACAAAAATAGAAAAATGTAGATTAGTAAGAAATGTACTCTCGAAATA
Organism: Chaetoderma sp. LZ-2023a; assembly: GCA_034401795.1. NCBI lineage: Eukaryota > Metazoa > Mollusca > Caudofoveata > Chaetodermatida > Chaetodermatidae > Chaetoderma > Chaetoderma sp. LZ-2023a. The sequence goes on along the minus strand of CM067360.1, from coordinate 87,477,307 downwards.
CTTTGAACATAACTGGATTGGAAGACTGGCAGAAATGCCTTCCAATCCAATTACTGTATAAACCCACAGAAAGTCCACACATTTTTGCTCAATTTACATGTTCTAAAAAGTTAGTGTGCACTATATACAAGGATAAAAAAAATTTTCCTCTGAATTTTGAAACATTTCTGAACTTTAAGATACCACTAAAATTGAACACAATTCTTGCCACGTTGCAACTATGTTTAATGTATACGTCAAAAACATCATCGCGGAAGTGAAATTATTAAATTGAACCACCTAAATATTGCGTACCCTTTAATAAAACTTGTTTATTCCATCAAAATTAATACGTAAAATGTCATCTTGAAAATATATCAATCACGTGATTTAAGAATCTGCTCAGGTAAAGTATGTTACGCCGCTAATTACAAGAGTTTAGAGCGAGTACTCGTGGACTCAGAAATGGAGATTCGACCATGCGGTCTACCCTTTCTGTTAGCGCCTGCCAATGGCTGGTTCGCCAACATAAGAAGCGGGCTAACTTATTTTAATTCTTGGGTGTTCAAGCAATTTTCCTTGTACATCTCATTTCATTTTGGATCATTTTATGTTGGTCACTTACATTACAATATAACCAGTCATATATGATGCATTTTTTCGCCAGATTTAGAAATCAAACACAAATATTTCATATATTTAGCCACATAATCGTGTATTACTCGGTGCTAGCTAAGAAGTTCAATGATCTAGTATGAATATTGTCAACTTGTTGTATATCTCGGTGAAAACTTGAGCGAATTAGTCATGGCCAATTTTGAACTATTACGCAGTTTCAAAAAAGCATCCGCTTTTGTTTCTACGAGAATTCTTAATACTTACCAGATGTACTATTATGATAATGTCTATTATCTAGTCTGGCTCAAAAAAACCAATTAAAACTCCGCACTCTCCTAGTCCTGCCCACACTGTGTCCGGGAATTACCATAGCCGCAGGCACGGAGTCAATTCCCAATCACAGTCAGATTCGTCTTATATTTGTCTTGACAACCAGCAAAAGCAGCTCAGCCTCACCTCAGCTGATGCTTTTTTGATTCTACTTCGAATAATACTTACCAGATGTACTATTATGATAAACTCCGGATTTCAACAGCCAAGAAATACCAGTGGGAGGAGGTGAGGCTCGAACCAGCACTCATCTACCATCCGACAGAGAAGGTTGTGAAGAGACTAGAATCCTGGCATACGCTTGGGTTCTGCCATCTGACTCATAGAGTGCCAAACTTCCATGGTCTAGACCGCACTCTCCCCCCCCTCATTTGTCCGCACAAATTCCAGAGGGCTGTCAAAAACGGGGAGCAACACCCACCCGTGTCAGCCCCAAGTTTCAGCTAGGGCAGCCCAGAGAGTGCAAAGAAGTTACTAAAAACTATCAGTATATCGATTAGAATTTCAAATTGGAATGAGTCTAATGTCTGCAAAAGAATAAGATGTTCTAGTCCAGACTATTTACTTAAATAGTCTGGTATTTCGACTATAAGTAAACTTAAAATTAGTCACTTAATTAATGTAAACACTCACCATTTTCAGTGCTTGGTCTTTATTGTTCATCACAGGAGCTCGGCCCAATCCACGGTCATTCTCAGGTTATGTGCATGGCCATTGTTCAGTGCAAGTGGAAGAACTTGCGATGTGTGCGAAATAGTGGTCGGATGTGGCTTAGTTCAGATTTGATAAATTGGTGACGGCTACCGGATTAAGTGCGCTGGAGATGTCACGGAAATCAGTAAATGGTGACCCGGCATGCCATTGTGCTACAGACATCACCTCCTCTAATGAGACACCCTTAAAAAGGGCCGATGCTGCTGCTAGTGCTCGGACCTGATGGGCATTCGCACGATCAATCTGCTTTCCTGTAGCGATTTTGTGCGACATCTGAATAGCGTTAACTATACAACGAGAAATAGTATCCTTCGAGGCGCGCAAATGAGGAGCTTTGAGACATAACCACAGAGATTTCGGGTCATCCCTCCACTCCCCAGTACGTTTCTTATACATTTTCAGACATCTGACAGGACACCAAGCAGAAGAGTTTGGGTCATGTCTGACTAAACTTGGCAAATTGATCGGTTGACCTGGATATTTAAGTGACTGATTCTTTGCCAGGAAACAAAGACGTGGAAGTAGTCTTAAACCTTCACCTGTGACGACAAAACGGTCTTGTTCGGCAGATAGCGCATGAATTTCGCTTCTCCTTCTCGCGGACGCTGCTGCAACCAAGAAAACTGATTTAATAGTTAACAGTTTAATATCTATAGATCTAATCGGTTCAAAGGGCCCTAAAACCTGTAGAACAAGAGATAGATTCCATGCTGGGATAGGAATTGGCTGTCTAGGTCGCAGATTGCTCATTCCTTTAATAACTTCATTTAAAGTGTCATTCTTCACTGCTTCAATGGCCAGACTGGGAATGACTGAAGCTAATGCAGACTTATATGTTGCTAGGGTTGAAGGTACAAGTTTGTCAACTTCGTATAAATGACAGATAAAATCTGCTACGTGTTGAACAGATGCAGAAAAAGGATCGATATCTCTTCCCTTACACCACTCTGCAAATTTGTTGATTCTATAATTATATGTTTTAGTGGTTGACCCTCTTCTGGCTGAAGCGACAAACTTCGCTACTTGCTCAGAAAAGCCACCATTAATTGCACGCTGCTTGATAACATCCATGCAGTCAATTTGAACATTTCTGGTCTGTCGTGGAAATACATACCCTTGTTCTGAGAGATTAGATCTCTTCTGTCTGGAAGAGGGATTGGATTGCAGACCAGAAGGTCCAGCAGATCCATAAACCATGATCGGCCTGGCCAATAAGGGGCGATTAGTAGTACTTGGCACATACCCTCTCTTATCTTTGCCAGAACTTTTGGGATGAGAATCGTTGGAAGATACGCATACGCGTACATTCCCTTCCAACTTATCGCCAGTGCGTCTACTGCTAGAGCTAGCGGGTCCGGGATCGGTGACACGTATGGGACCATTTTTGCTTTCTGTTTTATCGCAAACAGGTACACATTTGGCTTGCCCCAATGTTTGAATAGAACCTCCGCTACTGATTGGTTGAGCTGCCACTCCGTCAGACGACAAATCGTCCTTCGACTGAGAGCATCTGCTAAGATGTTCAGTCTTCGTGGAATATGTGCTGCCCGAAGAATAACATTCCTCTCTTGGCACCACAGCAGAAGGTTCCAAATCATCATACACAACTCCGGTGATCTCGTCCCGCCTTGGCGGTTCAAATAAGACACCACTGTTGAGTTGTCCGTCCTTACTAGGACAATCTTGTCTCGGATTAAGCTCTCAAATTTTTGAAGTGCTAATGTCACTGCTAATAATTCGAGAACATTGATATGTTTCTACGCATTGGTCCGATCCCATTGCCGTGACACTGACTGATCGTCCAATACCGCTCCCCAACCCATTGTCGATGCATCTATCAATATGGACATCTGTGGTTGAGGAGGTTGTAGAGGAACACCTCGCAGGAGGTTCTGTTCTGATAACCACCACTGAAGGTGGAATATCAGTGGTTCTTTCACTCAAATTTTCAGAGATAACGGATCCGTTCTCTGAGACCAGAATGACATTAGATACATCTGAATCGGCCTGCGTCTGAGTGCTGCATAAGGAACCACTTTCTCCAGAGACACTAGTAAACCCAGTATCCTGAGAAATTGATGCGCCATCAGAAAGGCTCCTAGAGAACCCGACTCCAGTACTGCAATCAAACTCTGCTCTCCGCCGGAAAAGCTACGCCGTCCCTGAGGCTGAAAAATATTCCCAGATAAACAAACTCCTGGGATGGAGTCAATTTTGATTTCTCTAGATTCACAATCAATCCTAGATCCTTTAGTAAGGCTAGGACTACCTGAAGATTGTTGTGCAGAGTGACTGGATTCCCCGCCCTCAGCAGCCAGTCGTCTATGTAAGTATGAACAGCTATGTTTCTCCTGCGAAGATAAGAAGTCAGGGCGAGAACCACTTTGGTGAAGACCCTCGGTGCTGTGGTCAGGCCGAATGGAAGCGCATTGCATTCCCAAACATTGTCTTGGAATGCAAAGCGAAGGTATTTCTGAAAAGGAATTGACATTGGAATATGAAAATATGCATCCTTCAGATCTATCGAAACTGCCCACATGCCTTTTCTCAGCCCTGTCATCACCGCTGCTACAGTCTCCATCTGAAATTTTGGAGAAAGAATAAATTTGTTCAACAGTTTGAGATTGAGAATTGGTCTCCAACCTCCGGTACATTTCGAAACGAGGAACATCATCGAATAGAAGCCTAGGGAGGACTGATTGCGGACTAGATGTATCGCGCTCTTCCGCTGAAGAGCTTCGATTTCTGAGCAAATGGCATCTAGACAATCGGATTGCCTTGGAACGGGAGTCCAAACTGGAGTCGATGTTAACGGAACTAACGATTGATGGATGAGCCAGTCCGGTTCGTAGCCGTTTCTTAACCACTGACAGACTAAACAATCTCGCACGACCCGTTCCCATTGACTTGAGACCAGTTGAAGTCTGCCTCTGACGGTAGGAATCTGCACACAGCTGGAGGTCGATATTGCCCGATAAGACGCTAAATCGCTTGGGTGAAGATTCTCGACTCCCTTCGTTCCTGACGTCACCGGAACTGATTCCGCCGGAAACCCGTCAGGACCGGCCTCCACGGCCGCCCCGCGGTTTCTTGGAATATGACGGCCCGCAATCGCCGCCATAGGTATCCTTATGATAACCGCCGCGACCCGAACCGCCACCCTTCCTGTCCTCCTCATACGGCCTCTTATTAGATGACTTGTATGAGGACGAACGGCCAGGTCCCTGCGATCCTGATGACCGATGGGCATCACGGCCAGAAGGACAGAAGGCCGATCTCTGACGCTGCCTCTGTTGCTCATGCCGATGCTGTTTGTAGGACTGCTGCGGCTGTGTCCTCTTAGTCGACTTCCACGACTTGCCGACTACTTCCTGCTCAGCGACCATTGACATGACCTTGGATAAGGCTTGCTGTGCTGAGCCGCCGAACAAGCCTGGACCAATGAAAGGCGCAGAAGATAACGCAGCCCTCATCTCAGGTCCTGGTTCTACAGAGTCGAGAACCATTCTCCTTTGCTCCGCCAATGATCTGGTGATCAAGATGGCCAGGCAATCTTGGGACAAGCTCATGGTGTCCCGTACAACTCCGGGAGCAGCCTCTGGCACTTGTCCACCTTCCGCCACGCAGGTCAGCATACCCTGCAGGATGGTACATCCGCGCGAGAGCGCAGCCATGGCTGCCCTCGCCGCATCTTGAATGAGTGTTAGCTCATTAAACGGATCTTTATTGGCCTGAGAAACTAAGGGACGAGAACGCCCCTTCGATTTGCCAGCCAATGGCCTATTCAGTGCCTCTCGCTCCCCGACGGAAAGCCATGGAACCCGGGCATACTGATGGTAGGCCAGCTCCGGAAAATGGACCCTACTCCTTATCCCCTTCGGGGCGTTGGGCAATGCATAATCTGGCTGAACCAGACGATACGCCGCAACCTCCAACATGTCGGAAGTCTGCGTGTCCAAAGGGAGCGTCGGCATGGCCGAAGAGCCACTTGACAGAGCGCTAGCCACTCACTCTGACATCCGTTCCATCGCCGGATCGCGCTGAGATCCTTGATCCGATGCCAACCCGAGACGGTCGGACATCCAGCCAAGGACCTGCACCCATTCAGCTTCGGTGCAGAAAGCGGACTCGTCCATCAATGGACTACCGTTCTCATCTTCCTTCTCACCCTTGGATGAGTAGGTCACCGACGATCCATGCTGAGAGCTATGGCCCGCACTTTTTCCAACATAAGCGCGTCCATAGCCCGACTACTAGCGGCACCAGTGTCCAACGAATTGCCGGACACGGATTCACCGCAGTCCATCGGCTCCAGCATGGGAGGCGGGTCTACAGCCGCTTTCACCACGATAGATGCCGGCACTCCGAGAGGAGCTGCACCTAACGCCGCCGGGATGTCGCTAGGTACCGCAAAACACGGCTCCAATGACAATGCGAGTTGAGCGAAATCCGGGTGGAAAATGCCCGACGGAACGTCGACATCACCACCCGCTTGGCAAACCCATACAAATCCCAAGGGAGATCCCTGGGATGTACCTGGCTGAGCCGTCAACGAAATATTCGGCATGCCGGAATCTTCAATTAGGAGATCTTCCTCCTCCGCCGTCGGCTCTTGAGCCAAGATCGGAGAAGGGACATGTGCTTGTCCCTCCGCAGAACTAGCCGCACCACCGAAAGGTTGCCCTGCACCAGCCTGCATCATCGGGATTGTGGATTGCAAGGACTCAAACATTGCCTTGAACTGGGCCGCCCATACGCCCAATGTTGAATCCATTCGCTCGTTCAGACGATCTTCCAGTCCTCTCACTGACGCCTGATCCAGCTTGGCCGCCTTGTCCCTCGCGATCCTCTCCAAGCGCGCACGACGATCACGATCGAATTCTGCCACCAACTCCGACGACAACTTGGCGCACACATCACACGGACTTCCCACTTTGCACACCGCGCAAGCGACACAGTGATGACCATTAAACTTGCGCTTCATGAACCTGTTGCATTTGTGGCACAAAGTGTCCTGGTTCTTAGCCTTCTGCGAACACAGAGAAGAATTAAAACGCTGCACATGCCATACGATGACGAGCAATACGCACAATTGACTTGATTGTAAAGTAGAATTACTTAGAAACATTAACTTTCTCTTAAATTAATGATAATCAAGCCTTTAGGCAGGAAATATTTGAAACTTTTTTGAGTGAAAATTAATAAACACAACTTCGAAATTAACTAACGTTAATACAGCCAAGAAATAAATGCTGATCGCTACAAACCCCCTCGACAATGAAGCGAGAGCTAAAAATCGGCATAAAACAGAGTGCATAGACACGCCAAGACAAAGCTAAGGCTAAGGGCGCATCCATCTTGGAAGGAACCGAGTCGCAAGAGATATTAACCGAGTACCCGGATAAGATTAAAAAGTTAACGGGTACTAGAGCGACTCCAACAATGGCTACCATTTTAAAAACAATGTGCCAATTTAAGGAAATTTCAAAGTCATTACGGCACGAATGTATAAATTCTAGATTGATACAACCTGCCCCTGTGAGGATTTTCCCTTTTCTTCCATCCTTCCAGCAATGAATTAAACAGAAAACCACTAACTCCGTTGAAAATTGCAAATTTAGAGAGCTAAAAAAACATGACTAGCATGGAGAGCAAAATAGACGAATTTGACTGTGATTGGGAATTGACTCGGTACCTGCGGCTATGGTAATTCCCGGACACAGTATGGGCATGACCAGGAGAGTGCGGAGTTTTAATTGTTTATTTTGAGCTAGACTAGATAATAGACATTATCATAATAGTACATCTGGTAAGTATTATTAGAAGTAGAAACTGTGATCATGTCGATAAATAAGATTTAATCCGAAATACTTATTAAAAGAATCGGCAAATGATATACATGTGACTTAAAAATTTTAAATAGATTAGCACATGACAGAAACTGGATTGTATAACGGAAATGTATTTGAAGCGCAGTGGTTGTTTTGTTACCGATTTTCGTTCACAAGTCTCTCGATCTCACAGCGGCTTATATAAGACAAGAACTTTTCAAGCCAATTTAGGTCAAATTTAGGGGTGCTGACTATACACGATAGCGGACTATCTTTGGGGATTCATTTTGAACATAATTGGTCTGGAAGGCATTGCTGCCTGTCTTCCAATCCAGTTATGTTCAAAGTATTTTGAGAGTACATTTCTTACTAACTAACAGTTAACTAACTATTTCTGGGTGGTACTGTAAAACATGGTATATCTCATGACCGTGTGAAATGTTATTTCTGAGTGGCACTGTAAACATGGTATATCACATGACCATGTGAGATGTTATTTCTGGGTGGTACTGTAAAACATGGTATATCTCATGACCGTGTGAGATAGGGCAGTATACCGGTTTCACACCATGTCACGTTTTTTACGTCAGCAGTTTAAAAACCATTACGAAAATTTCAAAACCGAAAAACCTTCTGTAAAATCATCAGAGTATGAAATCTGGTGACTGTGTCAAAATCATCTGTATTTAAATTTATTACCATAAAAGGGTTAACATTCGCTAATAGTGCCAATACTATAAAGGCATTCAAAACTATTACCCATGGGAAAGCAAGGGTGGCAATGAAATCACAGCGCATAAGCCGAGAATGATACTCACTGGTGGAAGCTGTGAAAGTTCAGGGTACGATTTCAATACTTAAAAAATTTGTCTCCTTTTTAACAAGTAATCAATTTGTCAAATCGGGCTTTGACTATATTTAATTATTATTCCAAATGTCCCGTGATCAAATAATACAACAATCACGTTTCAAAAACAACCACGCCACACCCTGAACGTGAAAATCCAAACGCATGACCTCTATGCTCTTTATACTGCATGCTGAATTATAAGGTACATGAAAGCGTCGGTTAAACTTTGATCTCAAATTCCAGTTGTAGCTTGTCTTTCCCTCCCCTACCCCACCATAACACCTCCATGCTCTAAACTAGTATAAAGCACAGAATATTTATGCCATTTAATTATTCGTGAAGTCTCCAAAATAAGTGAAAAATCGTAATTATATATTTAAACTAGCTAGCTAGTGTTGATTTTTAGTATTCCGTTACGGCAATTTTTCATAATATAAGTTCATTCTAGTGAGAGTAAATCATGGAACTCGTCCCTAATCCTAAAGGGACAGCTCCAATCTGGGTACACTTTGGCTTTCAACCGGATGAGAGTGGTAGGCCGTGAGATGAAAATAAACCAGTGTGTAGAATATGTTATGATACAGTAAGTGCAACTGGCGGAAACACGTCAAACTTGCTCGCTCATGTTAAGAAACACCACCCTAAGCAGTTCGTGGATCTAAGACCATCATCAAAGCGTAAGCGAGATGATGCCGATGACTCAGAAACTGCTAATAAACAGCCTAAGATAATGGCAACATTACAGAAGTGTAAGGCCTATGAGAAAACTAGCTCCCGTGCTCAACAGCTGACGAGATCCGTTACGCGCTATCTAGCAGGTGGCATGGTGCCTATCTATACAGTAGCGAACCAATATTTTGTTAGAATGTTAGGTGAGTTTGATTCTAGGTATAAATTAACCAGTCGGAAATATTTCAGTGAAACAGCTATACCTGGATTATATAATGACGTTCGGGATTGGGTGCTGAGTGATTTGAAAGCAATAGAGTGTTATTCATGCACAACTGATATGTGGTCATCACAAGGCATGGTGCCCTATCTCGGTCTAACGATTCACTACATAGACAGAGACGGAATATGCAATCTCACGCGTTAGAAGCACTCTACTTTCCTGAGAATCATACAGCTGACAATATCGCTGAAGCATTACAAGAATCGCTTAATGTCTGGGGATTAGATCCTAAGAACTTGGTATGCATGACAACTGATAATGGAGCAAACATCAAAAAAGGCATTGCGGGACCTTAAATGGCCAAATTTGTCATGCTTCGGTTACAATTTGCATTTAGCCGTCAATGACTCACTCAGCGATCAACGAGTGCTCGGCCACTGCAGATCCATTGTGTCATTGTTTACAACGAGTTGGAAGAAGAGACGTGATCTGAGGGAGGCACAGGTTGCGCTTGGATTACCACAACATCAACTTATCACGGTAAGTGTTTGCCAATTTGTGAAATATATTGGTTTAATAAATGCTTTTGAAAGCTAGTATACAGGTATGCTTTTGATTTATTTGAAAGTAATTTGACTGAAAGCTGTTGCTACAAAAGGCAGCAACAGCTTCTAGTCAAATTACTTTCAAGTTAATCAACAGAATATTTCTTCTGTCAGAGGGTTAATCAGTGTGTATGTCTTTTTTGTAAATTTTCAAACTAAATTTCTTGTTCACTGCATTTCTACTACATGTAATATTTATTTAAAGGGAAGACCAGTTTTGAAAATGTTACCACTAGAATGACTGGCTCAATGAATACAGCCAGCCAATCCAGTCATAGATTTTCAAAAATTGTTTTCTATTCAGCGTCAACATATTTTTTATGTCAGAGGGTTAATCAAACTTGTGTATGTTTTCACTGTGATTTTTAAAAACTAAATAACTTGTTCACTGGATTTGTCCTAATACTAAAAGTGATGACTATTTTTTGAAAATAATACCACTGGAATGACTGGCTTGTTAGGCCATCCAATCCAGTTAAATATTTTCAAAAAACAGTTTTCACTTTGCTTCAAATATCATCAAAAAGTTTTTATTGTAATGACCAACCAGACAGACAATGTCAGACAGTGCAGACTGTTGGTTTGAAAACTTATATGTCTTTTATTCACAGGATTGCCCTACACGGTGGGGTGCCAAATTTGACATGATCAAGCGCCTCATGGAACAAGAGGCTGCTATCAGATGTGTGCTGAGCTCTGACCCTAAAACAACTCATCTTTCCCTTTCTTGGCAAGATATGCAGGCAAGTCACATTTCCTTCTATATAGCGTGTTCACTTAGTATGTACCAGTTAGCTGTCTGGAAAGTTGAAAGTGCTGCTGACTATTTTGGTTACTACTTTATTTGTAAGTCCATGCTAAATACAGCAGCAATTTCTTTCAGTTATAGTTTTATCAAGCTACATATGAACAACATTGATCTGCAGACTTCAGAGTAGTAACATGGTTGGCTAAACTGGTCATTCAATAGGTAATCTCCTTTGAACTAAGGCAACTTGTGAGACTATCTAGGCATACATCAGGTATTTGTTTACTCATTGTATTTACCATTTCAACAATGAATTCCGCATATCTCAATTTCAAGACAATAATACAGGAAAGCTGTTGAATATTTTGAAATTAATTTCACTGGAAGCTGTTGCAAATGGCTTCAGCATTGGTCTAGAGAAATGCCCGTTTTCAGGCCAAGAGAAGACTATTTTTGAAAATTTACTACTGGAATGACTGGATCAGTAGCTGAGCAAGCCAATCCAGTGGTTAATGTTCTAAAATAGTTTTCTCTTAAACAGCAAGGGGACTTTCACTAAAAAAACTTTTAGATTTGTGTATATGTTGTACAATGTAATTCTTATTTAATTCACAGGTGCTAGAAGCGGTCATAGCTGCCCTCGATATTGTGGAAGAATTCACTGACATACTCTCACAGGAGAAGTATGTCAGTGTGTCAGCATTAAGACCACTGATTTCCTTGCTGAAGTGTCAACTAATTGACAGCAGTGCTGATCAGCACAGCTTGACATCTCACATAAAGGATATTGTTAAGAACAATTTAAAAACTCGCTATGCAAACTGCAACTTGAATGAACTAATGGCCAGAGCCACATTTCTGGATCCCAAGTTTAAGTCGGATTATTTAAGCTCCAGTGAAGTTGTGGGAGTAAAGTCTCATCTGGCGGATGAGATGGCATTGCTCATCAAAGATAAATGTATACCTGTAGTCAGTGATAACGAGTGTACTAAAAATGATGTAGTTACTGTTACACCAAAGAAGAAATCGCTTGCTAGTTTGTTTTCCAAATGCCAAAAGAAGACTAATAGGAAATTCGTTATCCATCGTCGACTCGGAGATAAATTCATACATATTAACAGCGAATATTGACCAGGAGGCAAACACGCTCCATTGGTGGAAGATGTTTGGTAATAGTTATCCAAACCTATCGGTGATAGCAAGGAAGTATCTATGTGTACCGGCAACCAGTTGCCCGTCAGAAAGATTGTTCAGCAAGTCTGGACAAATTGTCTCCGCTAAAAGGTCATGTCTAAAGCCAGAGAAAGTTAATCAATTGAGTTTTCTAGCAGCAAATTTAGACAAATATGATGCTAAATATTTTTTTTAATATATATATAGTGCTGAATTGTATGTGCTGGCCGAGGTTGTGGATCATCTTTCATAGAAAATGTAAATTTCCAGAAAAAGTGATGGCTTTGTTTTGAAATTTTACCACTGGAATGACTTGTTCTGTTATTGAGCCAGTCATTCCAGTGGTAAATTTTCAAAACCTAATTTTCTCTTGTTCTGTAAATGGACATTTCTCCGGACTTCTGCATAAGCTGGTTTTGGCTAGCTTGAGTGTATATAAATCTATAGTGCTGAATTGTATGTGAGAGTGGGGATCACCTTTACCCTATGTCGAATTGTTTCATAGAAAATGTCAATTTCCAGAACAAGAGATGGCTCTGTTTTGAAATTTTACCACTGGAATGACTTGTTGTGTTATTGAGCCAGTCATTCCAGTGGTAAATTTCCAAAACATAATTTTCTCTTGTTCTGTAAATGGACATTTCTCCAGACTTCTGCAAAAGCTGGTTTTGGCTTGCTGGTGACTATATAGCTATAGTGCTGAATGTATAATGTGCTGAGAAAGGAATATACTCACATAATTGTTTTTCATATTTTAATATCTAAAAATAAAGTTTTTATAGTTTGATGACATCATTTTTGTTTCTGCTATTTTGCTATCAATCTGAAATGGACTATAGGAAAATTTGACTACACTCTGACATACGATCTTTTCTGCAGAATCACTGCGTAATCTCTGTTTTATTGCAGCAAATGCGATTTTCTGGATAAAGCATTATACTTTATACACCCTACGAGAATAGCGTGGGCACGCAATGTGAGGTTTTAATGCATTTGTATGGTTTTCTGATCCAAACATACATTTTAAACGATCTGGAATTTGAACGCGCGTATGAATGCACTTCCGGTTTTGTTGTTATTATAACACCATTTCCGGGATATCTTACAAGTGTTTACGTGACATCGCATGTAAATAAAAAATTTGTTTTCACATTTCTTGCCCATTCTACCCCCTAAAACCGATATTCAGTTAAAACCGCTTTCATAATTGATATCGTCACCGGTTTTCGTTTAGGCGAAACCACCCAGCCCTAGTGTGAGATGTTATTACCTCTAAGTTTACTGAGCAATGCATCACTAGGGTCTTTCCTGGCCTGCAGTACAGACCTCAGGTATGTGATAATCTCAGTACAGAGTGGAAGCATCAGCGACAAATGGCAGTGAAAAAGCGTCAAAACAGGGTTCACCTGTACCAGAAAAAACCACAAATACATGTAAATTAACATTGAGCAATCAGAGATTGAAAATCCTCACCATACCATTTTTGTCACATTGTACAATTTTGTTCAGATTTTCTGACTTTTTCAGATCACGACCAATGTTGTGGAATCCTAGTGAACAGTCCCACCATTTCAGACAAATCAGGCCAGTAGTCACTGAGATATCTCTGGATCCAAAATGAGATATGATCCTGATCTGGGTTGTTTTATTCAGGTCACAACCAAAGCCTGGAAATCCTCTTTCATGCCAAGATCCTTGTGGTAATATGAGCCAATTTTGGATCAATAGGTTTTTAGAGTAAAACGCATGACACACAGAAATTGTGGAAATCTATGCACACTTCCACCCGCTCAGATTTTTCAAGACGGATGCCTGGATGCTATACCTTGGACAATTTTGATACCACGGTAGGGATTTCCACCCATATTGCAACAAATTGATTGAACACGCTTAGTATAAATCTGCTACAACTAAAAAGGGCCAGCTTTGAACAAAACAGTTTCAAAATGAACACTATTTTTTTTAACACGGAACTCCACATTTTTTTTTTTTAATTTGTAGCACCAGAATTCGCAAACTTGGGTAGACAAGGCTCTGCTATAACCCTTCACCCATTTAAATTCCAGTCTCTCAATTTTCAGGACAACTATATAGGAAAGCTGTTGAGTATTCCTTACATCATAAGGAGTTCATTGTTTCTGGTCGGTGGGAATTTAAGGGTTAAACCTACATTGTAGTTCTCATTCATTTCATCGCATTTGTATATTTATTCATGAAACAACTAAATCTATCATTCAAACACTGAGCTTGCAATATATATATATATATATATATATATATATATATATATATATATATATATATATATAAATATATATATATATATATATATATATATATATATATATAATATATATATATAGTCAGTGATTTTTCTTCTGCTTTGAGTAAAACATCAACATGCTGAGGTTTCATCCTTATTCAGCACAGCTCCCGTGATATCAACCTTTTAACCTCAAATTTATTCAAGAAAATTTCAATATTCTCATACAAAATGTCCATTTGTACACCAAGAGAAGACTATTTTTGAAAATTTACAACTGGAATGCCTGGCTCGGTTATCGGTTATCAAAAAGTCTTTTTTTGGTCTTCTGTTATCGAGCCAGTCAATCCAAAGGTAAATTTTCAAAAAGTTGTGGTCTGTAAATGGCTATCTCTCAAAACCCCTGCAGAAGCCATTTTTGGCCAAATGAGTTAACGGGATAATTTGGAAGCACTCACCATTTCTGCGTTATTAGTTGTACTAATGCAGTATGATAACAGATGTCGATGCAGCGATGATAGGAGTTCATGAAGCTGAAGTGGTAAACTTCCCTCCTCAAATAGGCACACCATCTCACATTTATCCAGGTTCTTCTCGACTTCATTAAATGCTTGTACCTGAATACAGAAACAATGAGTCAATAACAATAAGCTAGCTGTGGATTTTCAGGTGTTCTAGTCCAAGATAATTCAATTTGAAAGATGATAACCTTTATCATTATACATTTGTTGATGTAATGAGTGTTTTAACCCTTTCGTGACTAGAAAATATTTGTCATGAACAGTTGTCTCCCTTGAGCTGTTAGAGGCACACAATAACAAGACTAATTTCTGCCATGTATCATGTCATCAGTATATGCATAGGTGTTATTGTAAGAAAGTAAACCCCACACCAAACCCACCAGATCTAATTGTGCAGAATTCCAGTGACCCACCCAAATTATAGTGACGACATAGTGCATAGCATTATCAGAACCCCTATTACTAGTGCATGGCACATCTAGGGCCGGTGTAGTCCTCAGTGTTTTTAGGTATGAATAGGCATTTGAAAGTAACTTTATTCTGTGGAAATATGTCAAATTTAAGAAAATTATGAAAAAAATCCCTTAGTCTCCAGGGATCATTTATATGAAAAAACATAGTGATGAAAGGGTTAAAGGACACTAGTTGGTATAAGTAACAAATCAATGAATTTGTCTTAATCTTCAAAGTTAGTCAAGAAAATTTCAATTTTCTCTAAAGCTATTTTGGCCAGTTTGAATGTCAATATTTGCATCAAAGAGCTCACACAGATATATCTAAAAATGTATTTGCAGACTATGAGATTCTTTTTAAATATTTACCACTGGAATGGCTGGCTCAATTATTGAGGCAGTCATTTCATTGGTAAATTTTCAAAAATAATCTCTTGGTCTGGAAATGGATTTCTTAAGAACACAACAAACATAGTTGTGGCCAGTTTGAGTGTTAATGCGTAACAAGAGGCCCGAGGGGCCTGTATCGCTCACCTGGAATTATTGGCCACTAGCACACCGAACAAAACGAGATGACCACTGGAAAAATTTACCAATCAAATTTCTGTGAAGATAATTTAGCCAAGTTTTATTAAAATTGGCCCAGTGATTAATAAGTAAGTCTTTATATGATTTTCTCAGAAATTTGCAGAAAATACAAGATGTTCACTAAAAACGCTATATTTTGATTGATTCATGGGTGGACATGTTTTTTTTACGTATGAACTTTCCATGGACAAATTTTAATAGCGTTTCGGCCCTAATCATATTTGCCAAAATTTTGGCCCGATCCGTTCAGCGGGTCTGGAGAAGTCGTTTTCTCAAAAACTAGGTCATCCTAGATGGCCACCAAACCATTTGCCAAATCAAGTTCCCTCAAACAAACTTGGTTCACCACTTGCCCTACAGGAGATTTTTAAAGACATTTCTAAAAGTCTACCAAAATCCAAGATGGTTGCAGGCCAAATTGGTCGATCATCTTCCTTTGAACAAACTTGTCTCCATATTCCCTAAAGATGCTTCATGTCAAATATACTTGAAATTGGCCCAGTGGTTCTCGAGAAGACATTTTAAATTTCCCACTGCTTTAGTATGGGAGTTTTTGGCAGGAAAAAGATCCAAGATGGCTGAAAAACCGCTTATCCAACAGTTTCGAAAATGGCAAATTTGAAATCAGAATATCGAACATATATAAAACCAATTTTGGCCTCAAAGTACATCAAATAAAAAAATCCAACATGGCCACCAAACACGCTACATTTTGGTTGGCGCAGGGTGGCCATATTTTGACGGATTAACTTCCCTTGAACAAACTTTAATGGCGCTTTGCTCCTAATCATATCTCCCAAATTTCGGCCTGATCCCTTCAACGGTTCTAGAAGTTGTTTTCGCATAAAGTAGGTCATCCAAGATGGCTGCCAAACCAATTGTTCAATGTAGATTTCTCTCGAACAAACTTGGCTTAGCTCTTGCCCTAGATGATGTTTCATGAGTTTTGAATCGATTCCCCAAGCGGTTTCAGATTTTCTAAATAGATTTCTAAAAATCGGCCAAAATCCAAGATGGCCACCGGCCAATCATCTTCATTTGAACAAACTTGAATCTCTATGCCCTAAGAGTGCTTCCTGCCAAATATAATTGAAATCAGCCCAGTGGTTCTTGAGTTGTTTAAAGAAAGTTGTTCGGACAGACGGATGGACGGACAGGCGGATGCTGGAGTCGCCATAGCATAAGCTCACTTCGCCATTCTGGCCAGGTGAGCTAAAAATAGTTCCCCTAAAGATTTGACAGAGATATATTTGTGAAACTATACCGTGTTTGAGACCAAGTTCCTGAGTATAGTCTTCATGAGGATCTCTGACAGATGAGCGTCTAACCGACTCTGATCTCTGGCCTCTCCACCCTGGTCACGCAGATCTACTGGCAAGCCAAAGCCTAGGAGTGATGCAACATGGCTATTGTCTTGAAGGCTGGTTAGAATAATCCCCAGCTGGGTTCTCTGCCATAGAAAACAAACAGTTTTAACTGTCTGATGGCTGAATTTCTGAAGACCACATTTTCCATTGCGTTTAACTCTAGACTTGCTAGATATTTTGAAAACAATTCCACCGAAAGTTGCTGGTATGTAAGTCACCAACAACTTTCAGTCAAATGCTTTCAAAATATCCTGCAAGTTCAGAGTTATTACCCATTGAAATTATTGTCTGGTGGCTTGCAGCAGTCAGACAGTTAATACAGGTATAACAGTTTCATGCCTGAAATCACAATATATCTCACTTTATTTCTTGAATATTTAAGTAGTTTGAATGCAGTTACGGTAACAGTTTACAGTAAAATTTGTTTCAAAACACTCTTCAGTCTGAGAATATTACTTACAGCATTAACCATTTGTTGTACCTCACAAATTCTAGTCTCTTTCGTGTTATTAATTCATAAATACTTATTATTACAAAACAATAAATCAATGCTTAGCGCTGCATATGTGAGATGAACAAAATAAATGTGCTTTATTACTTGTTCTGTAATTACAAACAAGATACACATTTAGAAGAACTTTATGTAGCAATGGATTATTCAAAATCCATGAATACACTTTTCACACACTCTTAGACAGCATTACTATTAGTGTGACAAAAGAGTAAAAGGTGTCCATTTTGAAAGAAATAGTTATTTCGAGTTACTCACAACACCGAAAGCCGGTCTGAGTATTGAAGTTCATGCCAATCTTTCTATCTTTTTGTTTGTTTGTTTGTTTGTCAGTGTTTCTGTTTATCCGCAACATGTCTCCTTGAAGGGAGGAAGGTAGCACCACCAGAATGTGGCACGTACATTCATATTGTTACTGGTTAGGTGGAATTTGAGTTTCAGGTTAATGGATGTCATTAAGTGCATTAGCCAATCAGAGTTTAAAGGTGTGGATCAGACCCGCCTGCGAGCGCTATCTAGTTGATGTTGTATTGCTTCGAAACAGGGTTATGATTGCTATGATTTTAACAGTCTGGCAATAGCTTGCTACACAACAAAGATTTGTGTCAGTCTGAGAATGAACGGATCCACTCAGTCACTCAAGTATCTTAAGTCATAATCAAGATATCTAACTTCTTAGCTGACGTCACAATCAAAATCTCCAACACGAGTCGAAAAGCCTGTCATGAAATTGTATGAATTGTAGGCCTTTGGTGAAATTACAATTTAATAAGCATTCTTAAATTAATTAATTACCTATTCACATTATCATCTAATTAATAAATAATAAAGTTAAATGATCTTACTTGTCCTTTTGTTAAACTATCCCAGGTATCAGACCCCTCTGGGAGAAGTGAGTGTAACAGTTCCATTCTTTCCCGCAGAGGAGGCAACAACAATGAGGCGCCTATTGATAATGTCTCACCTATTGCCTAAAATATAAAGCCAAGAATACCAAGATCAGTCTATTATCACTGCATAATATGCCGCATTTCCCATCCACAGTAATGATAACGGTTAAAAACATGTTTCCCAGAATGCAGTATTCTTACATTTGTTTCCACAATTTTATTGCTTAATCTGTTTCAAAGAATTGACCAGTGAAACTGTGAGAACCTGCTCAGAAGGCATGACATGATTAAATGACTGACCACATGCCATAATTTCTAACTGACAAGAAATATTTTGTTTGAGACTTAAATGGGAACCACAGACATTGCAGCCAGTACATGTTTTGAATTAATGGATGACAAGGGTTCTTCTATCCTTTAACTCTTACCACTCTGATGTCAAAGTTTAAAATTTTCAACTTAAAGTAATAGACGAACTGGTAGTCATGTTTCAACAAATTTGGTGGAAGATGGTGCTGTCGTAGACAGCATCCACCAAAATTGTTGAAAAATGTACATCAGTTTCTTTGCTAGTGACACAGTAAAAGATAGAATATTGACATGGTAAGGGTTAATAATCAGGAGGGTAAAAACATATATCCAGCGGTCTTGAGAAATGTGTGTGTTTATTTATATGTATGAATGAATGCATGCTAACACAGCTCACCTCTTGCACGGCAGGTGGTGTGTTTGTGTCCATCAATCTGAACAACAGGTTCCTGAGGGGTTGGGCCTGGTTGCCTAGGACACTATTAGCTATGCCTCCAGCCAGAGCTAATGATAAGTGAGTGCACAGTAACTTCAAGCACAGCATTACAAAATCCTGGTGATCCCTAGCATAGAAACAGTCCAATCAAATAATGCAATGTCATACACACATGTATTTATTCATGCACTCATGCGTCAACACACAAACACAAGCGCACCCATCTGACAGAGCACACATGCACACGTGCGCACACATGCACACGTGCGCACACACACACACACACACTCACACACAATGCATGCATGCACACACACGACCATACACTCATGCACATACATGTACACATTATGTGTGCATGCACGAGTACATACATCATAAAACAAGCTTGAATAGCAGTGTACCGCTAAGGTTTGTAATTGGACTAAACTCAAATCTATTTAAATGTATACAAACACTGTAATCAATAGGAGTTTCACTTCGGCAGCACATTTACGTAAGAAAGGTTGTCAAAATAACAAAAGTTAGTCATAAAACCTAGTAAAACCTAGTAGCTTTGTATGCTTTTATCGTTATTACCAGACTAAAATGACTACCCTGACTCTATGTAGGATATATATATATATATATATATATATATATATATATATATATATATATATAACGCTCAGCATGATAATTCAAACCATGCACTTTTTCAGTGATAAAACAACTTACTGTGTCGAGGTAAATGGCTGTGGTTGTAGACTTTCAAAGCCATGACAATATCTTTCTAGAAAACAACGTAGAAGGCTAAATGTTGCTTCTTGTAGATCAACACAGAATGGTCTCTGCCATGCAATAACATGCCTAGAAATAAACTAAGAAAATTTATCAAATTTCTTTTCCACGAGTGAGATGACATACTTACCTCCCTAACACTCTTGATATACTAGTATATCGGCTCTAAATTCAATAATATTCGGAATTATAAAAAGTTAGGTGCCCCTAGTGGGCAGGTTGGATGTACACAGTCATGCACATGTCAGACTCCACCACTGCACATGTGCATACTAGTACTTCTGTTACTAAATATTGGCTGATATAGAAGCAACTATTCAAATAACCAAAGGACCAGGCCTCTGTGGGGTGGAGGCCGGGATCCTGTTAGGGAGGTATGTCATCTCACTCGTGAAAAAGAAATTTGATAAATTTTCTTATTTCACATCATGAGAAGATACTTACCTCCCTAACACTATTGATAAAAGCCAGAATTTGAAAGTAAATTTGGCGGGAGGGAGGCATGGTCCTAAAACCAGTTCGCCCTCGAAGAGACTAGCTCTTTGAAATTATGTCTGAAAATACAACCAGGGATAGAATTATGCATCGGATAATCGACCGATGAAGAGATATATCGAAAAGGCAAATGCGCTCCCCACCCCTCTTTCTGAAGAAGGCGAGGAGACAAAAAAGCGCTGCTGTTAAATGAATAGCATGTTCTCTAATACTTGAAAATAAGTATTACTGGACATTGGCAAAAGAAGAATGGCTTCATTTTCAAAAACTCTCTGAAAGAACCGCAATTAACCCTTTAACGACTAAATTTGTTCAAAAAATTAAAATATTTACTTATTGAATGTCCATTTGCAGGCCAAGAGAAGACTGTTTTTTAACATTTACCACTGGAATGACTGGCTCTGTTATCGAGCCAGTCATTCCAGTGGTAAAATTTCAAAAGTGGTCTTCTCTTGGCCTGCAAAAGAACATTCCCCAAGACCGCTACAGAGGCCGGTTTTGGCCGGCTTCATTGTGAAAGGGTTAAGAGACATTAACCATCAGCATATTAAATAAACACATGACACAATCAACAAGACAAAAAAATTAAATGGTCATATATACTGACCTCTGATCTCTTGAGCGCGGAAAACACGTTTTCCCCATACGGATGAAGAGAATGAAAGCCGGAAAATAGTAGGGACTCCCTACTAACAAATGTGATATTTGTAAATAGCAGAGGAGGAAAACTAATTACAAATAAATACCTCTGCATTATTTTCTGAGAACTGAGACGGCGAACGGGTTGGAAGTGTCACGGAGGTAATGGTCAGTAAAACTCGATTCACAGTGCCATTGAGCTACTGACATAATGTCTTCAACAACCATTAAATAATGCTATGGAAGTTACCACACCACAGACACTATGAGCATTGGCTCTATGTACTTGTACTCCAGTGGCTGTCTTATGACAGAATTGACTGTATTCTACTATCCATCTGGAAATAGTGTCTCTTGACACCCTACCATGGGGTTCAATATATGACAACCATAGGGAGCATGGGTCTGTCCGCCAAACTTTAGTCCTCTTTTTGTACTTACACATATGTATTTAAGCCATGGACAGGACACCTTGGTTTAGCACCAGGATCATATCTGGTTAAGGCAGGTAAAACTATAGGTTGACACGGATATTTTAAAGATTGATTCTTAGCTAAGAAATTCAATCTCGGTAGAAACTTAAGGCCTTCACCTGTAACTATATAACGGTCAGGCTCAGCAGACAAGGCATGAATTTCACTCCTGCGTCTGGCTGAAGCTGCCGCAGTTAAAAATACAGTTTTAAGTGTCAATAGTTTCATAGAAATAGCACTAAGAGCGTCAAAAGGTTTATCACTCAAAACTTCAAGAACCAGAGAAAGACTCCATGACAGTGTCTATGGAGGATTTCTCAGTCTAAGATTGCCCATACCTTTGATAAGGGTGTTTAAAACACATACTTCATCACTTCCCCACTTTGCCAAGCAAGGGATAACAGTCAATAATGCTGATTTGCATCCAGCAATAGAATTAGGTTTAAGACTATAGGCATCATACAGGTGACAGAGAAAATCAGCTACTACCTGAATAGATGCATCCATTGGATTGATACATCTCTTTGAGCACCATTCTGCAAATCTGTTGATTTTATAATTATATGCTCTGGAGGTTGACCGCCTTCTGGCTCTGGCCATGAAATTGGCTGTTTGCTCAGAAAAGCCCTCCTTAATTGCCGATTTTTTGACAACATCCATGCAGTCAATTGAAACAGTGACGGATTGTTGTGAAGGGACTTGCTCTGAAAGATAATATTGTCCATCAGGGGCAGAGGAACCGGATTGCAAACCAGAAGGTCAAGCAGATCTGTAAACTATGATCGGCTTGGCCAATTTGGGGTGATCAGAAGCACTTGGCAATCCTCCTGCTTGATTTTCTGCACGTGCATACATTCCCTTCCAACTGATAGCTAGTGCATCTATTGTGATAGTGCTTGGATCTGGAATCGGAGAAACGTACATCGTCGTCTTCGCATTCTTCTTCATTGGGAATAAATCTATGTTGGGTTTTCCCCAGTGATTGAACAGATGATTCGCCACACATTGATTTAGTTGCCATTCCATAGGCAGAATGCTCATCCTTCGGCTCAATGAGTCTGTTAACAGATTCAGACTTCCCGGAATATGAACTGCTTTCAAGGTGATCATATGATCCATACACCTGCAAAGCAGCTTCCACGTCATCATACAGAGACTGGGCGACTTAGTTCCGCCCTGGCGGTTTATGTAACTCACTACTGTTGAGTTGTCTGAATGTATCAACAAACTTTCCCTCCACTTCTTTTAAGAAGTGTTCCAGGCCTAGATTACGGCTCATAATTCTAGCATGTTGATATGTTCCTTTGACTGATCCAGATTCCAAAGCCCTGATATTGTGGCTTCTTTCAGGGAAGCTTCCCATCCCTCCATCGATGCATCCATAAACATCGTTATCTGAGGGTGGGGAAGGGTCAGCATGACCCCAGCCAGGAGATTCCCTCTCTCCGTCCACCAATGATGATGATGAATGAGAGGATTCAACACTTGAATGCGCGAGTCCAGAGATCCTGAACTCTGCGTCCACTGAGTCATGAGAAACAGCTGAATTGGCTGCCTGAGGAATGACTGGTTCCATTGAAACCATCAGACATAGCATTCTCAGATAGTCTCGTGCTAGAATATAACGACTGCTCCAAACCAATTGTATGCACGAGAGGAGATTCTCCACATGGATAAACATATCCTTTCTCCAGATCGAAGAACATACCCAGGTAAACAAACTTCTGGGATGGAGTCAGCTCTGATTTCTGAAAGTTGATTATTCAGCCTAAATCTGTGTTTTCAAAACTATCACGCTTTCTCGGTTGTGTGCTTTTAGCAACCAGTCGTCTATGTAAGTGTGGACTGCTATATTTCGCCTGCGGAGGTATGCTGTGATAGCTAGGACCACTCGAGGGAAGACCCTCGGAGCCATCGAAATTCCAAATGGGAGAACTTTGAATTCCCATTGGCATCCCAGGAAAGCAAATCTCAGGAACCCACGAAAACTGCTTGCAATGGGAATGTGGAAATAAGCATCTTTTAGATCTATCGATGCTGTCCACATCCCCTTCTCTAACCCCAACAACACCGATCTTATTGTTTCCATTTTGTAACTTTCCGTGTCTATAAATTTGTTTAGGGGTTTGAGATTGAATAGAAGCCCGGGCAATGTTGCGCCAGTTGAATTGCTTCTTTTAGAATTAGAGAATCTATCTCCTCATCTATGCACAACCGCGTGTCTGGATCTCTTGGGATTTGAGTCCAGACCGGGACCAGAGACAGATGCAATGGCGGACCTATTATCCACTCTGGACTGTATCCGAGCGAAAGCCATTGCAAGACTAAGCGGTCCTGAATTAATCGCTCACACTCCTGAATGTGAAAAGTCAATTGAGCTCCCATTGGTGCACCTAGGGTTTGCGGGATGCACATAAATTCTAGAAGCGGGCGTGTCTCTAGTACGTGTGACGACACCTGAGTGGAACCAGTGATAACCGAAAATCTTCTTATGCCATCAGGCCCGGTTACCACACGCCGCTCCTCGCGTGCCGCGCCCAGCGCGACGTTCACCTCGGTGCGCGGGCTGTTGCCTGGTTGGCTGAGCCTGGAGCGCTGGCTGACATACAGCAACACGCTGCTGCTGGCGCGGCCGCCGAGGTTTCCGAGCCCGACTGGCCTGCTGGCCTCTGACAATGCCAGCACCGCCACGAGCGTACTGCTGATGAGCAGCCCAGGGCAGACCATGCATGTGTTCTCTGCGTAGCATTTCAAATTGTGCACGCAGTCCCCTCTGGTTGTTGACCAAGTTCATAGTCTCCTGGAGGTGCCGACAACCCTCACCTCCAAACAGACCAGGGCCTACCATCAGCGTTTGCAATAAGGGCGACTTGAGCTCCTGGGATGGGCACAGATTGTCCAGTGCAAATGTGCACCTCGTTCTCAGTGACTTGTTCAGACCTAGTCAAATAGTCCAACGCCAGGTTGATACCATCCTGGATAGCTCGATGGACCATACCTGGACTACGCTGCTGGTGAGCCGAGGCTGCCACTACCCCTGATAGCAGCTAGGAGACGTGGGACAGCGCACTGAATGCTGCCTCCGAACTCTCCTCAGTGTCACGCAGTGTGGCATTAGCTGAGCGCTAGCTCGAGCACAGTGCTCCCGTGTCAGCGCGAGAGCCTGGTCGCGTGTCTCCCCCCTCCACCCCCCAGTGCCGCGATCGTCCGCTAGACCATACAGTGTACTGACTGGCAGTAACCCAGCAGCATCTAGCAACCTCGCAGGGGGGGGGGGTCTTCGAATCGACTCTTCGGCCGCAGCAAACATATCTATATGATCTCTGCGGACGGCAGCGCCTGAGCCGAGGTGGCTTTGCCTGTAACCACACCCGCGGGTTACTGGTGGCCGCTTCAACCATGGCAAGCTCTGGTCTGACAGCGAGGAGCTACGCACACACGTCCGACCAGTCTTCATCCGTAGCCACCTGCAAACTGCCGACGAGCAGCGGGCCCTCGTCATCTTCAATGGCATTCGCAGGTGGGGCTGTGGAGGAGGCTATAGACGTACCCGGCTGCCCGGGGAATGCATACGGACCCGCGCGGGCCGGCATGACATTCTCGGCGAGCAGGCGTGCACCAGGGCCGCGTTCGTGTGAGGGTCGTCCGTAGAAGATTCCATGGCTAAACGTGGTATCTTATACAGGCGACCATCCGCTCCCAAGTGGACCACAGGCTGACTCATGAACCCCGCTCCCGAGGGAGTGGTACCATAGGAGCGAGCGACCGCACTCCCCATGAGGGGAGTGTAAACGCTCGCATCCATGGCATTATGACCATCCTGTGGGACGAGCAGGTAGTCTTCGTCATCTTCCTGGTCAGGAAAGTTAGACCAGGATTAGGCCCGTAGGCAGATGACGAGGGTACTCCGCGAGTGAGCGTGGTCACAGGCCCGATGGTCGGGTCCCTCCTGATGCTCCTCGCGCCGCTAGATCACCAGGCGAGGCGAACATCAAAGCCTGGGTCCGAGCCGACCGCCCCTGGATCATTGAAAGCTTTGTCCGAACTAGGAGGGCATGATCCAGGGATGGGGGCTACCTGCACCGAGGACGATGTGCAGGACGGAGAAACACCTGAGCCTGGTAACAAGCCGTGAAGCATGTCAGGCATCAAGTCTTTCAACGTCCTATGCATCTCACTCACTAACTGTACCTCGAAGGCCTCCAGCTCACCCTTCTCGGAGTCCTTCCTATTCTCCTTCTCCTCTTTCCTCATCCTCTTGCCGTCATCATCTTCGCCTGTAAAGAGAAGAGGTTAGATCCTGCCCCCACTCCTTACAAATACCACATTTGCTAGAGGACCTACAGCCAGTACAAGATGGGCAGAGGTGGGGAAAGAATTTAGCCTTGAGGTGCCTATCACAAGACGAACATGATGACTTCTGAAAGGGAGACACATGAAGAGAATGAGTATTTTAGTTTGTTAATCTTGTTAAAGAATTAAAAAATCAAACTAGAGAAATGAAAGACAACCACTTTTACTGACAACCCCGAAGGGACAGATGTCTTCAAAACTAATAATAATAACCCAGTCAGGGATAAAACAAGAGCCATCAGAAGACGGCGTATCCCCCCGGATCCAAACATTTCAGATAAACATACATCGTAGCTAAACTGTAGGATTTGTGTTGACATCTTGAAATGATTGCCAGAGATGGACGGACCGACAGACTGACACACATACATTCTATACAGACGCATGGATGTACAGGCATACGGATAGCACATGCACATCTTCAAGTGGTAATGCGAATCCTTACTAAGTTTCAATAGAATCACAGCTAAATTGTAGGAGTTGTGTTGACAAGAAATGATTGGTACTGCGGCTTAAAGGTATTTAAAGGGGGATAACGCTGTAATGAATAATTTTCTGGCCCAGAAAAAAGCACATGCACATCTTCAGATGGTAATGACTATATTTACCTTGTTTCAAAAGAATTGTAACTAAACTGTAGGAGTTGCACTGACAAGGATGGACCACCAGACATTTTGGACAGATGGATGGCTATACAAGTATACGGATAGCACATGCACATCTTCATGTCATAATGATAACACTTACCAAGTTTCAAAGGAATCGCAGCTGAACTGTAGGAGGAGTTGCATTGACAAATGATTGGCAATGTAGTTTATCTATCGGCTTTAAGATATTCAAAGGGGGATAACTCTGTAATGAATAATTTTTTGGCCAAAAAAAGCACATGCTCATCTGCACATGATACTGATAATGTGGACAAAATTTAAAGTTAATCCATTGAGACCTCTAGAAGGAGCTGCGTTGACAAGAAACAAGATTGTCTGAGATGGATGGACTGACAGATGGACATACATCCATTTTGGACAGATGGATGGACGTACAGGTGCACGGATACTAGATGTACACCTACATGTGGTAATAATAACACATAGCAATTTTCAAAAGAATCGGAGATAAACTGTAGGAGGAGTTGCGTTGACAAGAAATGATTGGCAATGCAGTTTATGTATTGGCTTTAATATATTTAAAGGGGGATAACTCTGTAACAGACAATTTTTCGGTCGCGAAAAAAGCACATGCACATCTGCACATGATACTGATAATGTGGACAAAATTTTCAGTTAATCCATTGAGACCTCTAGGAGGAGTTGCGATGACAAGAAATGATTGTCAGAGATGGATGGACTGACAGATGGACACATACATTTTGGACAGACGGATCGACATACAGGTACACGGATAGCACATGAACACCTACACGTGGTAATGATAACACGTACCCATTTTCAAAAGAATCAGAGCTAAACTGTAGGAGGAGTTGCGTTGACAAGAAATGATTGTCAATGCAGTTTATGTATCAGCTTTAAGATATTTAAAGGGGGATAATTCTGTAATGAACAATTTTTTGGCCACGAAAAAAGTACATGCACATCGGCACATGATACTGATAATGTGGACACAATTTAAAGTTAATCCATTGAGACCTCTAGGAGTTGCATGGACAAGAAATGATTGTCAGCGATGGATGGACTGACAGACAGACATACATACATTTTGGACTGACGGATGGACATACAGGTACATGGATAGCATGTACACACCTACACGTTGTAATGATAACACGTAATTTTCAAAAGAATCAGAGCTAAACTGTAGAAGGAGTTGCGTTGACAAGATATGATTGGCAATGCAGTTTATGTATCGGCTTTAATATATATATAAAGGGGGATAACTCTGTAATGAAACATGATAGCCGCACATGATACTGATAATGTGGACGAATTTTAAGTGAATCCATTGAGACCTCTAGGAGTAGCGTTGACAAGACGGGGACAGACGGATGGACATGCTGATCACTATATCCCCCAGTCTTCCAGACTAGGGGGGGGGCCGGGGGAATAAAAATGTTAGAATATGAGAAAATGATTATGACACCCAGCCATCTCAACACATTCATAACATAAGATGATAATGACATCAAGAACCCTCTATAAAGAGACTATGTGTCAAGATAAAAGTAATACTGGCTGATTATGACATCAAACCTCAATGCAAAAGCCCCTTCAATGGGAGGAGATACCAGACTAAGTAGGCAAGAAATACTTTGGACTACATACATTTATCACTCAAGAATAATATAATACTATAATTATATATCTGAGACCCTATGCACAACCACAAGAGAGACTACAGTGCAATAAAGACGGCAGCAAAAAATTGATAAAATTTCAAATAATTATGTGCCATAACAACTAAACTCCCTTATCCCGAACACAGGTAAACCATCCTCTTGTGCAGAAATCACGTCCATACCATCCACCGCATCTGTCTCTTCATTGTCTGATGAGGGGTGGGACAAAAGGAGGGAAATACTATTCGTTTTATATCTCCGACCCTTAGGCATAATCATTAGAAATGTTAAAATAGAGACGTGAACGAACTCTGAGTGAAGACCAGGAGGTCTACCATCATAAGATGAGCCTGAGGACACAAAGACTCAAGGGATTAGTAGAATTTAGGCGCTGGGATAATTTAACAAGGATTCCCAATGCCTAAAATCGCGCTAGCGCCGGGCGGCCGCATTACGAAAACCGGTAACATACCACAGTTACATATCTTAAATAAATATATGGAACAATATCATCATAAAAGATGATGAGGAAGACTCCTCTGGCGCCTTAGAATCAGCCATAAAACTAGATGGATGAATAAATATATGAAAATTTGCAAAATAAGAGCATGAAATTGTTTTCTCAAGAAAACGAAAATACCAGTATGCGCATGCACAGAGGAGGGGTCTGAAATGTGCATGACTGTGTACATCCAACCTGCCCAGTAGGGGCACCTAACTTTTTATAATTCTGAATATTATTGAATTTAGAGCCGATATACTAGTATATCAAGCGTCTTAGGGAGGTAAGTAAGTTCTCATGATGTGAAAAGGTAAATGCATGGTGATATCTCTTCAGGCAATGGCGACGTCAAACTGAATGTCTGACAAAACTGTCCTCTGCAATGCTCTTGAGGAATGTTCATTTAAAGGCTAACAGAAGAATATTTTTGAAAATATACCACTGGAATGTCAGGCTTGATAATTGACCTAGTTATTCCAGGGGTAAATTTAAACGTCTTCTCATGGCCTGCCACTGGACATCATGGCCTGCCAATGGAAATCATGGCCTGCCAATGGACATCATGGCCCGCCACTGGACATCATGGCTTGCCACTGGACATCATGGTCTGCCACTGGACATCATGGCCTGCCAATGGACATCATGGCCTGCCAATGGACATCACGGCCTGCCAATGGACCATCACGGCCCGCCACTGGACATCACGGCCCGCCAATGGACACCACGGCCCGCCAATGGACACCACGGCCCGCCAATGGACACCACGGCCCGCCAATGGACATCACAGCCTGCCAATGGACATCACGGCCTGCAATGGATATCACGGCCTGCCAATGGACATCACGGCCTGCCAATGGGCATCACTGCCTGCCAATGGATATCACGGCCTGCCAATGGACATCACGGCCTGCCAATGGACATCACGGGCTGCCAATGAACATCATGGCCTGCCAATGGACATCATGGCCTGCCAATGGACATCATGGACTGCCAATGGACATCATGGACTGCCAATGGACTGCCAATGGACATCATGACCTGCTAATGGAGATCATGGACTACCAATGGAGATCATGGACTGCCAATGGACATCACGGCCTGCCACTGGACATCACAGCCTGCCAATGGACATCATGGCCTGCCAATGGACATCATGGACTGCTAATGGACATCATGACCTGCTAATGGAGATCATGGACTGCCAATGGACATTTGATAAACAAATATCTTGATTTTCTTGCCCAAACCATTCAGACAAGAAACGACATTCATTTTGTTGTGAAGAACAATATCTTGAATATTTTTAAACTAATATGACTTGGATGTATTCAAGTTTCATTCCGATAGGCTTAACCAATCAAAGTGATTTGCTAAGCACAAAACTTAATGGGGAACACAAACAGAGAATGGTCAAAGCACTCAAAATTAAGCTTTTTTATCATCTAAATAAAATAACCTAGTAATATTGTTTGGATATTTTCAAATTCCTTAATAGTAAATGTCACCATGCAGTCATTTTCTTCAATTTCTCATGAGAATCACATCAATTCTGACAACTTTCCATTAAATCATGTATATTGTTTACACTGTAAAACTTCACTTGTGCTAGTTCTGACCAGTGTACAACAAAATATACTGAGAGACACATCTTATCATTTCAAGTTATTTATATTAGATCAGTTAAAATTTCCCATCTTCTCATTAAAATGTATCCAGATATTTCATTTAGAATGTTATAACAGTACTGAAATATTATTTAACAAGTATTGGTATGTCGTCACTGCTAGGTGAACAGGTTTAGTAACACATTGCTTGTGAAAGCATTATTAACATGTAAATCAATGTCCTACATGATACTACACTACGTGGGTAAATCAGATGCTTAGGCCTGTGCTTGTCGAGCCATCGGGCAGTTTGACAAAACTTTACCCTCCACCGATGAATTCCCTATATCTTATTTTCAAGGCAACCATACAGGAAAACTGTTGAATATTTTGAAATTAATTTGACTGTAAGCTGTTGAGGCAAGAAAGGCCACTTCCAGTCAAATTAATTTCAAAATATTAAAAGGAATAAGTATTATATTGTATAGAATGTACTTTTCCAGGGATTTGTTGGTGAATCGAAAAAAGCATCCGCTTTTGTTTCTACGAGAATTATTAATACTTACCAGATGTACTATTATGATAATGTCTATTATCTAGCCTAGCTCAAAATAAACAATTAAAACTCCACACTCCATGGTCCTGCCCATACTGTGTCCGGGAATTACCATAGCCTCCAGGTACCGAGTCAATTCCCGAGTAGTCAGATTTGTCTTGTTTGCCTTGACAAAACAGCAAAAGCAACTCAGCCTCACCTCAACGGGGCGGCTTAAGTAGGGCATAGCACATCTGGTAAGTATTAATAATTCTCGTAGTAACAAAAGCGGATGCTTTTTTGATTCTACATAGAATACTACCTATCAGATGTAATATTATGATAAACTCCGGATTTCGACAGCCACGAATTCTGGTCGGCAGAGGCGAGGCTCGAAACAGCTCTCATCTACCAGCCAAAGAGAAGGATTGTGAAGAGACTGAGAACCCCCTAAGGCAGTCCATGAGAGTGCAAATCTGATTAGATTCTCAAATTGAAATGAGTCTCTTGTCTGTTCATAATGAATAAATATACTCAAGCATCAGACATTCCACTTAGAAGTCGGATAATTCGAGTGCAAGTGAAAAAACATGAATTAGTTACTTAAACTAGGAAACACTAACCAGTCTGAGTGCTTGTCCTATGTGTTTGTCCCAGGAGCTCGCCCATCCACGGTTGTTCCCTGGCTATATCCATCTCCTGCATCAGTGCCTTGTGGAAGCCCTTGCAATGTATAAGTTAAGAGAGGTCGGATGTGGCTTAATTAAGATTTGACAAATTTGCGACGCCAACGATTAAACGCGCTAGAGATATCGTAAAGATAGAAACAGTAAATGACGACTTGGCATGCCACTGCGCTACAGACATCACCACCTCTAATGAGACACCCTTATAAAGGGCCGATGCTGCTGCTAGTGCTCAGACTTGATGGGTGTTTGCACGATCAATTTGCTTTCCTGTTGTGATTTTATGCGATATCTGAACAGCATTAACTATTCATCGAGAAATAGTATCTTTCGAGGCGGGAAAATGAGGAGCCTTGAAACAAAGCCAAAGGGACTTCAGGTCATCTTTCTACTCCTCTGTACGTTTCCTGTACATTTTCAGACATCTGACCCGTCACCAAGCAGAAGAGCTTGGATCATGTCTGACTAGACTAGGCAAATTGATCGGTTATCCTGAATATTTAATTTTCAGACATCTGACATGACACCAAGCAGAAGAGCTTGGATCATGTCTGACCAGACTAGGCAAATTGATCGGTTGTCCTGAATATTTAAGTGACTGACTCTTTGCCAAAAAGCAAAGATGCGGTAGTACTCTTAAACCTTCATCCATAATGACAAAATGATCTTGTTCGGCAGAAAGCGCATGAATTTCGCTTCTCGTTCTCGCTGATGCTGCTGCAACCAAGAAAACAGACTTACGTGTTAATAGTTTAATATCTATAGATCTTATCTTTATGATAACCGGATCGTCCAGAGTCGACACACTTCCTGTCATCGTCATTCAGTCTCTTATTAGAAGCCTTATTAGACTGTCCATGTCCCTGTGAGCCGGATGCCCGATGGGCACCACGGCCTGATGGATGGAAGCGCGATCTCTGCCATTGCCGCTGCTGATCCTGTCGATGTTGCTTGTAGGACTGCTGCGGAGTCCTTTTCGTCGACTTCCACGACTTGCCAACTACTTCTTGCTCAGCAACCATTGATGCCACATTGGACAGCTTCCCTTGTCGAGCTGCCAAACAAGCCCGGATCAAAGCGGTCCTCATTTCTGGTCCTCGTTCTATGCAATCGAGAACCATCCTCCTTCGTTCAGCCAATGTTCTGGTCATTACCCAGCTGGCCAGGCAATCTTGGGATAGGCACATAGTGTCCCGGACTACTCCGGGAGCAGCTTCAGTCACCTCCTCACCTTCCGCCATGCAGGTCAGCATCCCCTGCAGGAGAGCTCATTGAACGCATCTTTGTTAGCCGAAGAAACCATACATTGAAAACGACGCTTGGACTTTCCAGCTAACAGTCTATTCCAAACCTCGCGTTCCTTCATTGACAAACGAGGAATGCGAGCATATTGATGATAGGCCAGCTCCGGAATGCGGACCCTACTCCTGATACCTTTGAGGGCTTTCGGTAACGTATACTCAGGTTGAACCAAGTGGTACGCTGCGACTTCCAACATGTCGGAAGTCTGAGTATCTAAAGGTAGTGTAGGAATGACTCAAGAGCCACTGGACAGAGCGCTAGCCGCACATTCTGACATCCGCTCCATCGCTGGAGCGCGCCGAGACCCTTGGTCTGAAGCCAACCCGAGATGGTTGGCCATCCAGGCAAGAACCTGCACCACTCAGCCTCAGAGCAGAACAAGGATTTATCCATCAAGGGACTACCATTCTCATCCTCCTTCTCATCCTTGGATGAAAAAGTTGCAAGCGATCCCTGCTGAGAACCCTGGACCAGGCTTCCAATTTGAAGGGGGTTCACGGTTCGGCTACATGCGGAACTCTGACAGAAGCCGTAAAATACGGCCCCGATCGCAGTCCAAACGCTATAACCTCCGGGTGGAAAATGCCCGATGGAACGACTAGAGATCGCGGGGGTGGGGGGCCTGTGGGATTGGATGGAAGCTGTCTCCAGAGAGAGAACTGGCATGCCAGTATCTCCCAACAGCAATTCCTCCTCTGCCATCGGCTTCGCAATCCTCTCTAGTCGCTCATGCCTATCATTGTCGAATTCCCCCCCAAGATCCGATAACCACTTAACGCATACATCGCAAGGAGCTCCAACCCTACACCTGGCACAGGCACAGGCGACGCAGTGATGGCCAACAAACTTCCGCTTCATCAAGTGCTAACATTTCGAGCAGAGCGTGTCTGGAGGTGCTTTGCCCTGCCCCTTCACTTTCTGTTAACACAGAGTACATGGCAATAGGAATCGAGCACTAACGCACATTAGCTGGATTTTAATCATCGATTACTAAAAAGACTATGAGCAGGATTAAATCTTTTAAATTATTAAGTTAAGAATTTTTAAAACACAACTCGGATACTAATAATGCTAAGAAACCCAAGAATAATAACACTGATCGCTACAAACACCCTCGACAGTAAAGCGAGAGCTACATGTAACAAATCAGCTACAACCGAGTGTATAGATACACCAAACCAAAACAAAACACTACATACATGTATGGGCGCCACCATCTTGGCTAAGGGCGCATCCATCTTGGAAGGAACCAAGACGCAAGAGAAATTAACCAAGTAACCGGATAATAAATTCTAGATTGATACAACCTGCCCTGGAGACGATTTTCCTTTGCCTTCCATGGAGACGATGATACAACCCATGAAAAGCACTTCCAAATGCACAAATTTGGCAAATTTTAAGAGCTTCAAAAAACAACTAGTTGTTTTTGCAAAATAGATGAGTATGACTGTACTCAGGAATTGACTCGGTACCTGCCGCTTATTGTAATTCCCGAACACATGGGCAGGACCATGGAGAGTGCAGTTTTAATTGTTTATTTTGAGCTAGACTAGATAATAGACATTATCATAATAGTACATCTGGTACTGTAATTTCTCGACTAAAGGCCGCCCTCGAATATAGGACGCTGTCCCAAATTTGACAAAAATCCGCCAAAAAAACTTGTATTCAAGTATAAGACGCTGTTAAATTTAGAAAAAACGTACTTTTAAAAAATCGAAAATTGGTATCAAAAATAACCATCACTCCGCGTCATGTTTAATGCATGACTCAAAATTATCATGATGTTAGAGAAATTATTAAATAGGACCGCCTAAATATAGTGTATCTTCAATAAAGATTGTTTATTACATCAAAATCAATCTAATTTTGGCATAAAATGTCTCCTTGAAAACATCGAAATCGCGTGATAGAAACAGATTGTAATGGCTCTTTTGCGTTTGGAGGCGCTGTGTGATCTTATGCGCTAACGGGAGTTGGTTATCTGGCTCTTTTGTGTGTGGAGGCGCTGTGTACTCTTATGCGCTAACGGGAGTTGGTTATCAAACAGGTACGGGAACATTCAGTTCCTATCGCGCAATAATGATATATAGCAATTTCCGAGTTCCGAGTCCAGAATATTTATATCCGAGTACTCGCTCTAATTAGAATAAAGATCTTTTGCGATTGGAGGCGAATCACGTGATTTATACACGTATCTTTTCTCGACGCCATTTTATGTCAAATTCTGGATTAATTTTGATGTAATAAGTGATATGTATTAAAGAATAAGCAATATTTAGGCGCCCCAATTTAATAATTTCACTTCCGCTTGGTGTTTTTGGAATATACATTAAATATAGTCGTCAGGCGGCGCGAATTGGCTAGGGTAACATTTAGTTCAATTTCTGTGGTATAATCTGTGACTTTTTAAGAAAAAATTTCGACCCAAAAATGTGCGGAAGGAATGTTCTCGATTATAATACGCACCCTCCTTTCTAGTACATGTGTTTTGCCCAAAAAAACTGCGTCCTTTAGTCGAATTTTAACGGTAAGTATTATTCGATGTAGAAAGGGTTAACATTCTGCGTCTAGGGTTCGACAATGATGTGCAAAACCTTCATACATGATATGCAATGGAATATAATCTGAATTATGTGATAAATTGGATAAGATACAAATGTCTTAACTTTCTTATGAACTCATTAAAATTTGTACACAGATACCGTGCATGAATACCGCTCACTGACCTGTCTGTTGGCAGGGCTGTCCAAGCCACTGTGTGTGATGTACCAGCTGAGATCTGGTGCACACAAACTCCTTCAAGACCTGACACTTTCTTTGGACGAGTCATTGGGCTCTGAGAATGACCGTGTCCACACTGTCCCATAGCGTTGTTTCCCCACGAGTACACCTCATTATCTACAATGTATTAAATACAATCAAACTATTTAATGGTCAAACTGGCCAAAACCACATCTGCAATTCTCCTGATAATGTCAATTTGCTGGTCAAGAGACTGTTTTTGAAAATTTACCACTGGAATGGCTGGCTTCATTCTCAAGTCAGTCATTAGTGAACAATTTTCAAAAATAGTCTTCTCTTGGCCTTTAAATAGACATGCACTGAGCAAAGATTTCATATTTCTTGACAACTCTTTCTCATTAAAGGGTCATGCGAGTACATTATAGAGCAATAAGCAGCAGCCTTGAAAGACATATGGTATTTTAGAGTGACACACACCATAGGGTATGTCATGAGAGGCCAGAAAAATGGATGCAATCCAACCACTAAATTCACCTGCTTGATATAATTCTACCTGTTACTGTTATTTCAAAAGGCTAACTATTGCCTTTACCATCACAAATTTATGCAGACTGGATATGTACAATGTATTGATCAATGATGTGACAGTGACCAACTAGCTAAGTAGTAATGATACTAAGAAATTTCAATGTAAACTGTCTATGATTACCTATTGTGAGGGCAACACAATGACTGTCTCCGTGTGCCATGTCCATTACACGTATAGTCTGCAGGTCTTCAATAAGCCGAGGCCTCAGAGCCGTGAATTCTGAAGAACCACACCCAAGACATGAGCCACAACCCCAAGCATAAAGCTGACAAAATAATAGGCAATGTCAAAATAACGTCAGCTGAATAAAATTAACTCTTGATAAGCAATTTTAGCTGCTACACTTAGAGCGTATATATATATATATATATATATTCTCATGCATACCAGTAATACAATGCACCTACTTTATATAGGTACATATTATTATTATTTCTATAGTAATAATTCTGCTTATTTTCTCCTATCATACACTCATGTTTCCTCAAACACTTCCAGTTTATCCATCCATCATATGACGTAATAACCAACTATGTAACGTGTAGGATGACATCATGAATGAAGTAGATAAGTTCGTCATGAATGCATAATTGGTGACGGGCTGAACGTTGTTGTATGAATTGTATGTCTTTACTATTTAATAAACGTGTTGTTAATTATTTTGAAACTAATTTGACCGGATGCTGTTGCTGCCTTAGGCAGCAACACCACCCAGTCAAGTTAGTTTCAAAATATTTAACAGCTTACACGTATAGTTTTCTGGAAATTGATAGTCAGTGAGTTCAGGGATCAATCAAACCCAACATGAGCGAGGTGTGGGTGACGCTTAGATTGAGATGGGCGGGGAATACCTAAAACTGGAAAGGTCCATTTCTACAGTACAGATCTTAGTTAGCTTTACTTAAACGCATCCAAAAGCTCGTTTAAAACGTGTCTGTATGGCGTCATTTTCTCGTAGTGATTTGCTTAGACATAGCGCGTTTGGTAAAATCTCAATACGCATCTTGAATTTTCTTGACGGGTTGAAATTTTGACACTACGGGTTTGACATTTTGAATGACGGGTTTAACTTTTATCCCTACGCGTTTGGTAGCATTTGAAAATTTTACAATAAATTAAACGCGCCATCAATTCCAACCACGGTTCTCCAGTTCTTTCGACGAGTCCTATGGCTAGAAGCAAACGGGTACTCGGCTCTTAGTCTAGGCAGACTCCGTACATGTATCTCGCGTGCTTAGCAAACTTTGAGCGATTCGTACAGCAGATTATAACTTATTTACGTCAATTTGTGGCTGAATTTATCAGAAGATGTATTTAATTTAGTGTTTCTTCGCGGGATTCATCTAATTTCTGCGTTTTTATAGTGAAAATCTCGATATATCTAATGCCGAATGGACAATCGTCTTGAACTGGAACACCATTCCATTCTGATGACGTCATCGCATATATATTTAACCTCGTTATCTTTGATTGGCAGAGATATTGTTGGAAAAGCCATCAATGGCAAATCTGTTTGGTTGTACTAATCTCATGACGCTTTGACAGTTGTGTACTATTAGACGATAGTAAAAAAGCAACATAACCTAAACAAGGATTTCCACACTTTGGCTGTGATCTGGACAAAAACCAAGTTGGATCATCTTGGGTACAAATTTTAATCTATGGATATATCGGAAACAAACTGGTCAGATTTTGCTCAAATTTTAATAAAGGAGGTTGT
Source organism: Chaetoderma sp. LZ-2023a (assembly GCA_034401795.1). Classification (NCBI taxonomy): domain Eukaryota; kingdom Metazoa; phylum Mollusca; class Caudofoveata; order Chaetodermatida; family Chaetodermatidae; genus Chaetoderma; species Chaetoderma sp. LZ-2023a. The sequence goes on along the minus strand of CM067360.1, from coordinate 87,439,514 downwards.
GTGATCATACATTAAGATTTAACAACCCTGGAAGTGATCAAAAGAACAATTTTAGGCTGTGGGTTACAATCTCTGATAACTTGGATCTATCTGACGATGGAAAGTAAGCGATAACTAGATTGTTTGGTCGATGGCGTGTCATAGCAATCGACCACGTTCACTACCCCAGGGGAGGAGCCAAATGTAATACCAGAAATGTGGCTGCAATGCAACCATGAATCTCGACTTCATGACAGCAATGAACTCTGATGATTGACTTCAAACATAAAATAAATTTAGAAGGCTTATCCACAAGGGGGCCAAGGGCCTGTAACGGTATCCTGGACGGTGTATGGCATTAAGGGCTGTCAGCACAGAAGGCCGCTACTATGTAAAAAAAGGCTGCCTATAAAATATACTGAGTATGTACATACCTATCTATCTATCTATCAAAACTTTTCAAAATATTCAGCAGGTTGCCTGTATACCCTTATCTAATTTCCACTTCCTATTTTTCTTTTGAGATGACGCGGACATAGAGGCGAACTGTCAAAATATCTCATCTGATGACGGTTGTTGCTAAGCACAGAATTATAAAAAAAAATTCTGAATAGAAGTTCTAGAGCCAACTACTACAGAATCCTTCTGCCAAATTTGGATATAATCCACCCCAAGCCGTCATGGAGAATATGCATTTTGGCAATTTATGTCCAGCCAACTAGGGTTGCAATCTGCCAAGCGGTTAAGGAGGAGTAGCGTTTTGACAATTTCTGCTAAATTTTTCATAAAGATTTTCACACAAAAATTGACCAATAATAAAAAATGCCGAAAGCATTAGGGTCCTTCCAGCCAAATTAGTTTGAAATCCGCCAAGCTGTTAATGTATGTATGAGACACGGCATCACACAATGATGTTCTGGCCAAAAAGTCAAAATCACTGATACACATGGCAACCATCTGCTGTCCGCCATCCATCCATCAACTTATGTTTTTAAACATAAGTTGACGGATGGATGGCGGACAGCAAATGGTTGCCATGCATATCAGTGATTTCGACCTTTTGGCCAGAACATCACTGTGTGATGCCGTGTCATTAGGTTTGACTTATTTACTGTATGTAAGTAAAGGTTGTATGGTGTTTTCATCATTTCTTTGATCTTTGAGAATTTGTCCCCACTGTGAACACCGGAATAAGGTAGATAAAGGTAAGTAAAGCTCCAGCTTTACAACCCTTTGCTGTCCAATATTTGTCAAGAAAATGTAAATTCCTGCTGAACCCTTTAATGGGTAAATTCGTCAAGAAAATTCCAATTGTCTCATAAAATGTCAATTTGCTGATCAAGAGTATTCTGGGAGCCAGTCATTCCAGTGATAAATTTTCAAAAATAGTATTCTCTTAGTCAGCAAAAGGGCATTTCTCAGGAACACTGCAGAGCCTGGTTATGGCTGATTTGACCATTAAAGGGTTAATAAATGCCCATTTGCAAGCCAAGGCAATTTTTTATCATTTAGAACTGTAATGACTAGCTTGGTTATCAAGCCAGTTATTCCAGTGGTAAAATCTTAAAATAGTCTTCTCTTGGCCTGCAAATGGTCATTTCTCAAGACAATTTGATTTCAGAGGCCAGTTTTGACCACTCACTGAGTCACGGTAAAAAAAAAAAATTCTTGTTCTGCATATGGACATTTCTCAAGGCCACCACAGAACATGTTTTCACCAGCTAGAGTGTTAAAGGGTCAATTGTTAAAATGTACAATTCTTATAACAGTGACTAACTACTAACTCTTGGTATGTTATTGGTATATCTAATCATGTTAGTTAGAGCTAATTCAATATAACAAACTTTAACAATTAGTTAAATTCAAACGGCACAAATGATCATGGTGAATGCACCAAAATAGTCCAAACTTCAGGGCAAACTCTTTGTCACTGATTGGAGACGTTCACTTAATCTGCAGTGTACCAGCTTCAAGTTCATCTTCAAGTCTTTCCTGTAGTGGTGGCTTCCTCATCGTCAAACATGTCATCATCAGAAGATTCACTGTCCCACACATTAGCCATCTCACCATTACTATCAGTGTCTGATTCCACATTTACAACGCCACGATGAGTGATATTTGGTTTAAAATATACGGCACAATATATAGCCAGTAATATACTATATACATGTACTGTTAGGCCCTATGACCTTACAGCGGCTGTTATGGTCATACACCGCCCTCAGACTTTAGCGCAAAAATCAAACACATTATTCATAGTTTCGCACATCTGGGCATCTTGAGATCGGCCGCCATTAAAGTTGGGGCAAACTTACTACATGCTAAAGAGGACTGCCCACACAAACGCATTGTTTACATTTTCCATGAAGTTCAAACCATTAAATCCGGTGTCTGAGAATCTGTAATAACCATGTCAGGTATCAGAAAACATGAAATCATGAGTGAATTTCGCAATATATTAAAGAAAATGTAATTAAGGTTTAACGGCCCATTGCTCGTAATGTTAAATTAGCCCCTCTGAAAATGGCGTATCTCCCAGGGTATTATGGGAAATTTGATTGTGATGACGTCATTGTGATTCTACGAATATAATACAGGGTGGGAATATCGCCTCCAACAAGGGAGTACTTCTACTATTTCATTAACAATTTCAACCGACAAGAGAAAATAAAATAATCAATTTGTTACGAATGTGTCAAAACTCTGGTGAATATTTTGAAACTAATTTGACTGAAAGCCAGCTTCCAGTCAAATTGCTTTCAAAATATTCAACATCATACTTATATAATGACTGTAAAAGTGGAATTCTGGGATTTCAGGTTCAAATGGGTAAAATGTGATAATTCATTGGTTTAGATTTGGGGCCTACTTCCCTGATAATGCAGGTTACTAGGCCAGTATTGGCCCAGTAACCTGCATTATCATTCTTGTTTTAGTAAATGTGATGTCACCGATAATGAGAACGTTATTGATTGTCGCAAGAGAGCCGCAGACACAATATATATATATATATAATATCCATTTCGTTTACCCCTGGTCACGAAAAAACAATGTTGAAGATAAACAATCCGATAAACTCGATCATCGATGCGTGTCTTTGTTTACAATTTTCGAGATAACTAACTTCAAGCACTGTCAGTAATAAGCCCGAGTTAAGATGCCGAAGCGGTCAAATATATAGCATCACACTTTCTGATTGGCAGTTTCGTTATTCCGTGTTATCTGTCTACTTTTTAGTCTGTGGCGTACACGAAATGTGCGTAGATTGATGAATTGCTCACACAAAAATATGCTATTTTCTAAACAGTCGACGCCATCTTTGCTAAATCTGATTAAATATGCGTGTATTCTCGACCAATCAGACGGTGATACCCGTTGCCGAAAACGGGTAATAACGTTACGTACTCGGATACTCCTGGAGTGAGTTCAGGAAGGCGAATGTTCGGCGAACATTCGCTTTCTACGCGGTAGTGTTCAGTTAATAACGAAAACATTTTTCGCGGTCCTGAACGCACCCCAGGCACGGGTAAAACAACTATGTACGCATGTGCATGTTTATGTAAAAGCGGTTACATATTATGTATGAAATAGCGAAATCGAAAACAACCAAATGTCAGGTTTGCAGATTTTGTAAATTGCTTCCCTTTCTGTTATAAGACAAATTTGGCATAACACTAGTCGCAACTGGTTCAAATGGGTAAAATACACAAAATATATGGAAAAATATTGTTCTAAAAAGTTATGCCCATTACGTCGGCTAAAATTAGACTATATTGTAATAAACCCATTTCAGAGAACATCTTGGTTTATTCATCCAGATTTCAAAAGAAATTGTGGATTGAAAATTTATTAAAATATACGCAGTCATCACACTAGCTTCATACTCAGTAAAGAATACCCAGGTGCGGAGTTCACTCAGGTCCATTTTATACAAAATTACGATTGATTACGATGATGACATTTCGACAATTATCATTTACAGCCACAAAAAAAGCTAAAGGCGATGCATGTACTTAACACATATATACGGCTCCATTTCCAATTTAAATTTACATGTACGGGTCCTTGACAGACTATAGACCGATTCCACTTCATGTTTAATGACGCGTAGTAAGAATCTTTGTAGCGTTACTGAATACATTTGATTGCGCGTTTGACTTTTTCCGTGACGGGTTTAAAATATTTCATGATACGTTTAACATATTGTAGGACGGGTTAGACTTTCCGTCAGATGCGGCTATAAAATAAATAAAATGCGTTTGGTGTTTGGCCACGCCTGGAAACGCTACGAGGTTTTGACGTGAAAAAGACGCATTTTTGTTTTGTTTTTGCTTCGTCAAACAGTAAAGCTAACTAAGATCTGCACTGTAGCCAAGCCCTACCACTTTCTAGCCAAGCTCCACCCACGTTGTATATGGGTTTGAACAGATTTATATACTTTGGCCCCTACATTACCATAATCCAAATTTCAAGGTACATGTAACTTTACTGTTAAGTTGTTGAATATTTTTAACCTGATATGATTGAGGGTTCTTGCTACTTATACTAACAACAGATTCCAGTTAAATTAGTTCCAAAATATTCAAAAGAATGTTTATTAAATTTTGAATCCATTAAAAACATACAATTTGTACAATTGACAAATGTGTTTCGAGTTTCATGACGGAGAACTGTACATCATTTAGCTTGTGACATAAGTTAACATGTGACATATTTGATTATGTCGCTAGATGCTTGAGTAACAGATCAGATTACTCCATTCTCTGCTGTGTTTATACTAGGCAGAAATGATGATTATCCACTTACTTCTCTTTCTGCTCAACATCAAAACAGGACAAGAAAATACAAATAAAAATTCTGTTATTCCATTATTAACCATGGATGATATGTCTGTAATGGGCAGAAGATAAAAACCACCAACAAGAGGGATACCTTTGTGGGTATGTCCCCGCTCCAACCCCATTTTTAGCTTATGATCACATTCTTCCTGCGTTGGGACGAATTTATAATTTAAATCATGACAATTATCACCTGTCCTGTTGAAGTGAGTGCTAGTGATGTCTGACTGCCACAGGCCACCTTCCTGATATACAAGCCCGCCAGCGCCTCTATAACCTTTGGCTTATACAGACGATTTGTGTCACCATGGCCAAGTTTACCTGTGAGGAAAATCACATTCATTGACAGCTGTGTTACCCAGACGTTTAAATCAGTTCCCATTTAATAGCATAGGCTATAACCAAGTTTAGAAAATTAGTAATAGATGGTCGCCACGATCTCAGACAATAGATGGGTTTATATCTAGCTATGCCCTGCCCATATCTAGCTAGCCTTGTACACGAATCAATTTTAAAACTTTGAACAATGAACTCTCAGAATTTTGCACACCCTTAGAAATAGGTGGAAATGAACGGCATGCAGGTTAAATATCAAGGGCAATTAGATAAATTAACTATGTGTCTCAGAGAGCTTTAAATTGTGTTTTGTTCTTCTGCTTGAGCAACCAATCTGATAGCATACAAACATTTGTTACAATAGATCTGAAATGTTTAATACTATTAAATGAGGGAATGTCATATTTATATCATCAAATATTTTAGTTAGTAGAGGGGCCCATTTCTAGCTATAACCCGCCTAATTCTAGCTCCATGTAACCTCCCCCCCACTTTTTCACATGTGTTGAAATTGATTTGAAAGCGGAATTCCCTGAATCCCAAATTTCAAGGGACCACATGTATATGTGTATACCGCTAAGCTTTTGAATATTTTGAAACTAATATGACTGGGGACTGACATACAACTCCCAGTCAAATTAGTTTCAACAATTTCAACAAAATATTTATTAATTTGTAAATTTATCAACGAGATGCAATTCATATACATTCGTGCCAGAGATTTCAATTTTCTTGACGGACAGATCAGATCCCTAAATTGATAAAGATGACACATATGTAATACAACAATAATTTCAATGCGCAATAACTTTGGACCCGAATATTTTGAAATCAATATGACTGAAAGCTGTTGGTGGCTGAGCCACCAACAACTTTCAGGCAAATTGTTTTCAAAACATTTAGCATATTCAGAGTTAAACCCCATGGAGTCTGTGTAAATTCAGGAAGTAGACAGTTAATACTAATACTGGTTACACGATTAACAGTGATTAGCTATGCATAAAGGAGGCTGATCTTATCTCACCATTATCACCTCCCCCGAATGACCACACTGTCTTTCCATCTTGTGACAAGGCAATCGTGTGTGAACTGCCACACGCCACCTGACCCACTCCAGTCAGGTCCTTCAACTGAGTCGGCAGATTCTTGCTGTTGCTGTCACCATGACCTGCAACAAAAATATGCCAATACTTACCAATGTAAATTGTGTAGTGCCCAACAACTTATATGCGTTAGAATCATGCATGTATGCATCTTCAGGGAGAAGAATCTAATACACATGTGTAGGATTTCTTATAAGGGTCCTTTAAAAGAGTACAGACAACACCCCCCCGCCCCAAATGTAACTGGGGATCCTCAAAACTTGTGGTAGTGGGGTTTGGGACCCCTAGATTTCTAGTTGTGGGTCCCTGGGACCTCCAAAATTTAGCTACCATGAGAAACACTGCACATACAGAAACATAGAAATCATTCATTCTACATATCCCTTCTACATATGTATATGCGTGCGTGCATGTGGTATATATCTGTAAATAACCTAAACTGCATATATAGCCTATTACATAAGTTTACAGGCACGACATTACCTAATCGTCCATAATCTCCCTCTCCCCAGGTAAACAGTTCTCCATCTTCTGTTACAGCAGCACTGTGCCTGTATCCAGCAGAAATTGTACGAACAACCTGAAATATAGCAATAACAATTTCACCACTGGTTTAACAAACTGATGAGAAGCATGCATACACTTTGTAATAAATGGAAGCATAGTACGGTGTAGTTACATAATGGAACTTTCCAGTTTATCCATCTATCATATGATGACATAATCAACTATGTGACGTGTAGGATGACATCATAGTCAATGATGTCATGAATGACGTAGATAAGTCTGTCGCGAATGCATAATTGGTGGCAGACTAGGTGTTCGTGCACGAATTGTATGTCTTTACTATGTAAGATTAAGAAAGATGCTGTTGAATATTTTGAAATTGATTTGACTGAGCAATCAGTTTCTAAATATTCAAAAGCTTACCTGTATAGTTTTCTGGAAACTGAGTTGGAGTTCAGGGATCGATTGATCTCAACATAGGCAGCAACAACACCCAATCAAATCAATTTCAAAATATTTAACAGCTGACCTGTATAGTTTTCTGGCGATTGAGTCAGAGTTCAGGAATCAATCACAACATGAGTGACATGTGGGTGGAGCTTAGCTAGCGATGGGCTGGGTATAGCTAAAACTGGAAAGGTTCAATATGTTGACTGATAAATAACCAGTCAGCTACAATTAAAGCAAGAGCTATCAAAGATTGCAACCTTTCACCCTCCCGTTTTTGTCACATTGTAATGGGATATTTTCGATTTTTTCGATCATGACTACGGTTGCAGAATCCTAGTCTATGGTTAGACAAATGTGTTAAATTTCTGCCAAATCGGAACAGGAGCTTCAAAGCTGGGTGCCTTTTTTAATTCGGCCCATGGCCAAAGTATGGAAATCCTTTCAGTGTATGATCCTCTGTTGTGTTAAAATTTGAGCCAATTCAGATCCTGAGTTTTTGATTTTGATATACTGCATTAAGACACACAGATGGACTGATGGATGGACAGATAGACCTGAATGCAGCAGTATCTTTCCCTTACAGGGTGACAGAAATCGAATTCTATTAACAGATTACAAACCACGGATGGACATTATGACTACGGTTAACCAGTTATACAGGAGGCCCAATGGCATGATGGACCTTACAGATCACCTGCCTAAAACTCAAACCTATATGCTGTATACATACAATGTAGCGTGTCCCAAATGGCAGTTGGGATACCCGAAGGAAATTCTCCTGCACTACTGACTAGTGACTACTAGGATAATTCCTACCTTTTTCCATTGTGTGGAGTTGGTGGATACAGTTGCATTCTGTTGCCTTCTCCACATGTTTGAGTCTGGATCTGGAGATAGGAGTTATCTGATCGTATAGTGTATGTCATTTCTGTAGTGCCTGGCTTAATTGAAATGATGTGATACTGACAAGTCATATCTTCCATGCTTGTGGAGGTTAGTAGTGGAGCAGTTGTGCTCTTCAATTCGGGTTTTGAAGGGCCCAAGAACATTTACGTATTGTTGTGCACAAATTCATCTGTTCAAGACAGAGACTATGTTCCACGCTTGGCAATTGCCAATAATAACCAAGTATATGAATGCGAGACCTCTGGTGGTACTCTTAAAGTGCCTACATTTTCCCAAGCAAAGTAGCAATTTATTGTATAGAATAGAAGCAAGAGATTATGGTGGATCTGTGTGGAGGATCCAAGGTAGGATTCACTGGCATGGAGAATCTAATGGCTGTTCTGGTGGCCTATAAAATTGTGGTGGCTACATGCTTTATTAGCTGAATAGTACTAATGTTAATGTACAGATGAGCATGAAAACACAATTTCAACTTTAGTAGCTCACCTTTCCAGCCAGTGCTCCCTGGACAAGCTTGGGATGTTTCTGCGTAGCACTGTTACCGTGCCCAAGCTTACCATAATCACCTGTTAAATGTATATAGAGGTATATGTAGAACAAATGTTCACCTAAAAGACAGCCAGACAGACAGACACAGACAGCAAGACAGACAGACACAGACAGGCAGACAGACAGACAGACAGACAGACAGACAGACAGACAGACAGACAGACAGACAGACAGACAGACAGACAGACAGACAGACAGACAGACACACAGCAAAGGTATTAATTAATTCACAGTTTAAACCTGTAGCTGTTAAGATTGGTCAAGAAAATCTAAATATCTGCTTCTAAATTGAACGTCCATTTGTAGGTGTCTCAATTTCAAGACAGCAATACCGGGAAGCTGCTGAATATTTTTAACTAATTTAATTGGAACCTGTTGCTGTCATAGGCAGCAACAGATCCCAGTCAAATTAGTTTCAAAATGTTTAACAAAATATCCACTATATTATAAAGAATTAGTTTTTTCTAGTTTGTGATCGCTAAAGAGTTAACTACAATCATCAGATGAATAAGTTCACATTTAACTTGGGACAGATACAACATAAGGTACATGTAATTTAATAAAATATTCTCACTATAATACCAAATGACCAAGATGAACAGAAAGACACAACAAAACAAATTTAGACGATCTAACAGAAGACCAGTATTAGTCATGCATGCGCAATGGCACCCCCCACCCCTTGCCAGCACCCAGACCCCACCATCTTTGCACAACCCCAATTACAGGCAGATTTGGGCCAAATGCAATCCCCAACAACATCCCATGTAGAGCGTTTTCTTTCCAAAATTTGAACTGAATTCATGTGGGGCACGTGGGCTTACTGAAGTCATCAAGTGGAAAACAAATGTGGATGCACAGACGGGGCCTGTTTTTATAGTTCCCATCACCAATATCAGGGGACTAATAATGGAATGTTTTTGTGTCCAAACGCACAAAAAATTAGTATCGAAAATGAGAAAATAGTTATTATTATGATGCGCACTATGTATACACAGTGGATAATTTATAGTGTGGACAGACATTATGATGAGCTATTCAGAATACCACACATTACATTGTAAAGCCCAGCTAATCAAAAGCATTAACAAAAAGCTGGTTCGTGGTGCCACCCCCTGTGTTAGAATTAGTGATCCCTATGTCTCTCTGTCTGAGGTATGACAAAAATTAACATAGCACAATTAAACAACTTATTCAATACTAACCATGAGAAATAGTTGGCATACAGATTCTAAGACTCATGCAATATACAATTTAACTCGGTCTGGTGGTTCTTGAGAAGCCGTTTTAAAAAAGAAGACCTGATGGATGACGGACATGGCATAAGCTCACTTGACATTTCAGGACAGGGGAGTTAACAACAGCAATGAAAGGTTGACAATTCCTGTCTCGTCCATATATTTTATTCTCTGATCTTTTGTATATAGAGAATAACAACTGGCATGACTAGTGTCCTAAACAACATACATACCATCACCCCAGCTGAATATCTCTCCATCGACTGTGAGGGCCAGTGTGTGGCCGTCCGATCCCTTTGATGATGATATCTTCTTAACACCTTTATTTGGTTCTAGTGTCAGTTTCTTTGGCACAGGTTGGTTATTCGAGTCGCCAAGCCCTAATCTTCCATAACTGCCTTTTCCACACGCAGCAACAGTTCCATCATGACAAACAACAAACGTGCAATACTGACCTGCTTCTAACTACAAACAAACAGAAATACAATGAAAACGACATACTGACATAATTCAAAGCTTATTATATAATTGCACTTTCATATAAATTCTATGGCATGAGATGAGTAGTAATTGTAACTTTTCTGTGCCAAGGAAGACGGTGTTCACTAATTAGCAAATGAAGTGAATGTCCTACAGAACATGTACACAAAAACGTGTAATGAGAAAAAGCAAACGAAATGAGACATGGACTCCGCCAAAAATCACATACCATATGACAGGAAAAACTCTTTCTGGCCACGAGATATTTTTGTCTACCGAAAACGTTGGCCTTGTTTTTATATTATTCTCTTGGTGATTTTCTTCCAATGCTCCCATTGAATTATTGTTTCTCACGTGCATATAGATATGTTAATCCTAAAATTTGTGCTTCCAGCTGAATGTGTATTTGCAGCGTCCATACTTCATGTGATCTGCGCTCATTTGTCTTTACAATGTTACAATTTAAAGTTAGGCTTGCGTGATTACGTGATTAAATCGAAAATCGCGATTATGTTTTAAATCGTGAATTTATATGATTAAAATTAAACAAGAGGCCCAATGAGCCTGTATCGCTCACCTGGAGCATTGGCATTTCAACTAATCTTACTTAAGTTTTACATCCATCAGTGTCACTTCCAATGACTTTCAGTCAAATGATTTAGTTTTCGAGATATTGACAACAATCTCTGGACTGTTTTTTTTGCATCAGTGATTTTGAACAATATTTAAGTGAAAATAGATGATATCAGTGCTAACAACAGCTGGTTTCTTAACTGTCTCACTGCTGCAAGCCAGTGCAGCCAATAATTTCAATTTTCAAAAGCTCTTGACTTGTTGAATATTTTGAAAACAATTCGACTGAAAGTTGCTGGCGGCTTAGCCACCAACAACTTTCAGTCTAATTGTTTTCAAAATATTTATCAGGTTCAGAGATATAACCTCTGAATATGTCGTCTGCAAAAACTCAGTCAGACGGTTACTAGAGGTTTAATACAATTTGAAGAAAATGGTCTCTAAAGGCAGGTAGGTGGTCTTTATAGCAGGTTATTCCCCACCACCACACAATCCATTTAACACATGCACATCTGGCTGATTCACCGAGTTAGCAGCAGGGGTAGGGTGAGCTGGAGTTGATTTAGAATATAATTTGACTGAAAGTCATTGCTGCCTAACAACTTTCAATCAAATACATTTCAAATATTTTTAAGAGCATAGATGTCAGAGCATATTATACATATCTTAAACATTTCTGCAGTATTGGAAAGGTTAATCTGTTAATTCGAATTTAATATCCAGTTTGGCAATAAAATCTGACATGGTGATAAATCAGTGGACAGTGGGAACAAACCATTATTTGCCCTATGAAAGTGAGACTGCAAATATTTAAGGAGTGATAACTCTGGCATTTGACGTCCTATCAATTTCATTTTCACAACACAGATATTAGATGCCGTGCCAATCTGTCAAGAAATAACAAAATGAGCCATTATTGGTGACAGACAAACAGATGGATGGACGGACATACAGAAGATGGATGGGGTTATCACTAAACGACAGCTGACTGACAAGTAAGTGGAGTTAAGAAAACCAATTTCGGCTTCAAAATCCATCAAATAAAAAAATTGAATATGGCAACCAAACACGCTAAATTTTGATTGGTCCACGGCGGCCATGTTTTTTACCTATCAACTTCCCATGAACAAATCTTAATGTCCCTTAGTCCATAATCATATACCCACAATTAAAGCCCGATCCATTCAGCGGTTCTGCAGAATAAGTCCTTTTCACGAAAACTAGGTCATCCAAGATGGTCGCTGAACCATTTGGCCAATCAAGTTCCTTTGAACAAAGTTGGTTCAGCTCTTGTCCTATATGATATTTCGTGAGTTTTGAATCACTCCACCAAGCGGCTTCGGAGAAGAGTTTTAAAGCCATTTCCTAAAATCGGCCAACATCCAAGATGGTCACAGGCCAAATCAGCCGATCGGCTTTGTTTGAACAAACTTGGATCCCTATGCCCTAAGGATACTTTAGATACTTTTTACCTATCAACCTACCTATATTTTATTTTTTTACCTATATTAGTCCTGCCAAATATAATTGAAATCGGCCTAGTGGTTATTGAGAAGTCGTTTAAGGGAAAAAGTTGACGGACGGATGGACGCCGGACGGTCGCCATGGCATAAGCTCACTTGGCCATTCTGGCCAGGTGAGCTAATAATCGAATAATCGTGAATATTTTCTATTGCATAAAATATTTCAAAACCTAACTTTAAATTACTTTTTAATACGATCGGTCGTGAAACATGACATTTTACTTAATGAATATATGCCCATTTGCACGGCAAGAGAAGACAATTTAACCGGATACGTTCTTTCGCATATGTCAGGATATGCTGGATAACAGTGATTTTAAAATTCAAGCGAGTGACATTTCACAATAATGACACCATTGCTAAGGCTGTTTTCTGGGTAGATACGAAATGCAAATCCATAAGATTTTTGGAGCTTGGCATATTGTGCAGGCAATGACCAGACTGTTAATGTTTCTGTAGGGGCTTAGAGTGATGCAAGCGACACAATATGGTGCTTTGTATGTCCACAGTCAATCAGGAGCACTACCAGCATATCGTAAACAATATTTTACATCATCACTGTTGAAAGAGAGAGAGCGAGAGCGAGAGAGAGAGAGAGAGAGAGACAGAGAGAGATAGAGCGTAATGTTCACCAGGCATGCCAGGAACTATCAAATGGAACAAGTTATTAGTCTAGTATTTTAGAGTTGTGTTATGTAGTCATGGCACATGCACGCACACACAGATATTTCAAGTCAGGCAACACTTATACATACATGACTATGTAAACACACCTGTTGTACACTGTTGAAGGCTGTTGCATGTTTTGGAGTAAGGAGTTTCTCTTGACTGCCCTCTGCTAGTTGATGACTGCTATTGCTGCCCCAGACATACACATCACAAGGACCAGCAGTAGACACTGTACCAGAAGTGGATATGGCAGAATTTGACACTGATACAGCTGTATTACACGTGCCACTGTTACTATTAACAGTGCAGCTGTTTCTATTCTCATCAGGACTCATACATGTACTGGCATAGTCAGATGCTAAGTGGTACACCTGAAGTGGATTTAATGTTAGTTAGTGATTAGCACATCATGGAAGAAGCATTTACTATACTACTATGCAGGTGCATAAAAATTACTGATGCATACATTTTCTGTACTCGTACAAGTATATAGCATCAATATTTGCCAACAAAGTACATTGTAAACCAAATTGTGTAGAAACTCTGCATTATCTTGGACGAATACAGCTTGTATGGTTGAATGTATGGGAAATAACTAGTCTAACTTTAATCGTATTTCTATAAGTGTAAAATATACAACATATAATACATGTAACTCATGATTGTGAATATCTTAAACAGTGTGAGATTAAATATTGATTATTTTTAAGAATTGGTAATCGCTTAATAGCCAAGCCAACCAAGAAATAGCTTCCGCTGAAGTCATAAGAAATGTCGATTTATTTGCGGATTGAAAGCAATTGTAGAAAACTTACCAATGAATAAACGAAATTACGGATTTTTCATGAGAGAGTAGTTATATTTACCTCCCTAACACTATGATATTTCCTAAATATCAACCTTCACTCAATAACCCCAGATTAAAAAAGATAGGTACCCTTAATGGGCAGGTAGACAGGTGACAGTCAGCTGGATGCCAGCCCCAACCTCACGCATGCGCAGACTGTCACTGCCCCAGCTTGACTATTGGCCGACACATGCAACTTAAAAGCCTGAAGGCCAAGCCGCTGTGGGGCGGAGAGGGCGGGTCCGTGTTAGGGAGGTAAGTATAACTACTCTCTCATGAAAAAAGAAATACGTGATTTCGTTTATTTCACTTCAAGAGATATACTTCCCTCCCTAACACTCTATGACATTGCCAGAATTCGTAAGACAATTTGGCGAGAGGGAGGCGAGGTCAAAAGACCAGCTCATCCCTTGCGCGTTTTTTTGCGCATGAAGCACTAACATCTGAAAATTGTGTGACACACACAATCAGGCAATGATTTGAACATTGGATAACACAACTGATGGTGAGAATAATGACCGTATGTCAATTGCGCTCTACCCCACCCCCTTTTGGGAAAGGAGAAGCTATGTCCTCAAAGTCCCATACGCTGTCTAAGTACTGGTGCTAAGTACAACAGGACACAAGACCAGACTTCATTTCATACTCTCAATAAATGAACCTCATAATACACAGGTACCATTACATTCTTGTTAAATAAGGGTAATACATTGTAACAATAAATTATGTAACAACAAAAAAGGCAGTATTGACCTTAAGCATGTAAGCTGTATCCATCCAGTCCACATCAGTGATGGAACAAATGATACACGAATATGCGCTTGTTTCCACAATTAAAATATAAAAGTGCAACTTATCTACAATATATACACCTGATCATCTTTTGAATATCGATAAGGCAAGAGGATTAGTGGTGTCACGGAGGTAATGGTCGGTAAAACTTGACTCACAGTGGCTAAGTCAACTTGTTTACCAGTGGCGGATTTGTGGCAAAATTGAATACATTCCACAATCCACCTAGATATAGTATCTTTTGATGCCCTGCCATGGGGTTCAATATAAGACAACCATAATGAGGATGGTTCTGTCCGCCATTCCTGTGTACATTGTTTGTACCTGTTTAATGCGCAGACTGGACACCATGATTTTGAATTAGGATCAAACCTAGTCAAAGCTGGTAAAATAATTGGTTGACCTGGATATTTCAGACTGGTTCTTAGCCATGAAATTTATCCTAGGTACAAGACTAAGGCCTTCCCCTGTAACCACATAACGGTCTGCCTCGGATCTCGCTTCCCCGTTTTGCAGAGGCCGCAGCAATAAGAAATACAGTTTTACGCATCAAGATTTTCATAGAAATTGCACTTAGTGGTTCAAAGGGTTTACCTGCTAGCACTTGAAGTACTAGAGATAAACTCCAAGACGGAATCGCTGGTGGATTTCTCGGTCTTAGATTACCCATGCCTTTTATTAGTGTTCAATGAACATACTTCGTCACTTCATCTATCAGTCAAGCAAGGGATAACTGACATCAAAGCTGACTCGTAGCCAGCAATAGAGTTAGGCTTGAGGCTATAGGCATCATACAGGGGACAGAGGAAATCGGCTACTACCTGAATAGATGCATCCATTGGATTAACATCTCTGTTTGCGCACCATTCTACAAATCGATTGGTTTTATAGTTATATGCTCTGGAGGTTGACCCCCTTCTGGCTTTTGCCATAAACATGGCTGCTTGCTCAGAAAAGCCCTCCTTAACTTTAGATTCCTTGACAACATCGGCGCAGTCAGTTGGAACATTGATGGGTTGTTGTGAAAGGATTTGCCCTGGAAAATAATATTGTCCATCAGAGGCAGAGGAACAGGATTGCAGACCAGAAGGTCCAGCAGATCCGTATACCGTGATCGGCTTGGCCAATTCGGGGCGATCAGAAGCACTTGGCACTCCTCCTGCCTGATTTTCTGAAGAACTTTTGGAATCAGGATTGCTGGTGGGAATGCGTATGCATACATTCTCTCCCAACTGATAGCTAACCCATCTGTTGCATAAGCGCTTGGATCTGGAATCGGAGACGTACGTCATCATCTTCGCATTCTTGTTGGTTGTGAACAAATCTATGTTGGGTTACACCCAGTGGTCAAACAGACGATCCGCCACACATCGATTTAGTTGCCATTCTTTAGGCAAAACACTCATGCTTTGGCTCAATGAGTTTGATAACAGATTTAGCCTTCCCGGAATATGAACTGCCTTCAAAGTGATCATATGATCTAGACAATGCAAATCAGCTTCCAAGTCATCATACAGAGACTTTGTTCCGCCCTGGCGGTTTATGTAAGTCACTACTGTTGAGTTGTCTGATCGAACTGGAACAATCTTGCCCTGAATTTTCTTTAAGAAATGGTTCCTGTGACTGATCAAGATCCCAAAGCCCTGATACTGTGGCTTCTTCCAGGAAAGCAAACCCCCCCCCCCCCCCCCCATCACTCCATCGATGCATCTGTGTACATCGTTATTTGAGGATTTGAGGGTGGGGTGGGGTGGGGTGAGCATCACACCCGCCAGGAGATTCTCTCTCTCTTCATCCACCACTGAAGGTGGTGAATAAGAGGTTCCAACACTGACACCTCTTGAGTCCAGGGAACCTGTCCTCTGGGTCCACTGGGTCATAAGAAACAAGCATTCTGTAAGTATTGCTTTGCAATACATGTCCCCTACCTGGTGATATAAATCTTTAGAGATTGACAGTCAAAAACTCCATTAAAAATTGACAGAAGCAGCTGAAACTCGAACTTGATCTGTAACTTCTCATAACATAGCAATAAACCAAGTTTCAGTTATATATGGTGAAGGAGAAGGAAAAAGTCTTGAAAGCTGATATGGTTGTATTTCATAAGTCGAAAGGGGGCATAAATCCATTAAAGACTGACAAAAATGTCTGAAACTCGAA
Source organism: Chaetoderma sp. LZ-2023a (assembly GCA_034401795.1). NCBI lineage: Eukaryota > Metazoa > Mollusca > Caudofoveata > Chaetodermatida > Chaetodermatidae > Chaetoderma > Chaetoderma sp. LZ-2023a. The sequence continues at coordinate 87,422,564 of CM067360.1, read as the reverse complement.
CTTACTCTGTAACTCCTTATACTAAAGCAATGTACCAATTTCCCCTTAAATATCTTGAATGATTGCGAAAAAAGTGCGGAAAGCTAATATTTTTCGTCGAAAGCAGTCATAACTCCATCAAAAATTTACGCATACCCCTGAAACTCGAACTTGGTCTGTAACTTCTCATAACAAAGCAATGTAGCAGTTCTCAGTACAAAAATTGAGACTGCGAAAAAGTGTGGAAAACTAATATTTTTCGTATTTCATGTCAAAAGGGGGCATAACTCCATGGAAAATTGACGAAAATGTCTGAAACTCGAACTTACTCTGTAACTACTTATACTAAAGCGATGCACTGATTTTCGCTTAAATATCTGGAAGGGGGAACTCCATCAAAAATTGACGCATATGCCTGAAACTCGAACTTGGCCTGTAACTTCTCATAACAAAGCAATGTAGCAATTCTCAGTATAATATCTTGAAAGACTGCGCAGAAAAGTGCGGAAATTTAATATTTTTCGTATTTCATAAGTCGAAAGGGGGCATAACTCTATGAAAAATTGATGGAAATGTCTGAAACTCGAACTTGCTCTGTCACTCCTAATACTAAAGCGATGCACCGATTTTCGCTCAAATATGTTGGAGTGCAAAAAAGTGCGGAAAGCTGATATTTTTCGTATTTCTTAAGTAGAAAGGGGCATAACTCCATCAAAAATTGGTGCATACGCCTGAAACTCAAACTTGGTCTGTAACTTCTCATAACAAAGCAAAAACCTATTCTCAGTTGAATATCTTGAAGGACTGCAAAAAAAACTGCGGAAAACCAACTGCGACAGACGGACGGACAGACGGAGTGCAAACCTATAGGTCCTCCCCCACCCCGGGTTTAGCGGTAGGGGACAAATAACTGAATAGGCCGCCTGCGCAAGGCCACCTGTGGAATGACTGGTTCCAGACGAACCATCAACCCCAGCATTCTCAAGTAAACCCATGTCAGTACATGACGACTGTTGCACACTGACTGTATTACTGAGATGAGTATTTCTACTCTCTCCTGAGTAGGATAAACATACCCTATCTCTAGATCGAAGCACATTCCCAGGTAAACAAACTTCTGGGATGGAGAGAGCTCTGATTTCTGAAAGTTTATTATCCAGCCTAAGTCTGTGAGAGTTTTCAAAACCATCTCCAGATTTGCTGCAAGACTTTCCTGATTGTGTGCCTTTAACAACCACTTGTTGTCTATGTAAGGATGGACTGCTTGTCTTCTCCTGCTGTTATTGCAAGAACCACCCTGGTGAAGACCCGAGGAGACGTGGAAATTCTGAATGGTAAAACTTTGAATTCCCACTGTCGGCCCTGGAATGCAAATCTCAGGTACCGACCAAAACTATTCGCAATTGGAATGTGGAAATAAGCATCCTTCAGATCTATTGACGCTGTCCACATTCCCTTTTCCAACCCTGCCAACACCATTTTGACTGTTTCCATCTTGAAACTTGGTGTGTCTATGAACTTGTTCAATGGCTTGAGGTTGAGAATTGGTCTCCACCCTCCAGTGCTCTTTGTCACTAGAAAAACGGTTGAATAGACGCCCGAGCAATTTTGCGCCGGTTGAATTGCTCCTTTTTGTATGAGAGAATTTATCTCTTCCTCTATACACAACCATTGATCTGGATCTCTTGGAATTTGAGTCCAGATCATAACCAGAGACAGGAGCGATGGTGGGCCTATCGCCCAGTCGGGCTGGTACCCAGCTGAAAGCCATCGCAAGACTAAGTGGTCCTGGGTTAACCGCTCGCACGTGTGGAAGGTCAAACGACCTCCCACGGGTCCAGCTAGGAAGAGAGTTGGACATAAGCAGTACAAGAGTGGGACTGTCTCTGGTTCTAGCATTGGTGTGCTTCTTGTGGAAATCGGCCCATCAGGCACGATTACCACGACCCGATCCTCGACCGCCACAGCTTGCGCCGCCCGCGCCCCAAGCACTGAGGTGCGTGGCCGGCTGCCTGCGCTTGAGGAGCCTGCGCCCCACCCCAACTGCAGGCCGGTGCTGGCGTGGCCATGGCATATGCTGCACCGGTGGCTGGCCTCTGACCTGAACAGTGCCAACTCTTGCCTGCTGTGGACGGTATGCAGGGGCCGCTGCGCGAATGTGCTCCCTATGAAGCACCTCAAAATGTTCATGTAGCGCCCTCTGATTGTTGACTAGAGTGACTGTCTCCTGGCGGTGTCTACATCCCTCACCCCCTAGGAGACAAGGACCTGACATAGACGTCCGCAGCAGCCTGTTGTAGGCTTGCACGATTATCCGATATTATTGAAAATCGCGATTTTTTTTCAGCCACGATTTTTTACGTGATTTTGAAGAAAAAAATCGAAATATCGCACAATTTTACTGTCATGCCGTATTCTGTCTATTTGTAGCATAGGTGTCTATTACGGCAAGCTGTTCAATTTATTTCAAAACCAACATCTCTGAGAAATGGGTGGGATTACACTAGGAATAGGTAACAAAAGTTGAAGTTCATTCTCTAAAAGACAACACTAATACGAAAATTCAACGCAATTTACCGATATAATTTCTTGCTGCCTTACTGTATACCTCAAAACCATGATCGCGGGAGTGAAATTATTACCTTACCAGGTACAAATATTGCATGTTTTGTAATAAGCATGGTTTATAAAATCAAAATTAATCCAAAATTTGACATTAAATGGCGTCGCGGGAATAAATAAATCACGTGATATTGCTTGGTCGTCTTCTGTTTCTGGAGGCGAGAGGTGGTGCGGTCACAAATGTGATAGCTAAATGAGATGATATACATGCTTTAGCAAGCAAGGTGAACTATCCGAGATGTTTCTGAAGGCTAACTATTATTATTAACCGGGTACTCGGTAAATTCGGAGCAGATCTAAACATTAGATGTCTATGGATCTAAAGTACATTCCTAATATCACGTGATTTGTATATTTTTACAAAGACGAGATGAAATGCCAAATTTTAGGATTCATTTTCATGTAATAAATGATGATTTTAACAGAGTACACAATATTTAGGTTGTCCAATATAATAATTTCACTCCCGCAATGATGGATATGAAATACATTATTAAGCCAAGGGGTAAGGCACAAGAAATTATTAATTGTGTCCTATTTTCATGTTATTAACGATCGGTCTTAGTTTAAGCATCTTGGCGACTGGATTTCAAGGGGTTTTTTTAATTTACCAATTAGAAGTAATCCGGCTAAATCTGATACGAAAACTCAGAGCAAAACCGATACGGCTACATAACCCACACCATGCAGTCCAACTCAACCCAAGACCAATACACCCCGTAAATTCATATACCTTAAAATAGGCTGTACGATATATCGATATACCGCCTAGGACAATATCGGGCAAGCCTAGCCTGTTGTACAAATCTGGAGACGGACACAAATTATCTAGAGCAAATGTACGTCTCGCCCTGACACTTCTAGTCACTGCCCTAGTCATACGGTCCAGAGCCAGGTTAATACCATCCTGCATGGCTTTCTGAACTGAAACAGGGCTTGCTTGACGTGATGCAGACGCTGTTACTACACCCTGTAACAGCTGTGAGACATGCGAGAGCGCCGCTCATGCTCTCCACTGCATCGCGCAACGCGGTGTTTGCTGAGCGCAGGGCGCTTGAGCACAGCGCTCCCATGTCAGAACAGGAGCCTGGTCGTGTGTCCTCGCCAAGCGCTGCGCGATCATCAGCGCTCGGCTTTGGCACTGTACCGTGTGACTGGTATCGGCCAAGCAACGATACGACACCACCTCACCACTTCGCGGGTGGGGGGTGGTGGCCTTCGCAAGTCATCCATTTGGTGGTTTAATAGACGTCTCTGCCGCCGTGAACATATCAACTATATGTTCTGCTAATGGCAGAGATGGCATAGCAGTAACTGCTGCCTTTCCAGCTAACCACAGGCGCTGTTCCCGCTGGCTTGCCGACTGTTCTACACAGAACTCTGGCCTAACGCTTACCAGCCATTGGCTCGTGTCAGACCAGTCCTCCTCTGTGGCCACCTGTGAGTGCTCGACAAGGCACGGCCCTTCATCATCCTCCACAGCAATCGCAGGTGTAAACATGACTGGAGCCGTGGATACTCCTGGCCGGCCGTGGAAAACATGCAGGAGCAAGAGAGCAGGAATGTCTTGTGCCACGGCTGAAAAGCCAGGAGCCAGCGCCATGGAAGCGTGCGAGGTGTAATCAACCGCATCATGGCCTGGACCAGCAGCCGTCATATCCTCGGCAAGCCAAGGTATACGGAAACGGCAGTCATCTGCTCCAACCCGGGTCACCTTTTGAGCTGTGAAAGCTACCCCTGCGGGAGTAGTTACATGGAAAAAATCGTTCGTGCTCCCTGTGAGGGGTGTACTACCATCCATTTCCATGTCCACGGCTTCAACGGTAGAACACAGCAGAAAATCCTCTTCCTCCTGGCCATCATACACTGCCTCAGGGCTAGCAAAGAGCGCTAACCCAGGCTGGCCATGGAAGGTACCATAAGAGATGGCGTTACCTTTCGGGGGCGGACACTGTCCAGCGGTCCCAGTCCAAGATCTAACAGTGCGACAAGCCTGCTGCAATGATCAAATAGACCTGCTCCAGGATCCATTGGCAAGGTGGCGAGCCTTTCAAGATCTACTGAAGCCACCACTGATTCTGAAACATTTTCGGACCACGACGGACACTAGAATCAGCAGCGGAGATTTTCTGCTTGGGGGCAGATGAAAAGGCCAATAAAGTGCTCAGCCCAGGGAGCATGCTGCGAAGCAGCTCTGGTACCAAATTTTTTATTGTATTTTTCATCTCCCCCATCATTTCTAACCTGAAAGTCTCCATTTCCGAAGAAACAGAGGCCTGTCTCTTACCCTTGCCACTTACACTCTTCTTCGCACACTTCTCCTCCTCCAACGCCTTATCCTTCGCCTGTAACGACAAGAATTAAGTGAATAAGTCGCACCCCTCACACTGTTTACAGACATCACATTTTAATAATGGACAGCAAGGTGAACATTTTACACACAAGTGAGGAGAAAACTTGAGTTTGATAGAGAAGTTACAACCGACACAAGAAGGCTTCTGAAAAAAGGGACAAGACGACGACAATGAGTTAAAGTTTCTTTTATAATTAAACCTATGTAAATTAACTCATCAAGAAGAGAGAAAACACCTATAGGCCTAAACAGGACAGGTGATAAAGATGAACAACCAGCCTCAAGGAGGATAATAATAATAATAATAATAATAATAATAATAATAATAATAATAATAATAATAATAATAATAATAATAATTATGACATCATAATATCCATAAATAGAAACAGACAAACAACATCCAGGTGTAAGATGAACTGAATAAATACAAGAGCATCTAAACAGTAATGAGAACACAGTAATAGCTCATGATAATGATACAGATAAACAGTATGACTGAAACATTTGGCAGCAAATCATCACAAATATTTTCAAAAATTTTACAGTGCCATAAAGCATAACCAAAGTACCTGCATCTTGAGCAAAAGCATAACACCATGTCCTGCTCCTGGAAGCTCCACCAGCCAACCACTCTTCATCACCATAAAGGGAAGGGTGGGACCAGAGGGCAGAATGACAAGCTCTCTCTTGTGGGAGCCTATATCACTCTGGGCAGTCTTGTTTTCCTAACATTTATAACGAAATAGTGGAGACAAACCTCTTTAGATGTGTACAAACCTGTGGACACAAGCATAAAGAGATATTAGCATTTTATGGCGCCAGATAATAAAGTTACCAGTTTTCTGGCCGCCTATAACGTCTATACCACGCCACGGAAATAGGTGACACCGCGTAATTAAGACGTAATTAAGACAATTGTACTAGAGTTCACCTGATACATTTAACTCGGTCCTGAAGTGGCCTCAGATGAATTATACTGATCAGCCATAATATCTAGCACTCTAAAAACAACTTTAGATAGGAAATTGAGCAAAAACTTAGCAAGTGGATAAGAAACACAAGCATGTGATTCAGGCCAAGTCAAGAAAGAGGCAGTGACAGTCTGCGTATGTGTGAGGTTGGGGCCGGCATCCAGCTGACTGTCACCTGTCTACCTGCCCATTAAGGACACCTATCTTTTTTAATCTGGGGTTATTGAGTGAAGGTCGATATTTAGGAAATGTCATAGTGTTAGGGAGGTAAGTATACATATATCTCTTGAAGTGAAAATAAGAGGCACAGAAACGGAGCGATCGCCGGGTGGTCCTCAAACCATTCGCCTCACGCACTTAGAATTCTAGCGTGGGTGCATGCTGATGCATGTCACATTTTTTTGGATTCAGAAACATTCTCCGGATTACTGATCAGTGTTGGGAATTGATACTATTTTTGTGATCGATGATTGGTTTTATATACTAACTGATGATCAATTAATGATTGATCATAACAAGTTCTCATTTTTTACCCATTCTGAATGCAGTAATTATAGCATGTGCAAGGATAATTACCCCTTTCAAACCAAGGTATGACAGATTCTTAAAAATTTAAGAAATAATCTGTTGAATATAATTTGAAAGGAAGCTATTTCAAAATATTCAACATGTTATTGGTATGGTTGCTTTGGAATTAACATACTAAATCAGTGTTGAAAGAATTAATGTCTTAGACTAAGGAGTAATACTATATAGCTGCAACAATTAAATTTAAATTCTTTTCCAAAAAGTATTTGTTTTCTAGCTTAACCAGCTAAAATATATTAATAGTCAATTTTTAAACAACCAAAATCGATTTCCGAAATCATGATCGATTGGTTGGTTGAACATGCAAACCAATCAATCATCGATCAAATCAATTAATTGGAACAACACTAACTGATTAGTACTGTACATGTACTCTACATCGTAATCAAACAAGCCCTAGATAAGACATTCTTAACCCTTTAACCCTCATAGACCAGATACAACACACCTTTTATGATGTAAGAAATATACTGTTGAATATTTTGAAACTAATTTGATCGGGAGCTGTTGCAGCTGACGTCAATAACAAGTTACACTATAAATATTAGTTTCAATATTCAATAGCTTTTCTGTACATGTATAGCCAGCCAGGAGTATCCACGGCTCCAGCCATGTTTACACCTGCGATTGCTGTGGAGGATGATGAAGGGCCGTGCCTTGTCTTACAAATGAGACACCGTAATGTCAATGGCTAAAGTGTTAATCCACAGTCAAATATCAACTTAAAATATGGTTTATCCCATCGCACAGTCACATACTTCCAACGTACATGGTCGTACGTGCAGTCCTTTCATTTCCTGCTACACGACGTAGTAACATTAACATGAATTAAGCGGTTTTCAGTATGCCAATCAGATTTCCTTTATTTCATATCGAGCAAGCAATTTCATTGGCGGAGGTTGACCGACCCCAGCTCATTGTTTATATTTATGAAATTTAATAAACTTAGTGCAGACGCAGACATCAGAAGCCTGCAAACATTGTACTCGATACTGGAGCGGCCTGGTGCATGTACCAGCTAAAGCATAGTGCATCTTTATCACATAGTTCAATCAATATTGTTTATAATTATATATTATGTTTATACCTCATCCATAAGACAAAGGGCAGCCTCGTACAGTGATGTAAGGCCATGATCATCAGGCTTGGGGCGGATACTGTTGTTAAGCAGGTGTTGATCCACTTCCTGTAGGCATTAAATACATCCATCCATAAATAGTCATCCTTTCTTCAACGTCACACAACAGAAAGATTTAACACTTAATCCTAAAAGTTTCGAAATGACAAATTCCTTATTTTGTACATGTAAGGTTTATACTATTGAATAATTTTGGAACAAATTTGACTGGACTTGAAGCTGTTGCTGGGCTTGACAATGTACCTTTCCCGTTTATCCATCCATCATATGATGTCATAATCAACTATGTGACGTGCAGGACGATGTCATAATCAATGATGTCATGAACGACGTAGATAAGTGTCACGAACGCATAATTTTACTGGCGCTGTTGCTGCCATAAGCACCATGTCAAATTAGTTTCAAAATATTCACCAGCTTACCTGTATAGTTTTCTGGAAATTGAGTCAGGGAGTTCATAGATCGAAACACGAGCGAAGTGTAGGTGGAGCTTAGCTAGAGATCAACAGGGCATAGCTAAAACTGGAAAGGTCCCTTGGCATATTTGATTCTAAATTTTGAACTGCCTTCAGGCCTGTAAAAGTGTCTTGAAATTATGAGACACTGAAATTTAAAGTGTTAGCATGGTTAATATGATAGAGAAAATAGATTTATACATGTAAGGATTTCAAAAGTATTTAAAGTTCAATGTATGCATCAGGTTAAATTTAAATTGATTTTAAGAAATTTTAGGATTGACTTAATTTATATGTAAAGTTCTGTAATATGTACAGCATCATCGTTTGGAATGCAAAAATAATATTCTGTTGACAACCCTGAAAATAACATGACTAGAAACTGCTAACCCTTTCACGGATAAATTCCCCACATCTCATTTTCAAGGCAACCATACAGGAACACTGTTGAATATTTTGAAATTAATTTGACTGGAAGCCGTTGCTGCCTTTAGCAGCGACGGCTTCAAGTCAAATTAATTTCAAAATATTCAACAGAATAGGTTTTATATCGCAAAGAATCTCCTTTTTCAGGGAGGATTAATGCCTACTTTGGCAAAAGCTTCCAAAAGGTGACTTACTGGCAAGCCTTTCATCTGTGTCAGAATACGCAAGAAGAACTGCCATGTAATCTTCCCCTCACTGACACGCACTGATGAACCACTGAAAAGTGACGATGCACAAAGTGAGATCTCAATCCATTCCAATAAATAGTGTAGGCATCCTCGCTGAGCAGCAATAGCTAGCATTAGTTCTGACGCGAGACGTTTTCCTGTAGAATCTGCGCTTGATGCAGGTGTCACTACTGATCTAAGGAATTTTGTCAATTCTTTTAAACACGCTATGCCTAATGATGACAGCTTTCCTTCATTAGCTAAAGACAAGGGGGGTAAGCCATTTATAACATCGAGTGCTGTCTGTAGTACATCGTTACATAGACTAATTTCACCTAGAGTTTTTGACAGGTGCCAGTTTTGTTTGAGAAGCGAAAATATAACGCTAAGCGCTGTTCGAACACCCATCTCGATCAAGGCATCAGTACCAGATTTACTTGTACTAGTTAACTTAGTAGCTTCATCATTCACATTTGGGTCACTGATTTCCGAACCCAAAATGACAGGGTTTGACCGATTTTGATTATGGTATTTACTCGACAAACCATGGAAAATTCTCTGTAGGATAATTAGGCGTTTATGCAAACTGATAGCAAATGGGGTTTGTGAGCAAAGATAATGAGCCAAAGACATTTGACTATTAAGGAGTTGGTTTAAGTAGTGTTCCTGCTCCTCGAGCGTAAGCGAGTCACGCTCAAAGTCTGGCAATGCTGGGCTTTTCAAATGCAGTGACTGCTGTGGACTGTCAACCAGCTCCTTATTTGTGAGTAGTCTTTGGTAGAGATCATTGGTCCGGTCTGGATCAGAAACACAATCTATATCCTCTGCTACCCATGATGCATTCAGGTGCTCCAGCATCTTAAGTTTACTATGCTGTGACAACATTCTGCCGACGAAAGTCATGGATGTACTTGCACACCGGAGAATCTGCTAACACCTGTAATATAAAACATTATATTAGTAATTAATGTAATTTTATGGACTATTCAATTCCTTACAAATGCTGTACTCATGTATAATCGATTACAGTACATAGCAAGACACAGAAACAAAACAATGACCTAGACACACCCTTCAAGGGGGCTGATAATATGGTTTATTAATGATACAAGTACATACCTACCTCCACAGATACTATATAGCTCTTTCCTTTTCGGAAGGGAAGATTAGTAGGAAGAATTTTTCACTCACTGTCTGCTGGGTCTTGCGATTGTTGAGTATCTGAAGCCTCCTTCAGGTATCTCTACTCTCTATATATGAATGATAATCCTAGTAATTCGCTTGAATACTGGTAGAGCTCAATAGATTGGCATTCAAAGGGTTAATGAGCAATACCCATAGCTGGAACTAGATGGTGCTTCTGCTTAGATAGCAGATGATTGGCTAACAGCAATCACATGTCTATTGTTGATAGCAATGATGATGTCATTCTAGAACTAAGAGAATGAGGTAATATTTCAATCTCTGCCCTCGGGTTCAGATCAGGTTCGTGACACTTCGCTAGACACTTCCTATAACAAGTAGTTGTGCGAGTCTCTGATTAGGATTAAGCTTAGAATCTGAACGCCATGTCGTGCAATCCAGCTGGTATGTGAGATTTGCTCCATCACATTATAGGGAGGCGTGGTCCACTGGCGTGGTCCATAGGCCAGAGGTGTGGTCCATGGGCATGATCTCTATTCATGTTATCTGGTCCAGAACTATCATTTTAGGGGAGGGTGGTGGGAGCCGACCTGGGCTGTAGACCAGATATGGTCTGTGTGCTGTATCTCGCCCACGCATGTTATGGCTGGGCGCTGCTAGATATCCTGGGGCCGGTCTTGTCAGATTTCTTGTTTGATTGCTGGTGGGTGAGCCTCCTAGGAGGGGTGTGGTCCAGAGCCCCTATTTTATATAACCTACTACTTTCTCTACCACAATGTTGATATATACATAAGCCTATAATACTACCAACCATATGATATTGTCTGAATTCAGGTTTGTTGTCGAGATAGCCCCCCACCCCATCCTGATAACATATTCGAAAGACGATTACAGTATCATGGGGTACAAACAGAGTTGCCCTTATGCGTCCTTTTGCGTGTATATACGCATGAAAATGGCAGAGGGACGCATAAAGATTACCCCTCTGCGTCCCCGAGGACGCATGAGGGACGCAGTGAAAAAGTGTAACGGAAACTGGTAACTTTGCGTGTGCTTAATTATCGATTATAGTATATTGTGTGTATATTTATTTGTGCATGTTTTTACTTTAAAAGATATACCTAATGTATTGTGTGTTCAATTAAAACGAACTTACTGCGTTGTTTAAGACTATGATTTGTAGTATGTTTTCTTGCACAACTCAAAGTTGTTAATGCCCATAAATAAGATTCAACCATCACATTTAATTGTAAACACAATCCCCAAATCTTCCTCAGTATTCCATTTGATCTAATTTCTATAAATAATGAGTTTACAAGCCCGATGTTAGTCGCCTTGTTTGGCCTTCAAATTGCAAAAATACCCGCCATGTTTCTGTCAATTGTGCAAAACGTCAGTGTGACATGTCAGTATTTGATTGGATAACAGCGGAATCTCCCTCTAGAGGAACTCACGCTTGAGAAATTCAATACAACTGATCAAGCGTATACAAACGTGTCTGGGCGTCTTAACCCTTTCACAGCTTAGAGCATTGGACAGATCATAAAGTTGTTATCAGTAATATGCTGAATATTTTGAAATTAATTTGCGCATGCCTACTTGCCTAAAGCAGCACCGACTTATAGGCAAAAAATTTTTTTGGGGGGGGAGATATTGTGATATCTTTTACATTTGAATGGTCATTTGACGCATTAGCGGCGGTGTCTTTGTATTGCTGTTTGAATAACGGTGTCAATACGCGCTATAATCCGTCTTTTATTTAGCAATAGTGGCTGATTGATTGACTGATGGATTAGTGTTTATAATGTTTAACAATACTCGATCGTTAGGTGTTGCCAATTTCTCAACTAAAAAGCTCATCCCAGCAGCGATGTTCAACGATATCGTCGATCTACAGGTAGGCATACGTTAAAATCAGGCCGGATTTAAGGAGAGTGCAGCGTGTGCAGCTACACAGGGGCCTCCACAAAGTAAAAAATTTTAAGGGGGCCTTCACAAACATGAAAAAATATGAAAAAGTCTAGGAGTCTAGTGAAATATTAACCCACCCACTATATTTAAAACACTGTTACACTGATTAAAAATAAAGTTTTCAGCTTCTGTCATTTAATAGCCAAATTCAATGAGTTCATTATTCGTAATGGTAATTAGGGGCAAAGGTCAATGTTAATAAATGTTAATAAGTTATTTTATTTGTCAGACAAATTGCTGGATATCACTTGGTAGAACATGTAAATGTTCTACCTCACGGCGAGGTACGTCCTCACGTACCCTTCCACCAGAACACACGCACGCACGCACACACGCACACACACACACACACAGACTCTGGCTGTCTGGGGCGGCGGGGCCTCCACAAGACAACTGCACAGGGGCCTCCACAACACTAAATCCGGCCCTGGTTAAAATATAGATTTTTTCCAAATGCCGTATAGCTCAAAGCTCTCCGATACAAGCGTCCTTATTGAATACACGCTAATGCGTTATCTATGCTTCAACCCATCAGCAATCGCGTTACATAGTTACTCCTATGAATTAGACATATCCGGTTATTGGCTGATATATTTTCACTAATTACGCATTTTAATCTGATTTATACAGATTATTTTTGATAAATTATTGTTTTGTCTGATCTTAGCCTATGTATTCCACTATATTTCATCATTCCAATTACATTATAAAAAATACGCGCGCATTATATCGAAGTAGGTCAAGTCATCCTTGAGCAAACTCGCCCAAGATATTCGTAATTTATCAATTCGTCCAAAGTCAAGTTAGGGTTTTATAGAAAAACTAATGCAGTGGTCTTTGATAAAGTGGTCTTTGGAAATGTTAATCATACAAGGTTGTCAATGTAGGTTGGTTTGTTTATCAGACAACAAACAAGTACAGTGCTTTAAGTTATTGTTTATTGACATGCAGTTCAAATGTTATTAGTTAAATATACAATCGCCATTTCAATAGATAAATTTTAGCCACCATTGTAGATCACAGAATACATATTTTTGAAAATTTACCACTGGAATGACTGGCACTGTTTAGAGCCAGTCATTCCAGTGTTAAACTTTCAAAAATAGGTATTTTGGTGATCTACACTAGTGGCCAAAAGTGTTAAGTGCTAAAGGTTAATAAACTATGCATAGTTAATATTCTATATATATATATATACATTAACAGTATTTACACAATGTCATAACTAGTGCTTTCAACATGTTTAATAAAGTGCTTTATAATTAATTAGATCAATGTGTTGTGTTTATTTTAAGAAAAAACATGGGACCCCATATTTCAGATGAGGACCCCGTGGGACCCCCAGATTTTACAGTGGGACCCACAAATCTGAGTTTGGGGTCCTTGGGACCCCCAAAAATCAGATGTTGTGGGCAACACTGGGTACAAATTATCCGACTCGAGTACTCTCGCGTAGAGTGAGAGCAAGTGTGCGCATCCTAGTGAGGTCTATTAACAATTTTGTGGGGACCGGCCGGACAAAAGTGCAAATTTGTGTCCACAGACTCATATTGGTATGTAGATTAGAAAAATTCTCTACAACCCAAAATCTGACCAATAGGTGACCATTATGACATCATCATTAAAAATGGCTGCCATCTGAAGTAGATCCATCAAGTATATATATATATATGCAGTTATTCACTGCTATATCAGTATATAAAGACGTGTTTTGTATCCCATCCTCATCAGCAAATACAAGATTTATGATACACTTAATGTAAATGATATTTCTGATGACCAGTAACTGACCATTATGACATCATCATTTAAAATGGCTACCACGGAAAGAAGATTTACAAATCACATGGTTTTAACTACCACTATAGCAGCATTATAAGAGTTGTTATGGTTCCTATTATCATGAACAAATACAAGTACATGGGGAAGATAATGTAAATTATATTCATGATGATGAATAGGTGACTATTATGACGTCATAATTTTAAATGGCCCCTATTGGAGGTAGTAACATCATATGTTATACTGTACAAAAAGGTGGGAAATGCTGTATAAACAGTGTGTTAGCACTTTCCAACTTCCATGTAATAGACTTCTGGTAAGCATTATATATTCACACCCAGCATAGCAAATGACTGATATCACTATCAGTTGAGGGTATCATATCGCAAACAATTTGTAATTTGGCTGTAGCATGAAGTAAGCACACATACTGCACATTCAAGGAAAGGGTCCTTTATATTTTGTGATAATACTACTTCTCAAAAGTATTGTATTAATATTTAATAGCATGTGTGTTTTCTTCTGCTGCCTCAGCATGTCAAATCATCTGTTATAATGTAAACCCTCGTGAGTGTTTCAGCAGTTTTGGTGATATTTTACCTTTAGCGATACCATTTGGTAGGCAGGGTGTGATAGGGTTCAAGGTTCAACTTTAAATATTGTTGCTTACCTTTCAATCTAGATTGCTTCTCTGATAATTCACATTTGCAGCGGCAGAGTTCAGTGCATGGAAGGCCACTTCTTGAGCACTTCCACCTGTCACAGCTTTCAGATTTACAGCAACACTTTATGAGTTCTGTACATGCTTTAGCCGCTTCCGGTAGTGTCATCCACTGTGGTCTCCATTCATTGTCCTGCATTATCCAACCCCATTCAACAGGGGAAGGAACTATATACTGAGATCTTTGGCACAATGTCCAGATATTCCCTTGGTATATTGTTCGTTTCACATGTTGTAAGAGAGAATCCTGAGTAGGAGGAATGTTATCTATGCTTCGATTGTTCTTGCAGAAAAGCTCTCTTCGTGCACCGATTGAAGCACACTTCTGTCATACAATGTAATAGTCAGTCGTTCTAGAATCTGAAACTGCTGCGAAGTGTTGTCGATTGTGGTGAATGGGTTCTCAACTATGAATATGAAGGCATCAGTGGCTTCAGGAAATGCATTCCATGCTCCCCAAGCTGACTTTTTTCCTTTGCCATGGAAAGATGAAGTGGTGTCACATCCAGAGCAAGCATGAAAGATAGGCAATGCACGAGACTTATCTCTTCCTAATTTATGGCATATGCTGTTTATGCTGTACATTGTGAGATCCTTTCCCTTGCCAAATGCAACCCACAAGTCAAGATCACTAAACTGAAGTTTGATATCATAGAACTGCCCTACAAGGATAACCACCACATCAGTATCTACAGTCCTGACCACTACCTTCTTGTTTCCTGATTTAAGTGAGTGTAGTAGATGGACGACAACTCTTGTATCGGCCTCTTCATGAGTACAGTCTGTCATTGGCTGGTCATGTCCAACAGAAATAACAGATGCTCCTATGTTATGTAGATCTCTTTATTTTCTGGCATGTCTTCCTTAGCTACCTCATCAGTCAGAATACCAAACAACTCTTCCTTATTTGAAGAATCGTGGAGGAAGTTATTCCACTTGGTCGGTATCTTAGTTTGTGGGCTGACTTTCCGACATACTCCACTGCCTCGTTTCTGTCGTGTGGAATTCTTGATACTGCTTGGCAAATAACGATCCTAAACCACCATCAAATATTTTGCAATCAATGTTCTGGGGATGTTCATAGTCAGTCGAAACATCAAGACATGTCAACAAATCTGACTTTTTTCCTGCGTGTAGTTTTCCAGCATCTGATAGAGAGGGAGGGTATAGTTGATTTTCATGAGAGAAGAATACAGTAGGATCTCCATCTCATAACTGGTTGGCAATGTAAAGCCATCCAAAGAGTGCAACATTATTGCAAAGATTTGACAACTGTTCCAGCTTAGGCTTCTTCTTTGGCTTTGGAGTACTAAACAGAGGAAGAGAGTTTTTCTTCAGAGGATCATGGATACTCTTTGATCTGTCGTACACGACATTCTTTTTGAAAACTTATTGTTCCCTTCCTTTTGACTCGAACGGAAGCCACCACTGAATCATCCATGTAGTCTCATGTGTTTAATACCAGCAATTCAGGACCTACTTCTGAAAAAGGATTTCCATACTCGGTAATTGTCTGGATTAGTTGGTGAACCTGTTGCTTGAAGACCTGTTGTGTTGAAATACCGTCCTCGTGATGCTTATAGTTTATCTCTGGGTCAGCATCTGGTATGTATCTGGTTTCAAACTCGGTCAAGAGTCTAGCTTGCTCCGGCCCTGATATGATCCATCGTCGGAGAGCTGCTGGGTTTTCAGTTAAACCAATTACTCCTCCTTTTCCTTTCACTTTAGTTTTTTTGCTCGTGTGCCTGGTCGATTGGCATTGTAGAGAAATTATGGGTAGTTTTCTGAACCCAGTTCTTTTGGAACTCTTCCTTTATACTATCTGGCAGTGACTTCATGTCTCGTAGATGTACAGACAACCATCTACTATAATTGTAGTGATTTAACGCAAAAAAGAGGAACAAAAGTGATTCCAGTGTTTCCACATACAGAGCAAAACTTCTTTCTTGATAAGCTCTGATTAGAATAAGGATTGAGATCTCAGCCTGTAGCACTATGTCCCCGTATTGGAAGGTAGGACTCTTCTTTGCCATTTCCACCCTCCAGCCATCATATGAATCCTCAGTTATAGAACATACACTTTCTTTTGCAGCATTGCTAGCGCCAAAACAGTAACTTGATGGGCATGTCTGGTCCTTGTGATGTGCGTAGCCTTGAGAAATGAGTCGGCGGTCCACCAGCGACCTTTGTAACGTCGGTTCACTTAGTGCATTGCTCTCATTAAAATATTTGGATAGACAGTCTGACCCGGATTCTATATACCACAGTAGTACCAGAGAGCTAATAAAACAATTCCATGGTAATACTACATAGGCTTACAACAGAGGTAGTTTTAGCTCAATATTAAATGCCCTACTAACTCATCAAAACTCTTTGCAAATCAAACCAGCTGTACCAATAATACACATGAAAATTAAAAAGCCATATACCGTACTTGGCAGCCATTTTGAAAGATGTCATCATAATAGTTACCTATTGGTTGTCATAAATATCATTTCCATTAACTACACAACATGCTTGTTCTTGCTGATGAAGATTGAAGTGATAATGAGTTTTAAAATACGGTTACAAGCGATTTAAAATCCAGAGACTTTATGAATCTACCTTCAATGGCTGTCATTTTAAATGATGACATCATAATGGTCACATACTGGTCATCATAAATATAATTTCCATTAATTGCACCCTATACGTGTTCTTGCTGATAAAGATAGGAACCATAACAAGTCTTAAAATACAGGTATAAATGTAATAAATCGCGTATAGCTGGTGGATCTATTTCAAATCTCCGTAAATTTGAATGATGACATCACAACGGTCACATACTGGTCATTATAAATATAATTTACATTAACTGCACCATATACTTGTTCTTGCAGATGAAGATAGGAACCATAAAAAGTATTTAAGACAGGTATAGAAGTAATAAATTCCATATATTTGGTGGATGTACTTCAAATGGCGGCCATTTTGAATGATGACGTCACAACGGTCACATACTGGTCATTATAAATATAATTTACATTAACTGCACCATATACTTGTTCTTGCAGATGAAGATAGGAACCATAAAAAGTATTTAAGATAGGTATAGAAGTAATAAATTCCATAGATTTGGTGGATGTACTTCAAATGGTGGCCATTTTGAATGATGACGTCATAACGGCCACTATATTGGTCAGATTTTTGGTTGTTGAGAATTTTTGGAATCTACACACTAATGTGAGTTTTTGGTGAAAATTTGGCACTTTTGTCCGGCCGGTCCCCAAACGGCCCTATATTGGGACTAACAGACCTTACTATCCGTAGATATCACATGTAAACACATATATATATATGGCAGCTTTTAACAAGAGCATAGTAACTATGGAATATGACGATGATGTGGACTTCATAGGCGAGGAAAACAAACCCGTGACAAACTTCTTCCAATAGCTGCAACCAAACTAAAAATTGTCAATCTCTTTATGAATAAATCCAAAAGAGTTCACCCACATATACCTATCTACAAAGCATGACACTTCGCTAGACACAATGAACTAACGAAAATGACGATCAGCTTCGTGGCGGCGAAGCATGGAGGAAAAGTAAAATCCTGGGCTCATTGCTTTGCAGTACGGCTGACATTGGTGTACGCTGTGTCATGGGGAACATAGGTTTCCAGTCCTCCTGGAAGCTATGGATTCGTAGATCAAAGATGCCCTTGATTAAAAGGCTATGTTTATACAATACAACCTGCGTATCCTTGATGCTGTATAACTGTAACAGCTGGGCAGCTCCAAAGGCAGCTCTAGACAAACTCGATGCCTGCCATCGCAAACACCTACACACCATCAGCCCTATTTTACATACTATTACTTTCTCTACCACAATGTAGATATATATAGGGCTACCCAAAATCTGATATTAGTTGAATCCGGGTTCGTTGTCGAAGTACCCCGCTTATCCTGATCACAAATTCGAAAGACGAGTGTATAATCGGATTACGGCATCATGTGGTACAAATTATCCGACTCGAGTACTCCGGTGTAGAGCGAGAGTAAAATTGTGCCCATGCGTGGACATGTAAACAAATATGGTGGCTTTTAACAAGAGTATAGTAACAGTAACTATGGAATATGCTGACAATGTGGACTTCATAGACGAGGAAAAGAAACCCCTTGACGAACTTCTTTCAATAGCTGCAAGCAAACTAAAAATTTTGAATCTCTTTATAAATGAATCCAAAACAGAGTTCACCCACATCTACCGATCTACAAAGCATGAAAGTAAAGAAAATGCTGATTCACTTCGTGGTGGCGAACCATGGAGGAAAAGTAAAATCCTGGGCTCACTGCTTTGCAGTACTGCTGACATTTCTGCATGCTGTGTCATGGGGAACATAGCTTTCCAGTCCTTCAGGAAGCTATGGATTCATAGATCAAAGATGCCCTTGATTAAAAGGCTACGTTTATACAATACAATGTAACATGCATATCATTCTGGGTTCGCAATAACCGTTTGCCCAATTGCCCAGGGCAACCTAAATTTCAAACAGGCAACTATACATCTCCTATCGTCGGTACATCAGGCAACCATGACAAATTGAAAATTAGTTACGAATAATGAATGCAGTTTGCAACCCAGGCTGTTCGCACTGCCTTATCATTTCCTTCAAAACATGTAAAATCGGCCACAGAAATGTCAAAATCTGTTCTCTAAACCATGACAGATGTGATTGAGAAGAAAATCTCAGATGGGTACCCGTTGAAATGTGTATCTGGAATACCAGCCTCGATGGGCTCACCCCTCCTCCCGCGAGATAAAAGAAAAAGTCAGATAGTGTTTTAACTGTACAATTCAAAGGCTGAATATTGTCGAGCACACGTAAATAGCTGATTACTAGTTGTAGTGATGACCGTAACCATCACGTATGGGCCGATCTTCAGTACGGTCAGTACATTACCAAATCACGCGAAATAATAAAAATCAATTTCAAGTCCAAACTACACTCAATCGAGTACTCGTTTTATTCCTGAGACAAAGGGGATTTCCCTGTATATATTTATCGGAATTTGACAAATTGTAAAATTTACTGATGCTCTTCCCGCCCGATTTAAGCCATTTACGTCCCTAGAACAATGTAACATGATGAAAATATGTTTTGAGATGACCTCCTAACTAATACCATCATTATTAGTCATTTCACAGCTTTAAAAGTGATCAAAATGGCTAGAATTTAGACAAGATGGCGGATCCGTGTCATTTTGCAACTATTCCCTAGAGGGGGGAGGGCAGTTAAATGAATTGACGATATTGAGAAATGTCTAGGGCTACAGTAAAACCTTCGTCAGCTTCAATAACCATGATAACCGTGCAATAAAAATTGGTGTATTGCTCACCTGGACCATAGGCATCTCAACTAGAATGGTCAATAACAATAAGTAAAACTCTAATGAGTTGAGCAGACTTGTAATGAGAAAACAGAGGCCATGTTTCTTTATGTATCAACTTCTCTTGAACAAACTTTAATGGCCCTTAGGCATCAATATCATATCTCCATAATTTTGGCCCAGTCCATTCAGTGGCTCTGGAGACGAAGTTGCTTTCATGAAAACCAGGCCATCCAAGATGGCCGCCCAACCATTTGGCAAATCAAGTTCCCTTGAAAAAACTTGGTTCAGCTCGTGCCCTAAATGATATTTTATAACTTTTGAATCAATCGCTCAGTTTCGGCAAAGATTTTTAAAGACATTTCTAAAAATCAGCCAAATCCAAGCTGGCCACCGGCCAAATTGGCTTCGTTTGAACAAACTTGAATCGGTACAACGTAAGGATGCTTCCTGCCAAATATAATTGAAATCGGCCCATTAGTTCTAGAAGACATTTTAAATTTCCAATGCTTTAGTATGGGAGCTTTTGACAGGAAAATGATCCAAGATGGCCACCAAACAGTTTATCTGACAGTTTCGAAAATTGCAAATTTGTGATGAGAATACCCAAAAACATATATAAAACCAATTTTAGCCTCAAACTCCATCAAATAAAAGAACTCCAATATGGCCGCCAAACATGCTGTATTTTGATCGGCTGACTCCGGCCATGTTTTTTGACGGATCAACTTCCCGTGAACAAACTTTAATGGCTCTTAGTCCCTAATTGTATCTGCCAAATTTCGGCCCAATCCATTCAGCGGTTCTGGAGAAGTCGTTTTCGCTAAAACTAGGTCAATCAAAATGGCCGCCGAACCATTTGACCAATCAAGTTCCCTTGAACAAACTTGTTTCAGCTCTTGTCCTAGATCATATTTCATGGGGTTTGCTTCACTCCACCAAGCAGTTTCGGAGAAGATTTTTAAAGACAATTCCTAAACTCAGCCGAAATCCAAGATGGTCACCGGCCAAATTGGCCGATCGGCTTCGTTTGAACAAACTTGGATCCCTATGTCCTAAGGATACTTCCTGCCATATATAATTGAAATCAGCCCAGTGGTTCTTGAGAAGAAGTCGTTTAAAGAAAAAGGTTGACGGATGGACGGACAGTCGCCATGGCATAAGCTCACTTGGCCATTCTGGCTAGGTGAGCTAATAATAAAATCTGTCCTTTTTAAATCCAAACGCTATAATGAGTTTACTTTGCTTCAGTTGACTTCCGTTTAGTTTCTGAATAATTTTGATTTCTGAGTATAGATCTCTAGTCTATAATTTACAGTGCACACATTGACCCTTTCAATAACAAATCTATGAAAAAGTAAATTCTTTGCAATGAATCATCTATCAAATATTTATAAAGTAATATGACTGGAAAAGATTGCTTCCTTCGGCAGATATGGCATCCCGTCAGATTAACTTCAAAATATTCAATAGAAATACCATATGCTATAGTACTATACATTGCGAAGAATCTCTTTTTTCAGTGATTTGTCATTGAAAGGGTTTAAAAAAATACTAATTCTCCAAAGTTAACACGGTTAATACAGCATTGCTGTTTCTGAGTCATCAGGATGTCTTTTCCTGATACATTCCCTTGAACGTGTTAAGAAATAATACTCAAGACATTTTCTTTGTCATTTTTATTAGCATATTATATACGGGCAACGCAGAGGCAAAGGCCAGAAGAAAGCTAAACATCATGAGGAAGCTGGCAGGAACAAAGTGGGGTGCCAATGAAAGGATCCTCAAGACCATCTACCTAGGTGCCGTACGACCACACCTTGAGTATGGATCCAGCTCATGGATGACAGCAGCTAAATCTCATCAACAGAAGCTCGACAAAGTACAAAACCAGGCACTGCGCATCATCACTGGTGGAATGAGATCAACACCAATAGAAAAAATGGAGCAGCCAGCAGGCATCCACCTCCCCCCCCCCCAGCCCACTTAGCAAAGGAAGGGAATACAAAGCACTGATCCAAGCTGCAAAGTTCAAATCGTTCAACAACCACCCGATGAAGATCAGGCAAGCACAGCTGTCATCAGGAAGACTTAAAAGATCAAGTTTTGTGAAAGAGACAAAAGCACTTCAAAGGAAACACCAAGAAATGTTGCCAGCACAAATAGAAGACCCAAACCACACCCTTGATCCTCCACCATGGGAAAACAAACTAGAGAGGATAGCTATTCGCACCACAGTACCTCATCTCACAACCAAGGATGAAAACAGTGATGTGAGCAAGAAGGCCCTGACCCTAGCCATGCTGGAAGAAATGTACCCTCAGGAGACATGGATAAGGATCTACACGTATGGATCAACCAAAGATGCAATTAGGAGCGGAGGTGCCGGACTGCACATACAGTATCCAAACGGACAACATGAGTCAGCTGCAATACCGACAGGCAAACACTGCACAAACTACAGAGCTGAAGTCGAAGCACTGGTTCATGCAGCTAATACCATCAGAAGAACAGCAGACCCTATTGCACAGATTGTCTTTTTATCTGATGCCCGCTCCGTCCTTGAGGCTATCACCAAAGGTAAGTTGCCACAACTTGAAGAAGCACTACAAACCATCAAATGCTTTCGGATAGCACTGCAGTGGATCCCCTCACACTGTGGAGTCCAAGGAAATGAGGAAGCAGACAAGATGGCAAAGGTGGGTGCAGAAGAGAATCAGACAGAAAACATGGTTACCCATACAGAGATGAAGACTATCATCAAGTCACTCTATAGAACACCTCAATCAGAAGATGCCTACCATCATCTCTCGAGGCCAGAGCAAGTGACTATTTTTCGTATCAGAACTGGACACAACAGACTAAACCAACACATGTACAGGCGGTTCCACCTTACGACATCGCCCGCTTGTCCTTGTGGAGAAGCAGAACAGACCACAGAGCACATACTTCAATGTTGCAGTACGTATCAACTGCTGAGAGAAGAGATCTGGCCTTTGTCAACCTCTTTTCTTGAAAAGCTGTTTGGGCCTGTGGAAGAACTGTAGAAAACCACAGATTTCATCTTGAGAACGGCTCTCCAAGTGTGATACCAGCGATCGAAAAGAAGAAGGGAAACCTTGCCCTGTGGCGGGCATCCTGAAAATTGGTGAAATTGCGTTATGGGTTGCCCTGGGGGCAACTAGATTTTTTCATTTATTTCTACCCCTGGTATCATTGATGCTGTATAACTGTAACTGGACAGCTCTAGACAAATTCGTTGCCTGCCACCGCAAACACCTACGCTCCATCACTGGACACTGATGGCCAGAC
Organism: Chaetoderma sp. LZ-2023a; assembly: GCA_034401795.1. Classification (NCBI taxonomy): domain Eukaryota; kingdom Metazoa; phylum Mollusca; class Caudofoveata; order Chaetodermatida; family Chaetodermatidae; genus Chaetoderma; species Chaetoderma sp. LZ-2023a. The sequence goes on along the minus strand of CM067360.1, from coordinate 87,399,501 downwards.
AGCATAATTTCCAATGATGCAATATACAAGATGTGTAATACGCCGACGCTGTCTATAAAAGTAGCCCAGCAAAGATGGTCCATGTTTGGCCATGTGCTAAGGATGCCAGAAGAGACACCAGCACAGAGAACCTTGGAATTCTCCCTACTCGAAGCCAGCAAATACAAAACTAGGAGAGGATGTCATTGCATAAATCTACTAACCGTGTTACCAGGTGACATCAAGAAAGCAGGGCTCGGTACACTCAAGTCAAGAATAGACATGAGGAAGCTACAGATTTCAGCTGAGGAGAAGACAGTGGGCAAAAGCAAAGGAGGACTGATTGCAGCTGTAGGATGTCTCTACTACTCCAGCCACAGAATACAGTAATCATACATACAGTAACTATATGTAACAGTGGTTAACATTTCTTTTCAAGCCGCCATACTCACACTCATGAATCATCGATTCCTCCCTTATACTGACTCACCGCCCAGACGGACACAAATTTCAATACGATTAGAATCTTTAGCATCGGAAATGACACTCTTTTACTCCCACATGCCTGTACAGTACGCACGTGCAAGTACCACCTTATACATCCGATCAGATTAGCTCGACAACAGATCTGAACTTAGCCATTGATAGTGGTGTCATTTTACAATACACAGCCACCATCCCGCAACTCCCCCAGTTAAAAATGAATGAACCACTGGATCAGATTTTAATCAAGCAAGATGATGTACGCAAAATTTTGCCTAGATAACCTTAATGTATCAAAATCCCAAGGACCAGACATGCTCCATCCCCGAGTACTGAAAGAAATCAGCCAACCCTTCTCCTAGCCACTCACAATGCTATTCAATAACTCAGTAGAGAGAGGAGCATCTTGGAGGACTGGAAAAAGGGTCAAATCACGCTAATCTTTAAACAAGAGGCCAAAGGGGCCTGTATCGCTCACCTGCATCATACGCATTTCAACCAGAAAGGCCATTAACAATAAGTAGATCCCTACAGACTTGAGCAGAATTATAACAAGAAAACAGAAGCCATGTTTCTTTATGTATCAACCACTTTTGAACAAAACTTAACGGCCCTTAGTCCCTTATCATATCTCCCAAATTTCGGCCCAATCCGTTCAACGATTCTGGTATGTTTCTAAAAATCAGCCATCGTGGCCGGCGGCCATCTTGAATTTTGACCGATCTGCTTCGTTTGAACAAACTTAGATCTCTATGCCCTACGAATGCTTCCTCCCAAATATAATTGAAATCGGCCCAGTGGTTCTTGAGAAGTCGTTTAAAGAATTCCCCATTGCTTTACTATGGACCCATTGCTTTACTATGGGAGACTATGGCTGGAAAACAAACCAAGATGGCAGGAAAACCGTTTATCCGACAGTCTCCAAAGTGGGATATTTGAACTGGCCACACTGATAAGCATATATAAAGCAATTTTCGCCATCAAAATACATCAAATACAAAAAAGCCAATATGACCAAGAAACGCTAAATTTTGATTGGTTAATGGTGGCCATGTTTTTTAATGTACGACCTTCCCGTGAACAAGCTTGAATGGACCTTGGTCCCTAAGCATATTTACAAAATTTCAGGTCTATCCGTTCAGCGGTTCTAGGCGAAAACTAGGTCATCCAAGATGGCCGCCAAGCAAATCGTTCAATCAGGTTGCCTTGAACAAACTTGGGTCTACCGTTGCACTAGATGATGTGTTATGAGTTTTGAATCAATTCCTCCCGCAGTTTCGGAGAAGATTTTTTAGTGTTTCTAAAAATTGCCTATTTTGGCCGGCGGCCATCTTGGATATTGGCTGATCGACTTCGTTTGAACAAACTTGAATCTCTATGCCCTAGGGATGCTTCCTGCCAAATATAATTGAAATCGGCCCAGTGGTTCTTGAGAAGAAGTCGTTTAAAGAAAAAGTTGACGGACAACGGACGGACGGACGATGGACAGTCGCCACAGCATAAGCTCACTTGGCCTTTCAGGCCAGGTGAGCTAAAAAGGCAGCAAAACATTCACTAGCAACTACAGGACAGTCAGCTTGATGTCCCTAATATGCAGTCATGGAACGTTTTGCAAGAAATAAACTCATAAAACACATGTCCAACTTCATGTCAAACTGTCATCATGGCTTCCTGAGTGGGCGCTCCTGTACTGCACAGCTATTAGAAACCATAGAGTATTGTACTAGAATTGTAGATGATGGTGGCTCTGTAGATGTCATTTACCTCGATTTTGCCAAGGCCTTTGATACTGTCCCGCATCAGAGACTGCTCAACAAACTTAAGAGCTATGGTGTCACAGGTGATGTACTCGGATGAACAGAAGCCTTCGAAAGTAACAGGAAGCAACGCGTGTCTGTCAAAGGTTCCTACTCTGACTGGGCAACAGTTCTCAGTGGGATTCCACAAGGAAGCGTACTGGGACCAGCACCGTTTGTCACATTTATCAATGATATGCCCGAGACGATCGATAGCATGATCAAGCTTTTTTGCTGATGACACCAAGCTGTTCTCTAAGATTGCCTGATCACGAACGTCTTCAAACAGATCTAAGCAACCTGAAAGAGTGGGCTGACACTTGGCAGCTGCAGCTCAATGCCACCAAATGCAAGGTGATGTATCTATGGAGGGCAAACAGCAAGTCACAATACACAATGATTGAAAATGGCCAAGAGGTTATCCTGGAAGAAACAACATGCAAGGATCTTGATGTCTACATGGACAATACACTCAAATTTAGCCATCATGCAGACATAGCTGCAAACAAGGCAAATAGAATAGTCGGCAAGATTCGGAGATCCTTCAATTTCGTCGAACCAAGTACATTTGTCTCCTATTCAAGAGCTTTGCTGTCCAGCAACATGCGGAATATGGAAATGTAGTTTGGTCGCCACTGTATAACAGGATATACAACTTTAGAAAATGTTCCACGGTGTGCTACTAAGATCATACAAGGATTTAAAGACATACCATACGAAGAATGTCTCCAGGCACTGAACTTACATTGTACCAAGCATAGTCTACCAACATAAGCGTGGAGATCTTATTGAAGTTTATAAGTACACACACAATGCCTATGATGTGGACTATGCTGAACTGCTACCACTAGATAAAGCGGACCGTACACGAGGGCAAAATCACAAACTCCTAAAACAGCGCTTCAAGACACACCAGAAAACGTTTCTTTAGCCAAAGGATCACAAATCACTGGAACAGCCTGCCAGACACAGTTGCATAAGCGCACCCTCAGTCAACGCGTTCAAAGGGAGTTTAGATAAGCTCTACAAAGACATTGTTTACAAGACCGACTTTCCGATCACTCCCGTCTGCACCCACATGTCAGTGAAACAGGTACTAGAAGACGAAGACCATGAAGACAGTGAAAACCTGTCACAGGCTAACTAGCCTACATGACAGTAAACTCTATGTATCCATGTATCATCGGATAATGGGTTTTCGAGGGTGTAAGCACATTTTCGTCCATTTAATATAAGAGTAGGAAATTTATCAACAAATTTTGTCAATTTCGTAACTAGCAACCATTCACTGAAATAAAAAATGCATAAAAATAAACCTTAAAATAAACTTACTGCTTATAAATATCCACAATCTGGTCTACAGTTACAATCACAGTATTGCGTCATGTGTTTTCTAGGGTAATGTAATCGCGTAATTTCAACTCTAGTGAGGCAGTGAATTACTGTCATTTTTATGATTTGACCAAACGGGAGACTGCCACTGACAATAATGCCATAAATGGGTCTGATACAAACACAGAACTTAATTTATAGTTGTAAATCCAGTTCAGGTCAAATTCTGTTTTTCGTGATAACCGGGTAGCAGCAAATTTCAGCCAAAATTCTTAAAACATATAAATCTTTCAGTTTCCTTTTCTAAATTGCTAAATGTGTTATTGAAAATGAACATACTTGTGTTTCCTACAAGAAATCCGAAAAAATATTGAAAATTTTATCATATGTGGTAACTAGGATCAGTTTGAATCGCCATTGTGGGTAAAGAAATATCAATCTACATCTGAAAATCACATAAGCACCCCATGTCAGTTTGACATTTCGTGAGAAATAAATTATTGCTACATGGTAACAGATCTGCTACATTACTCAGGACAGCAATTGCAACAGTATGACCGTGTTGGGCTGGTATACATATTGTGGATTCCTGGACCCAGGGGCAATGGGCTCGCTACCCAGAATGCATCTAGCCCAAGGGTAGTCCTAAATGTGACCTAGAGTGACCACTATAATGATCATGGACGATGATCATGGTGATGACAATGATTATCATGATGATGATGATGATGATGGATGATAAGATGAGTGATGGAGGGATTTTGACTGCCCACCCCAGCGTCGCCAGTCCTGACTGTCAAACATATATATTTATATTAGACCAGTAATGTAGGACGATATGCTTTGTATGCATTCATAGATAATGGCTATATGAGAATTATAAATTAAAATTGAGCCTTCATATTAAATGAGAGAAATAGGCACACTTTATAAATGTGCGTTTCAAACTAGACTGCTGACTGTTAAAACGGCATTTAGACAGATATTAAAATTGAACACTGAAAGGAATGATATTCGCTATAGCGAGAATCTGTTTTAATTGCGGAAATGTCTGTACACAAAATATAGCCATCATCTCACGGAATTGAGACTAACAGACGGACAGACATACAAATATACAAATTTGAAAGTGGTTTAGCTTATTGGGTGAATTGTCAGTCAATGGTCATAAGTCCTTAGAGGGCATGATTCACTGTTGCGTAGCACGTGAGAATTGTTGACAGTCACAAAAAGCAAGTACCGTATTTGGCTTAGTAGTAGCCTATGATCTAATAGAATCCCACCCCCTAACTTTGACATATGAGCTCCAATGATTTCTTAGCAGTTTCAAAACGGCAAAACTCTGTATTAGAAGCCCACCCCATAACTTAAGAGCAAATTTGTAAGAATAGTGTGTATAATAATAACAATCGTGTCACAGGGTGTGTCTACTTCAGACCGAATTCTGCCCCGATACATTCCCGACCAAATTTATGTACCAAACAACAAGCACGGGGAAAATGCGCATCAATTTTGTAATGCCGATCAACATTAAATGATCCAAATTGAATTATTACGAACGACAATATAGCCGGCTTCTTAAGTTGGCGAGCCAGCGGTTCTTGAGATGTGAGGCATCATGTTCTCGCGAGATATTATAACCTAACGGGAGTTTATCAAACGGGTACCTATTTTTTAAGATCAGTATAATACTCAGTTCCTATCGCGCAATGATAATACATAGATATTCCCGAGTTCCGAGTCCCCGATTCCAGAATATTTATATCCGAGTACTCGCTCTAAAATAAACTCTTCAATTGGAGGCGAATAATGTGATTTGTATTTTTTCGCGACGCCATTTTATATCAAATTGTGGATTAATTTTGATGTAATAAACGAGCTTTATTAAAGGATATGCAATATTTAGGCGCTCAAATCAAATAATTTCACTTCCCCGGTGATGTTTTGAGGTATACATTAAACATAGGCATAGGCGGTGGGAATTTTTATGGGAGAAAATACGTTGAATTTCCGTGGTATCAATGTTTGGTTGGAAATTGAACACGTCTTGTCCTAATAGAGGCTTAGGCTACTATTAAGCGAAATACGGTAGTAATATTTTTAAATAACCCAATACTGCGTGTGATCATTGGTCATTCGTCACGAGTTGGTGAACTGTTTGGACACCCATCGCCTCTTGAGAAGTGCTGACAATCGCAGGTAATCATGTCCAATAATAGGAATGACAGAATGATGGAATCGATGAAAATAGCAAATGGCAGAATGACTGACCAATAATGGATAAGTGAACAAGTTGTAATGTCCAAAAATATATATGACGGGATGATGAAATTACTGGAAAGAGTAAATGACGGAATAACTGACCAATGAATGGGTAGAGATGGCGGAAGGTGATGCAATAGAGAAAAAGTATAAAAAGGAGACACCAGGACTGAAAAGTGAGGACCGACACCACCTTCGACGCATGTGAACTTGACTAGTCACTCAAGAGATCCAGTTTTCTGTTCTGGACAGCTTTTGAAGGGTTAATGACTCTCATGAGGAGAACTTGTCGAAATATCAGCTTTGACTATACAAGTACGATTATTGAACAATCCTGCATCGTTAAGATATAGAATCTACAATCGTACTGTTTATATTAACTTATTAAAGAGTCATTAATCAGCATCGGAAATTCGAGTTTTGCTTGACTAGAATCCAGAGGGAGACATACCACCGCCACCTTACCCGGAAAAGGAAACAACGCAGTCAGATCGACAGTCAAATAGACTACACCCACCACGGCCACAGTCGAAAATTTACAATATGCCTGTTCAGTCGAATTCAAATGATCTTTCTGAATGATTGAAGGCTATATCGTCAATCTCTCCCCCTTCTATTGTTAACGCCATACGGAAAAAGCCTGGTAGGGGGAGAGATTGATGATAATGTCACGCTGTACATATACAGAAATGAATGAAATAAAAAACATTGAATCTTGAAATCTTGTATGGTGATGGATGATGGATTGAAAAAAATGGCGGACAAAATACACATGTAGTACGGTCATGATTTTTGCTAGCATTATGTAAATGTAGTGAACAAATTCAACACGAAGTGTTTAAATCTGGAGGTGTAGCAGTGGCTTCTTGCGACGAAACATATATAAGTGTTCTATAAGAGTATATCCTAGAAACAATGTGATCTTTTACACTTTGATTAAACTATCATTATTCTCGTACCGTCTGTGGTGATTATGACGGGATTTCGTGAATAATTTTTCGTGTCTTTGCCATTAGAAGTTATACTCGCAAGGTTTGCCCACTGTCTTACCCTATGAACAGTCACAATAAATTAACAAATACGTTGCAATTAATGTTCAATTTCATGCTACATGCACAAATACGAACTCGAAAACTGGTATCTGTGTGCAATGTAATGTGTTTACGGGAAGCGAAGTGCAAATTGTGTAGTAATTTTTCCGGAAATTGTGCAATGTAATATGTTTACGAAAATTGAAGTGTGGATTAAAGTCATTAAATCGGCCTATCGAATAGCATTCTCTAGGGAAATAGGCCTACAGTAAGTTATAAAGTATTCTAGAAAACTTGGTATCATTCTATCTTAACACTTAAGACATGATGTAGAGATAGATTAGACACATCTAATTTTAATGTTTCTGTGAACCGTGAACCTAGTGACTTAGAAACCTAATGATTGAGATGGCTAAAGGTATAAATTCCAGTAAATCAAAGTTTTATTGTGTAGTTAATGGTGCTACATGCGGTATATTTACTGAATGGTTTAAATGAAAGGAAAGTGTACACAAATTCTCGGGCGCCAAATACCTCGGATTTAGTATCCTTGAGGAAGCAGTGGCATTCATGAACACCACTGGCTATAAACATGATGATATAGTCATACATTGTAAAGACAGTGCATAACACTTGAGGAGCACTGCAAAGAAAACAATCTCACAATTCCTCCGTACACAGCCCCTGTTCTAGCATGCAGCATCCGTGAATATGACCCAGTTCCTGTAGTAAATGTTGATGGCACCTGTATCGATAATCGCCGGGACGTGGCAAAAGCAGGCTTCGGTATTTTCTGGGGTGACAGTGATCCACGGAACATGGCAGTGCAGATGGCCACCGACCAACCAACAACCGTGCAGAACTTCATGCTGTCATAATAGCCATGGAACAAGCTCGGAATGCAGAAATTCCGTCCATTTGCTTTCGCTCTGATAGTGAATACCTGATCCATGGCATTACTAGCTATGCTTCCGAATGGTCTAAGAAGGACAAGTTAAGTACACGGAAAAATGCGGATCTATGGAACCGTCTTTGCCATCTAAACAGTAAAATAATGATTAAGTGGTCACATGTAACCCACTCTGGTGATACAGGTAACACAAATGCAGATAGCCTCACAAATCAGGGTGCCTTAATGTACACAGGCAACCTGTATTCACAACCTAATTTCAATTCTAAAGTGAAAACTGGTAAGGAAGATGATACAGACTCGTCGCTCACAGCCTCTTCTTGTACTCTGTAGTGTAGTTCTGTCGACACCATGGTGATGATCGCTTGTGACAAATGCCAAAAATGGCTACACTATACGTGTACAGACCTGCCTGTGTATCAATTATTTGTGCTTTGTAACACCCTTAGTGAATACCAGTACCTCAGTACCAAGTGAATTTGCAAGTAAAGATAGAAAGCTGCACTCGTGTGTCACCAGCTAGATTATGCTGTGCATCAACACAAACCTTGTGTGAATGATTCACCAGCCCACTAACTGTATTGTCCTGTTGTATGTCTAAGGATACAGTGGAAGATCAAACCATCCAATCTATGTGGGCACAGTCAACACCAACATCAGGTGACCAGATATGGTCTGATGAAAGCTTAAGCGATGATGCCATGCATATTGTGCATACTGATAATAGTGACATGGCAACTCAAACATCTTCAGACCAAGCAAATATCGGTGTAGAAAACACATCAGCAGTAGCTAAACAGACCCTATGCACTGATAGTAGTGACATTGCAACACAAACATCTTCAGAACAAGCAAATCTTTGTGTAGACAACACATCAACAGTAGCTACACAGACCCTATGCACTGATAGTAGTGACATTGCAACACAAACATCTTCAGAACAAGCAAATCTTTGTGTAGACAACACATCAACAGTAGCTACACAGACCCTATGCACTGATAGTAGTGACATTGCAACACAAACATCTTCAGAACAAGCAAATCTTTGTGTAGACAACACATCAACAGTAGCTACACAGACCCTATGCACTGATAGTAGTGACATTGCAACACAAACATCTTCAGAACAAGCAAATCTTTGTGTAGACAACACATCAACAGTAGCTACACAGACCCTATGCACTGATAGTAGTGACATTGCAACACAAACATCTTCAGAACAAGCAAATCTTGGTGTAGACAACACATCAACAGTAGCTACACAGACCCTATGCACTGATAGTAGTGACATTGCAACACAAACATCTTCAGAACAAGCAAATCTTTGTGTAGACAACACATCAACAGTAGCTACACAGACCCTATGCACTGATAGTAGTGACATTGCAACACAAACATCTTCAGAACAAGCAAATCTTGGTGTAGACAACACATCAACAGTAGCTACACAGACCCTATGCACTGATAGTAGTGACATTGCAACACAAACATCTTCAGAACAAGCAAATCTTTGTGTAGACAACACATCAACAGTAGCTACACAGACCCTATGCACTGATAGTAGTGACATTGCAACACAAACATCTTCAGAACAAGCAAATCTTTGTGTAGACAACACATCAACAGTAGCTACACAGACCCTATGCACTGATAGTAGTGACATTGCAACACAAACATCTTCAGAACAAGCAAATCTTGGTGTAGACAACACATCAACAGTAGCTACACAGACCCTATGCACTGATAGTAGTGACATTGCAACACAAACATCTTCAGAACAAGCAAATCTTTGTGTAGACAACACATCAACAGTAGCTACACAGACCCTATGCACTGATAGTAGTGACATTGCAACACAAACATCTTCAGAACAAGCAAATCTTGGTGTAGACAACACATCAACAGTAGCTACACAGACCCTATGCACTGATAGTAGTGACATTGCAACACAAACATCTTCAGAACAAGCAAATCTTGGTGTAGACAACACATCAAGAGTAGCTACACAGACCCTATGCACTGATAGTAGTGACATTGCAACACAAACATCTTCAGAACAAGCAAATCTTTGTGTAGACAACACATCAACAGTAGCTACACAGACCCTATGCACTGATAGTAGTGACATTGCAACACAAACATCTTCAGAACAAGCAAATCTTTGTGTAGACAACACATCAACAGTAGCTACACAGACCCTATGCACTGATAGTAGTGACATTGCAACACAAACATCTTCAGAACAAGCAAATCTTGGTGTAGACAACACATCAACAGTAGCTACACAGACCCTATGCAATGATAGTAGTGACATTGCAACACAAACATCTTCAGAACAAGCAAATCTTGGTGTAGACAACACATCAACAGTAGCTACACAGACCCTATGCACTGATAGTAGTGACATTGCAACACAAACATCTTCAGAACAAGCAAATCTTTGTGTAGACAACACATCAACAGTAGCTACACAGACCCTATGCACTGATAGTAGTGACATTGCAACACAAACATATTCTGAACAAGCAAATCTTGGTGTAGCCAACACATCAACAGTAGCTACACAGACCCTATGCACTGATAGTAGTGACATTGCAACACAAACATCTTCAGAACAAGCAAATCTTGGTGTAGACAACACATCAACAGTAGCTACACAGACCCTATGCACTGATAGTAGTGACATTGCAACACAAACATCTTCAGAACAAGCAAATCTTGGTGTAGACAACACATCAAGAGTAGCTACACAGACCCTATGCACTGATAGTAGTGACATTGCAACACAAACATCTTCAGAACAAGCAAATCTTGGTGTAGACAACACATCAACAGTAGCTACACAGACCCTATGCACTGATAGTAGTGACATTGCAACACAAACATCTTCAGAACAAGCAAATCTTTGTGTAGACAACACATCAACAGTAGCTACACAGACCCTATGCACTGATAGTAGTGACATTGCAACACAAACATCTTCAGAACAAGCAAATCTTGGTGTAGACAACACATCAACAGTAGCTACACAGACCCTATGCACTGATAGTAGTGACATTGCAACACAAACATCTTCAGAACAAGCAAATCTTGGTGTAGACAACACATCAACAGTAGCTACACAGACCCTATGCACTGATAGTAGTGACATTGCAACACAAACATCTTCAGAACAAGCAAATCTTGGTGTAGACAACACATCAAGAGTAGCTACACAGACCCTATGCACTGATAGTAGTGACATTGCAACACAAACATCTTCAGAACAAGCAAATCTTGGTGTAGACAACACATCAAGAGTAGCTACACAGACCATATGCACTGATAGTAGTGACATTGCAACACAAACATCTTCAGAACAAGCAAATATTTGTGTAGACAACACATCAACAGTAGCTACACAGACCCTATGCACTGATAGTAGTGACATTGCAACACAAACATCTTCAGAACAAGCAAATCTTGGTGTAGACAACACATCAACAGTAGCTACACAGACCCTATGCACTGATAGTAGTGACATTGCAACACAAACATCTTCAGAACAAGCAAATCTTTGTGTAGACAACACATCAACAGTAGCTACACAGACCCTATGCACTGGTAGTAGTGACATTGCAACACAAACATCTTCAGAACAAGCAAATCTTGGTGTAGACAACACATCAACAGTAGCTACACAGACCCTATGCACTGATAGTAGTGACATTGCAACACAAACATCTTCAGAACAAGCAAATCTTGGTGTAGACAACACATCAACAGTAGCTACACAGACCATATGCACTGATAGTAGTGACATTGCAACACAAACATCTTCAGAACAAGCAAATATTTGTGTAGACAACACATCAACAGTAGCTACACAGACCCTATGCACTGATAGTAGTGACATTGCAACACAAACATCTTCAGAACAAGCAAATCTTTGTGTAGACAACACATCAACAGTAGCTACACAGACCCTATGCACTGATAGTAGTGACATTGCAACACAAACATCTTCAGAACAAGCAAATCTTGGTGTAGACAACTCATCAACAGTAGCTACACAGACCCTATGCACTGATAGTAGTGACATTGCAACACAAACATCTTCAGAACAAGCAAATCTTGGTGTAGACAACACACCAACAGTAGCTACACAGACCCTATGCACTGATAGTAGTGACATTGCAACACAAACACCTTCAGAACAAGCAAATCTTTGTGTAGACAACACATCAACAGTAGCTACACAGACCCTATGCACTGATAGTAGTGACATTGCAACACAAACATCTTCAGAACAAGCAAATCTTGGTGTAGACAACACATCAACAGTAGCTACACAGACCCTATGCACTGATAGTAGCGACATTGCAACACAAACATCTTCAGAACAAGCAAATCTTGGTGTAGACAACACATCAAGAGTAGCTACACAGACCCTATGCACTGATAGTAGTGACATTGCAACACAAACATCTTCAGAACAAGCAAATCTTGGTGTAGACAACACATCAACAGTAGCTACACAGACCCTATGCACTGATAGTAGTGACATTGCAACACAAACATCTTCAGAACAAGCAAATCTTTGTGTAGACAACACATCAACAGTAGCTACACAGACCCTATGCACTGATAGTAGTGACATTGCAACACAAACATCTTCAGAACAAGCAAATCTTGGTGTAGACAACACATCAACAGTAGCTACACAGACCCTATGCACTGATAGTAGTGACATTGCAACACAAACATCTTCAGAACAAGCAAATCTTGGTGTAGACAACACATCAACAGTAGCTACACAGACCCTATGCACTGATAGTAGTGACATTGCAACACAAACATCTTCAGAACAAGCAAATCTTGGTGTAGACAACACATCAAGAGTAGCTACACAGACCCTATGCACTGATAGTAGTGACATTGCAACACAAACATCTTCAGAACAAGCAAATCTTGGTGTAGACAACACATCAACAGTAGCTACACAGACCCTATGCACTGATAGTAGTGACATTGCAACACAAACATCTTCAGAACAAGCAAATCTTGGTGTAGACAACACATCAACAGTAGCTACACAGACCCTATGCACTGATAGTAGTGACATTGCAACACAAACATCTTCAGAACAAGCAAATCTTTGTGTAGACAACACATCAACAGTAGCTACACAGACCCTATGCACTGATAGTAGTGACACTGCAACACAAACATCTTCAGAACAAGCAAATCTTTGTGTAGACAACACATCAACAGTAGCTACACAGACGCTATGCACTGATAGTAGTGACATTGCAACACAAACATCTTCAGAACAAGCAAATCTTGGTGTAGACAACACATCAACAGTAGCTAGACAGACCCTATGCACTGATAGTAGTGATATTGCAACACAAACATCTTCAGAACAAGCAAATCTTGGTGTAGACACACATCAACAGTAGCTACACAGACCCTATGCACTGATAGTAGTGACATTGCAACACAAACATCTTCAGAACAAGCAAATCTTGGTGTAGACAACACATCAACAGTAGCTACACAGACCCTATGCACTGATAGTAGTGACATTGCAACACAAACATCTTCAGAACAAGCAAATCTTGGTGTAGACAACACATCAACAGTAGCTACACAGACCATATGCACTGATAGTAGTGACATTGCAACACAAACATCTTCAGAACAAGCAAATCTTTGTGTAGACAACACATCAACAGTAGCTACACAGACCCTATGCACTGATAGTAGTGACATTGCAACACAAACATCTTCAGAACAAGCAAATCTTGGTGTAGACAACACATCAACAGTAGCTACACAGACCCTATGCACTGATAGTAGTGACATTGCAACACAAACATCTTCAGAACAAGCAAATCTTGGTGTAGACAACACATCAACAGTAGCTACACAGACCCTATGCACTGATAGTAGTGACATTGCAACACAAACATCTTCAGAACAAGCAAATCTTGGTGTAGACAACACATCAACAGTAGCTACACAGACCCTATGCACTGATAGTAGTGACATTGCAACACAAACATCTTCAGAACAAGCAAATCTTGGTGTAGACAACACATCAACAGTAGCTACACAGACCATATGCACTGATAGTAGTGACATTGCAACACAAACATCTTCAGAACAAGCAAATCTTGGTGTAGACAACACATCAACAGTAGCAACACAGACCCTATGCACTGATAGTAGTGACATTGCAACACAAACATTTCAGAACAATCAAATTCTGATAAGACATTAACAGTCGCTACACAGACCTTGTGTACTGATAGTAGTGATGTCGCCATACAAACATCTTCAGAACAACCAAATCATTTAGTTGCAGATGAGATATTAACAGTCACCCCACATACTGTATGTGCTGATGGCAGCAACATGGCAATAAAGACACCTTCAGAACAATCAAATCTAGGTGTTAACAAGACATTAATAGTCCTGAGCGAAACCATCAACCAGCTCAGGACTGTTAGCGACTTCCAAGCTGCGATTCGAGACATGGAGAATAAACTAGTCGAGAGACTTGTGAATACAAACCAAGAGAACAATAGATTAAGTGGCCAACTCATTGAAAAAGACTTGTCTGTCGCCAAGAAAGAAAACAACGACCTTCTGACCAGGCTAAAATGTAAGTCTACACAGGTAGAATCCTTGGAAGCATCTGTCGCAACACTAACTGCAGACCTTAGTAGTATTCACATAGCGGCTAATGTCTGTCAGTCCTGTTTTAATATTTGCCGGTAAACTAAATCAGGTGAAGAGAACTTGCAGTTGTTATTGGCACAGTAATGCTTTAGCCTACCAACAAAATCTGAACTAAGCAAACGTGAAGTAATATGCCAGTCCCTGACAAACGACAGAGCTAAACTAACAGAGGAGACACATAAGCCCAAAGCCATCAATGCCCAAATGAAATGTCGAACTGAGCATGTTAACAAAATTGACAGCTCCCACACACAACAACTCAATGACATGAAGACTCGGTTTCATGAGATGGCATCACATATTGCAGACCTACAGACTCAGCTGTCGAAATCAAGGGACTGTTCATGCCTAACCAGCATGAACCCTACAGTTGATCTTACATCAGACTTCGAACACACCAACAGATTTGCAATTCTCAACCCCGTTGCAGTAGTAAAAGACACTGACAGACGCTTGAGACCAACACCTAATAATAGCCCAACCCGATCTCGTGCCAAACCAAAATCTCTGAAACGTGCGCCAAGTTTAGGGCATAAGCTATCCCACAACAAACCTACTGGCACAACATGTGATGTTCTCATCATCGGAAATTCACATGTTCGTCAGATATAACCAGACAAAATGTTTCGCTTCAAGAAATGTCATGTAATTTGTCTGGAAAATAAGAGCATCAAAGGTGCAATAGATTATGTTGCATCCAGCGATTTAAGGCCGAAGTGTGTGATCCTTCAAGTGGCTGACAACTGCCTAAGCAACAAAGCTATTGACGTGTGCAAAAAATTCTATTAAAAGCCTTATAACAACATGTAAAAAGCATTTTAATGGTGCAGAAGTGTGTTTCTCAGGTGCTCCCTCGGCAACTTGATAATGATAATGTAGTGCTCACATCCCAATACATGGAAAAGGCTGAGGAGTTCAACCACTTTCTATGCAGTCTAGACATTCAGACAATCTCACAGAGCTCAATCTATTCAGTAGACAGTAGGCTCTTTGTGGATGATGGTGTCCACTTAACAAGACTAGGACTCTCAAAATTAATCATGAACTACAAGACTGTGGTGAAGCCGCTTCTAGGGCTGAAAGATTCTAGTGAGTACAACACAAACAATATGCATCAATCAGCCATCCAAAACACTATGACGAGCACTCGCCTGCCAGGCACAGCAGCGACCGACGTTGAGCCCCAGAATCGAGGTACCTGACACCAGGATTGTACCTATGGTGAATATAGAAGGAACAATTATGACAGTGTTCATTCGCGTAATCTCCAATCCAGCGCTGACCAGTGCTCCAGATAACTTTTTTCACTTGGGAGTACGGTACTCCTTAATTTTTCAACTGATGCGTACGACATAATTGATGAGGAGTACAAGGCTGTGTTGCTTTTGACCACTGTGTCTTCTCCTTTAACCCTCAAGTTTGTTCAAGAAAATTTCTACTTTCTCAGACATGATGCTTGAGGTGGACAACCTAGTTGAATCCATGACATTTATATTTTGATACTGAATAAATAATATTGAATCGTGAATCAGAGAAAATGTCCAGTTGTAGACCAAGCGAAAATTATTTTTGAAAATTTATCACTAGAATGACTCACTTGATTATCGAACCTGTCATTTCAGAGGTAAATTATCCAAAATAGACTTCTTTTCGTCTGCAAATGGACATTTCCCAAGACCACTGCAGACGCCGTTTTTCAGCGGCTTTAGTATTAAAGTGATAAACTAGTCACCCCACCCCCTCACACACACACCACCCCCCCCCCCACCATCACCCAACCCCTTCCATGTTATTTCCTAAGGCCAGAAACCAGTTCCATGTTATGGTTGGGGCAGGGTATTTGGGACCCATTGCTATTGATCAACTAACTAGTCAGTCATGCCTACCAGATTTTAATTCTGAATGAAAATACGATTAGCCTATAGAGATACACTAGCATTCTAAAGACTATTGCTGTGACATAGTGGCAAATGAATAAATATTATTGCTATAATAACGCTTGTAATTATGAATTCTGAAATTTGTTTTAAAGGAGGTAAATTTAGAAGCTAGTTTGATTGAAAAAAAATACAGACAACAATTAACCACTTACACAGGTTAGTCAAGTTGTTTTCAAAATAATTAGCAGAGTTTCAAGTATAACATACGGTAGGCCTACATGTATCATTGCCATTGGATATAAAAATAGAAGGAAAAGTGTTAATACTCCACATTCTCATGGAGCATTTCTTTATTTAGAAGGGAAATTCCAGTTTTTTGCTTCCTATTTGATTAAGATGGGACTAAGGTATAGACGTGCTGACAAGACAAGTTATTGAAATCAGAATATTGTTCATTTAATCTTGGCAAGTTTCTTACTAAAAATATAATCCAAGGTTAGAAGGGCTAATATATTGGTTACTGTAATAAGAGAACAAATCTTTTAATATTTGCCGGTAAACTAAATCAGGTGAAGAGAACTTGCAGTTGTTATTGGCACAGTAATGCGTTAGCCTACCGGTACCAACAAAAATTCTTGTAAATTTCATATTAAAAGTTATTGCAATAATTACCTCTCCAATTAATATAAGTGTGAAAGAACAAACTTTTACAAATATTTCTGTATATATTTTGCCATATCTAATGAAATATTCACAATTAAAAAATCTTCCATATATGCCTTCGCGGAGATTCAGAGTTTCTGAAAGACAAACTCGGATTATATTGGCGCGGGGATTTCATTCATTGACACGCATATAGGTAAGCTATACAAAGAAAAGAATACCCTCTTGCGGAGACCATACCGTTTAGTGATAGTGGTATAGGCACTGCTTTTACGCTTATATCGTGGTATGTCAGCAACGCTGCTTCAGTGGCAGGCTGATCTTCGGTAATAGGCTCTGATTTTTTTGAAAAAAAGTTCAACAAAGTGATGCGTTTGGAATCTACTCCCGTATCGGACGGAGATCGACTTTCGCTAACGGGCCATTTTTTAATTCATAATTTATGTGGCTATGTCATTTCCCAATTGGTCCAATCAAATTATCGGAATTGACCGCATTCTCTTCCATCTACATTGAATGCCACATAACACACAGTTTCATTGGCCTAGCATTGTACGGGTGAGTTGTCATTGGCTAAACTGCACACGTATGGCTTTGCGTGAAGAAAATTAAAATTAAAAAATCTTCCAAGTTTGACAGCTACGTGTCCAGTTTTCATGGGACTATGGCACCATTGCACGTCCTGGAATGAACACTGATATTTGATAATGGCAACAGACCAGTACGGACAGATTAATACACTGATGCGTACAGCATTTACTTGAGACATTCATGGCACGCATGAATATTTATATGTATGTGTACATGGACAATTTCTATGCGTACAGTACGCTTGTACGGTGCCTTATCTGGAGCGCTGGCGCTGACCTCGAATTTCCTCGCTTTCGAAACTACAAACCTAGAGTAGACTCTGAACTGATTTCCCTGATCACTGGTATAGTCCAGGAATGCCAAAGCAAGAGACACTGAGATCAAGTTCCCACTCCCTTGACCCACTTCATCCTACATGTTAGAGATGACATCAAGACTTGCTGGTGTATGTTGACTTGAATGTGGCTTGAATGCGGCTTGACCCTTTCACCAATGATTTCCCCATATCTCATTTTCAAGCAATACAGCGAAACTGTTGGGCATTTTGAGATTGGTGTGACTGGAAGCCAGTGCTGCCCTATGCAGCAACGACTCTCAGTCGGGATAATTTCAAGGTGTTCAACAGAATATGTTTGATATTGTATAGAATATATGTGCCTAGATTTTGTTGCTGGAAGGTTTAAGACATACAGCAGTCTCTTCTGTAAAGCTGATTTCATATGTTCATAGCTTGCCCCATTTTAATCTCCATTGGATTTACATCTACACCCCTGATATTAGAGCGGTATAACGTCATCTGAGCTCGAGGCATGCCACGAAATTAGAACAATTTTTTCCATTTCCTTTTCACTTCCATCTCCAATCAACGGTAAACATAGGCAAAAATAAATAAATCGGCTTCCTGATTTAGAGAAGAAAAACATGGCTATTGCCACTGTTTAGTTTCACTATTTTTATTGATGTAATATCATTCACGGGAATATCGGTCAAAGGGTGTGGTCGACTCGCTAACTATAACCCGCTGTTTGAGACATTGGGGTGCACTATTTTCAATCTGGATTGTTCTTGCTACTAATGCGTGCGACCAGCAAACGCTAAATTTTATTTTGGCAGTCGAGCGCTTTGATAAAGTCCAGACAAAATCCGCGAGTATTTAAACGGGGCGAGTGTTGTACGCTTTTATTTCTGTTGGAGTCGTATATTCTGTTACTCGCGAAAACAGGCCTATATACATACATATAACACGACATTGAATATAGCCGATTCCAAAGCTTCTGATAATTACCGAGTACCCGATGTGCAGACTCGTTACTCGCCATGCTTCACGTGAACAATGCGTGTAAAAAGCTATTTCCGCGAACTTCCGACGTGTTAAGCTGGTACCCGACTCCAATTGCTCATAATCACAAATAGTGGAGCCGGTAAGGGATACAGAGTCCACGGCGCTGATTGGCTAATGCTGATAAGCCGCACACACGTAAGACCGAATATTTCTATTGGTTGTCAATTTTTAGCCCGGGGAAACCCAAAAACAAACGAGTGGAATGTAAAATACCGTTTCACATTTTAATTAGCTGATTATGAATACGACAATACATCGCGTAAAACGTCGATTATTCAGTGTTTAGTCCATCTTTTGAAATGCAAACAAACATTGTTTGGCATAATTATGTACTAATCAGTAGCGCATTGTCAGATTCAAGCTGCTGAAATGCATTTCTGTAAACGTGTTCTAAGATTCCGGGAAATGTCAACCTCCCGCTGTTGGACGTACAATACGCCTCAGAAATAACTTATATTGTTTACAAAACAAGATAAAATGTACAGTTGAATATTTTGGACTTAATTTGATTGGTAGCCAGTGCTGCCGTAGGTCGAAAATATTCAACATAACTAGATAACATTTTTCTGTTTTGGAAATACACTAACCTATTTATGAACTGGACTGTAGTGCTACTGTATTGTAGGCTGTTGTTATTATGGGGGCGGGTGTGTGGGTGTGGAGAGATATCAGTCTTCCACTGTTGTAGGTTGTTGAGTTTTTTTCATCTGTGCACTTACCTAGTTTGTCAAGTGCCCACCACCACCAGCCTTAGGCGGATGCCTGTTTTGAACTGTTAAATTTTTTATCTTTATGAAAATAAAGAATCATCTAGTTAAATCACAATATTAAATATAATATTTCTTTCATCCAGAATAATTTGTTTAGCCTGATATTCAGAGTTCAAAGAGTTCACCCTTTAACCATCATAGCCCAGAAATGACAACTTCTTCATGATATACAGTAATGAATATTATATTGAGTATTTTGAAATTAATTTGACTGAGCTGCTGCTGCCATAGATTAAAAATATTTAACAGGTTTCCTGTATAGCTGGCTTGAAGTTGAGACATTGAGGGTTAAACTGGTATTACTATCTATCAGCCCAAAATGTCTATGTACCTTGTGCAACCAACAACCTCGTATTACCATGAGGAATATGTTGTATGGTTTTTGGGTTTTGAATGAGTTAACCCTTACCACTCTGGTGTCAAAATTTGAAATTTCAAATTAAATTAAAAGATGAACTGGTTTTCATTTTTCAACAAATTTGGTGGGAGATGGTGCTGTCATAGACAGCAAAATCTTCTAGCAAAATTGTTGAAAAATATACACCAGTTTCTTTGATACTGACAGAGTAAAAGATAGAATAGTGGCATCAGTGTGCTAAGGGTTAATGACTTGAATATAACCTGTTAATCACCGAACCAGCTAAAGTAGCTTCTACAGTGATCTTGTGAAATAGCTCTGTACACCAAGAGACTATTTTTGAAAGTTTAACACTGGAGTGGCTGGTACGACAGCAGAATCAGACATTACAGTGGTAAACTTGAAAAAATAGTCGTGTGTGTTGTAATATTTGAGGCGTTTATATGCTAGTTCCCAATGCTAGGGTCTAGACTCACGCCTGTTATTACTGGTGTTATTACTGGTGACCATTCAAATTTAAGAAAATTTACCATTTACATATATTCTTAAGAAACTAGGCCAGATTGATCTACTGGGAGATGTTTTTCCCAGATATATGTGTGTGAAAAGTCAGCTAAGCTAAAGCAAACTCGACAATATCGGCCAATCACATTTGAGCTTTTGCTACATGTAGTTGATGGTCTTGACAGTGAAAACAGTGATGTATAGATTTTGATCTTTGAGCCAGTGTCCATCATCAATTCTTTTGTTTTGCATGGAAATTTTTTTTTTTCATATCTGACCTAAATGGTTCATGTTTTTGTCAAAATTTTCATATTTGGAACTTAGATATCCATGCTTTGTACAGAAATGTTTTAATTTTCAGTCAAAATGGTCATATTTCTGCATTTGTACCAAGATATTTATGTTTCCCAATACCACTGCAAAGGCTGGTTTTTGCTGGCTTAATTATCATTAAAGAGTTAGACTTGGCTCTCTTAGTTGATGAATTTTCAGTGAGCATGGCAATAATATAGGTTTTGGGCCTGTTGAATAGGAATTTGACATTATTGGTCAGTGGCCATCATTTCATGTCCAAGTTTTGCCATTTTGGGCCTAAATTCTTAAATTTGTGTACCTAAACTATTCATGTTTCCTGTTAAAATGTTCATATTTGGAACATAGATATCAATTCTTCATACAGAAATGTGTGTATGTTCAGCCTAAACTGTCTTACTTTTGCATTTTGCACCAATATGTTTTGTTTCTAAACAAAGCAGTTGCTTTTTAGTCCAAATTTTCTTGTTTCCTGTCAAAGACTGCATGTTTCTGACCAGAATCTTCACATTTCCAGCTTAAATTTTCAGATTACTGGTCATTTGAAATTTTTTTTAGCATTTTGAACCCAGATATTCTTATTAACTGTGAAAATCTATATATTTCTTGGTAAACACTTGCTTATAATCCCAAATTCACAGATTTCAGTACCAAATTTTTGCATTTTCACACATATGCTTTCATTTTAGGTCCAAATTTTCTAATTTGTTGTTAAATTTTAAACACTGGCTGATATTTTATGAAATGGTCCATTACAGATTTAACATTTTGAGCCCAGATACACATATTAACTGTCAAAATGTATATATTTCTCTAAACTTATGCTTTCAACACAAAATTTACAAATTTCAGCCAGAAATGTTTGCATTTCAACACCAATTTCTGCATTTAAGTACAAATTTCCATGATTCCAGCCATATTCTGTGTTTGAAACCCAATTTTAAATGTTTCTTGTACAAATACTGATATCCTAGGTGAATGATACAGGCCCACCATACCCATTGTGCCTCTTGGTTCCAAAGTCTACCTTGATCTCTGGCAGTCTGGGTATCATGTCTCAAGATCACAGACCACTTAAATTATGGTCTGTTTGTAGTATTAAACCCTATAATATATTTTGGATATATAAGCATACATAACCAAAATATTAAGTTGGTTACCCCAAATAAACTATAATTTATGCGTGGCCTGAAATTAATCTGATTTAAACCAAAATGCCCTTGTTTCAGGCTGAAACCTGTTATATTTCCGACTTAAATTTTCATAATACTTGCCTGGATTTTGTAAAATCTTCACATTTCCATTTAAATCTTTGGTATTTCAAAACCAGATTCTCATTTAACTGTCAAAATGTTTACATTTCTGTGTAACTTTGCTATTAATCACAGATTTGCACATTTCAGGTCCAAATATTTGTATTTTCAAACTAAATTTCTAGATCTTATGACTTACATGTAAATGTTGGCATAATTAACAACAACTTTAATTTCAACAATAACCTTTCACAGATTGCACTAGCTACTGATTACAGGTATTTGATAAAGTAAGCAGTAAATGTATGCCCTTTTTATATATTTAGATTTGCTACTTGTGAAAAACAAGTGATCCAAATGGATCAATCTGGATCAATTACCATTAATAAATGAGTTATCTGTTACTGATCCAAAGGCCTACATGATCACAGGATCAGTGGTGCATGTGTAGATTATAGTTATTTCCTGGAGAGAATTAACATCAATAATGGTTTTAATGGTTGGTCAATGGTGAAAATCAGATATATCATTATTATATGGATTATGGCAATGAAGCTGATTTTTAAAAAGAAATTGGCATCCATCATTCCATGGTGCCTTATATATAATTCGGCTGGGTGGTAGGGGGTGGAGGGGGCAGGGCTCTAGGGTGCCCCTCATTATTCAAATTGTATTAACCCAATGGTGCAGAAATGTGACCATACGATACAAGCAACCTGTCAGATATATTGACACAAATAATATTATTGTAAGATGCTGAGCCAGCCTCCACAATTCCAGTAATTTTAGTTTCAAAATATTCAACATAATGTGTTGGAATCATGATACAGAAAGTGATCAATAAATCAAATTTTCAAAGCTTCGCAGGAAACACCACTGCTGGAAACCCCCCACCACCCCACCCCAATACCACCCACCCTCCCCACCACCTTCAGTGGTAGATGATTTTCAAGGAAATACTGGTATACTTTATTCAATTTATACAAATATGTCCGTAAAATAAATTGGAAGAGTCACATAAGAAGTAAATATGTGGCCCAAGCCTTCTACTAAGCGATAAACGAAAACTGGTAACAAAATTTGGAAATGCGCCTACTATCCTTCAAGAAAATAATTTAGATTAATAGCGCGACTTTTTAAATTTTGGACAATAGTCTTTAGTGAAAAATTCCATTTTAGTTATGTGGTGTAACGAAGTGTGTAATATAAGACTATACTAATACCCGAAGCGGTGTCGTTGTACAAGGGTTAAATAGCTGTCATTTCGCTTGGAAGCATCTGCTGTCTTATGGATTTCCCCTATCTGTGTAATGACGTCATGTACGTAAATCGCGTACAAAGATGGCAGCCCATACCGGCCCCATATCCTGAGCCAGAGAATCGCCAGCGAGGGTATGAGGAGTCGGGTACCAGCCTACCGACGTGTAGCCAGTTGAAAAATTAATTACAAAAACTAAAACACTATAATTTTTAGGTGTCGTTACTTAAACTGGATTTAATCCGTAAAGAAATTTCTTAAAACAAGCCAGAAAAATAAAAAATAACGACTTCACAAAGCTGCTCGTTGTTAATAAATTAGCACGTGATCAAAATGGCGCGAACAAATACGTTTTAGTAAATTTTCATTGATAAATTCAGCATAGTAATGTACTTTCCCACGGTCTAGTTCATGAACAACCAATCAGATACGTCTTTGCGAGATCGCTGTTATGTTGAATAGCGCGCAGTTTGTATGTTATTTTGTTATTCTAGCGTGTTTGTTCGGTGACAAAATGCTTGGAGTAATAAATTACAAATAATAGAAACGGGAATAGGGAATATATTATAGTGTAATTACTACCGGCGGACGGCCAGAGAATGAGTTTAGATGTTTTAAATAAAGCAATTTTACCGTGAGACTTTCAAGACGTACGTTTGACATACAATTCTGCCTGTCATTATTTTGTAATTGACGTCTTGATGTTTGATTTTACAACGACCCTTTCACCTCAACTCGGCTAATAGTTAGGGATGCCTGTATTTTTGGCACCATTAGCACGTATTTACCCTTGGTCAAGTCAGATTTTATGAATAGATTTCTCAAATATTGCTCAAACATTATGGACGGTATTTGGAAATGTCAACGGTCACGGTATCGGTTCACGGTATACCGCGGTCCACACGGTACTACCGTCAGACCGCCCAACTCTACCTGATATAAGGATGAAATGACTAATAAGCAACCAGAACAATTTTGGTGACTGCATTTAGTCTTACTTGTAGTACAAAGCTAAAATACTGACCGTAAAATGCTGCTTATGGTTAAATTATTGATCTTCACGCTTTAATGGCTACAAGTGGTGACGATTCCAATTTTTTTTTTAAAGCCGTTATCTCAACAACGCAGGAGGAGTATTATGGGTTTTAAAGATACAACTGTATTGACCGACTATAGCCGTGCCGGTTAGTCCTCTTGTGTTTTTCTAGAGAATATGCTCCTGGTTTGTCAATGGGCATTCCTCCTGACCACTAAAGGGCTAATGTTACCTATTTTAATATCTAATCTTAATGTAACCATAAATTACATATATATCTCGGCTCACCAATGGAACACCTAGCCAAGTAGGGGGTCAGATGCTTTGAGGTTATTTTGGCATATGGCTGAATTGGACCCAAAACATCTGGCTGACCTGTGCACTGGAAAGGAGTCCATATCGGTGAACTATCCAACACTAACTATAATTGTAAGCTTGACTGTCTGCCTGCTGAATTTCTGCTGCTGACATGTTTCATGGGATTTAGCTCTGGATACGCACAATGTTTTGGAAGCAACTTGACTGAATGCAGCTTTTAGTCTGTTTTCAGAATATTTGATGGGCCCAGTGTTATTTTCCTGAAATTGTTGTCTGGTGGCTTGCAGTGGTCAGATGGTAATTTGAATTAATGAATTAATGTATAACACACTTATGTATGTCTGTGTGCACTGCCTTTCATTTTGCTAGTAGAAAATCTTCAACCATTTTTAAATCTGCCTTATGCCAGCCATAAATAATGTTAGTTTCACATTTTGGAATATCGATGGTGCCTTTCCAAGTGGCAGTGGCTGGAAATCATCCAAACTCAATGACCCAAGCCTCCAGGAACACATAATGAAATTTGATATTGTCTGTCTTGTAGAGACACATTGTGGTGAAAAAGACTTGTTCACTATACCAGGCTTTCACATTCAAACAAACATTAGACCAAGATTAGCGACTGCCAAATGTGATTATGGAGGGATGGCCGTATGTATCAGACAAGAGATCTGCAAGGGTGTCAGATTCATACCACCAACAAACAGTGAAATCATGTGGATCAAACTACTAAAAAATGTCTTTAATCTTCAAAAAGACCTATACCTTGGTGTAGCTTATGCAAATTCAAGAGGTACATCATTTTCGGCCAGGAGGGATAATGTCTTTGAAATCTTAGACAAGAGGCCCAATGGGCCTGTATCGCTCACCTGGAACATTAGCATTTCAACTAATCTTACTTAAGTTTTACATCCATCAGTGTCACTTCCAATGACTTTCAGTCAAATGATTTAGTTTTCGAGATATTGACAACAATCTCTGGACTGTTTCTTTTGCATTAGCGATTTTGAACAATGTTTACGTGAAAATAGATGATATCAGTGCTAACAACAGCTGGTTTCTTAACTGTCTCACTGCTGCAAGCCAGTGCAGCCAATAATTTCAATTTTCAAAAGCTCTAGACTTGTTGAATATTTTGAAAACAATTCGACTGAAAGTTGTTGGCGGCTTAGCCACCAACAACTTTCAGTCCAATTGTTTTCAAAATATTTATCGGGTCCAGAGAAATAACCTTTGGAATATGTCATCTGCAAACTTTGTGGTGACTTTAATGCTTGAACAGCAGTAGATCCTGATTTTTGTACCGATGAGCAATCACCAATAGTGAATCTACAATCTGATTATGTATGTGATATTAAAATACCAAGAAACAATATGGACCCACATGATGTTGATGACCATGGTAGGCAACTATTATCCCTCTGTCAGTCAACAAACACGTGTATACTTAATGGGCGTACCCTGGGAGATACAGCGGGCCACTGCACTTGCTTTAGTCAAAATGGCAAACACAGTCTGATTGACTACATACTGGCCTCCACCGATATTCTGAGTAATATAGAATATTTTCATGTAAATAACACAAATCATTTCTCTGTCCACTGTATGTTGAACATGAGATTATCTACTGGTGTATATGAGCAGACAGAGAGTGACACGCCAAACCCTCCCTGTCCCAAGTTTCTATGGCAAATTGGTGATGACATAAAATTTATAAATGCAATGTCTAACCCTGTGATCAAATCAAAGATAGACCATCTTATGTTACTGCCCCCATTTAGCTCATCCAGTAATATAACTAACAGGGTTGAACCCCTGATGGATGCAGTCACTGACATCATTTTGAGTGCTGCCAAAATGGCAGGAATAAAACACTTTCAGCCCAAAAAGGGACCAAAGGGAAAAACTAGGAAACCTGTTCATAAAAAGAAGAATAAGTGGTTTGACAAAGAGTGCAGTTCCATGCTTAGAGAATTCTGAGGTGTGGCTAGTGAAATTCACAAAGATCCATCCAATGCCTCACTACATAACAACTTCCGCTGCCTGAGGAAAATTTTTTAAAAATGCATTGCGAGGAAGAAAACAATGTTTAAGCAAAAGATACTAGATCAAATGGAATCCTTACAGTCAAAGAATCCTCAGACCTTCTGGAAACTTTTTGACGACATTAAAAATTCACATGGCAAATTAAAAGAAAATTCTACTCCTGCTCAGAATGGGTGGCACACTTTAGTAAACTTGTAAATAGTACCCCATCCCAAGTTGACAAAGAACTTGAAAGCAAGATAGACAAATTTCTAGAAACAAACCGAAATAAAACTGAATTTCACTATTAACACCTCTGAAGTATCCTATGCCATCTCTCGTCTTAAGAATGGCAAAGCTAGTGGACTTGACCAGATCCTGAATGAAATGTTCAAAGCAGGACACAGCCAACCTTTACCCGCGTTACACAAACTATTCGATTCTCTACTGAGTACTGGAGAATTCCCTAAAATGTGGTGTTGCAATCGTTTAACCCCTATCCATAAGAAGGGCAAACTCTCAAACCCTGAAAACTATAGGGGTATAGCAGTAGGTAGCAACTTATGCAAACTATTTTGTAGCATTCTCCAAAATCGATTAGCTAAATTCGTAGAAACCAATAAACTTATTCCACAGTGTCAAATTGGATACAAAAAGAATGCTCGAACAGCTGATCACTTACTGACTTTAAAATCCATTATAGACACATATGTAAATTCAGTCACCAAGAAAAAACTATTCTGTTGTTTTGTTGACTTCAAGTCAGTCTTCGACACTGTCTCCAGGAAGAAACTGTTGTATAAGTTGCTACTTACTGGCATTGATGGTAACTTCCTAAATTCCATTGAAAGTATGTATTCTACGGTTCAATATGCTGTGAAAGTAAATAATGGCTATAGCAATGGCTTTCAATCCTAAGTTGGTGTCAAGCAAGGCTGCGTGCGCAGTCCAATCCTATTTAACTTTTTCTAACGTGATTTGCCAGACATCTTCGATAATACGTGTGACACTGTCACCATATATAGCATAGCAATCAATTGTCTGATGTTTGCTGATGACTTGGTTATTTTGTCTGAATCTCAGTCAGGCCTTCAAAATGCATTGAACAAACTAAATATGTATAGCAATAAATGGGACCGGACTGTCAATTTGGATAAAACCAACGTAATTATCTTTAATAGAAGCGGCCATCTCTTAAAGAACTACATGTATCTATTTACATATATAATGTACAATTGAGGTTGTGAAACCATATTGCTATTTAGGCATTATATTTACTCCTTCTGGACTTTTCAAAGCTGCTTGTGAAAGTCTAGCAGAACAAGCCAGAAAAGCCTTATTTAAACTTAAAGTCATAAATGTTAGGAATAACATCTTAATGGCTTGTAGACTATTTCGTTCATTAATTATACCAATCCTGTCTTATTGTAGTGAAGTTTGGGCTCCTTTTTATATAAAAGGAATTAATGAGCATAACTTCATGAAACTGGGAGACGATGTCCCAATTGAAAGTCTCAATCAGCTTCTGTAAATACCTCTTGGGATTGAATAGGAAGACAACCAACGCAGCAGTGAGAGGTGAACTTGGCCAATATGCACTACTAATCCCACTACTCTCTCAATCAGCTAAATTTTGGATGAGACTATGTGACATTGACTCTGAAACAATTGTCCATCAAGCCCACATGCACTCATGTTCTACAATAGATCAAGGAAATTAGGCATCTCATAAACAAAAACTTTGGTCTAGCTTTAACCTTGCGGAAACCTGGATAAACAAAAATAGAATTCACAAGAAATCCGCCAAATTACTACTTGATGCTATGGAATCTAGATATAGATCGAATTGGCTGGTGCATATAAACAGGGACGTTTCACAACCCGCTGCTACATCCCAACAAGGTTCTAAACTTAGAATGTACAGGACCTTTAAAAGTCATTTTGGCCTCGAAAACTATTTAATAACAAACTTCTGCCAGCGATCATTGTTTGCGGAGAAATTTTTCGAAGGTCAGTGCGGATAGTCTCATGATTGAGCTGGGTAGACACACTATAACCCAGAACCCCTTTGGATGAAAGGACATGTTCATTCTGTGATGATAAAGCTGGTGAGGATGAGAACCACTTTATTCTACATTGCCCTTTCTATCAAGCTGAAAGAGCATCATTTTTTCCTTACCTTAATGACTTCTTTAACTTCAACTCATGAACAATTTGTATTTATGTCATGCAATAATGGCGACACTGAGGCCTGCAAACCTGTTCTGAAATTTGTCACAGATTGTGTAATTAAGAGATCATGCTTTGAATCCAAAAGGTAAAAATTAAAGAAAAGTATTCTATTGTCCACACCACACATGCTTGAGAGGGAAATTGTAGGGGGTTGTGCTCTTTGGAGCCTTGGGTTTTGTGCCTTGATGTGGTGGGGTGGGACGGGTCTTGGCGTGTGCTGATTTCATTCTATATAGATTAGTGTGGTTCTTCTCGGTTGTGGAGTGAATTGAGGACCTGTTGCTCTAATTCGACTTTTCAGACTTGAGGAATTATATAATTTATTGATCTGTGATGGAGTCGGCATATGTTGGGATTTGTTTCACTTAATTATGTCTGGGGACACAATTTGTATCTAGGGGTGCGAATCCTGGCAGTTTTGTTTTCTGGCATTCTGGTGTGGGTGCACCTTTAACCCCTATTTTGTTCATAGAATTAAAATACGTATTTATGAATGTCCATTTGCGGACCAGGAGGGGGCTGATTTTGGGAATTTAGCACTGGAATGACTGGTTCTATTATCAAGTCAGTCATTCCAGTGCTGGGTTTTCGGGAGTAGTCTTCTCTTGACCTGCAAATGGGCATTCCCCAAGGCCACTACAAAGGCCGGTTTTGTCCGGCTACGTCGTGAAAGGGTTGATGGAATCTCACTCCCGATATCACTTGTCCCATTTGTTTTGTCTCCAGTCACTCAAACCAGGATGTCCAGATATTGTATATAATTAAGTGATTTCTATTAAATTTGCTCATATGCACCAATACCTGTATGTGTATGCATGTACGTGCATGCCTGCATAAGTACTGCATGCGTGTCGGGTATGTATATCTGTATGTACGTACATGCGTATGTACGTACATGTACGAATTTTTATTTCATTGATGCACTGGCAACGTGCGGTTTCAATTTCTATGTGCTAACCTGCCGACAGTCATGCACCCATTACTTTAATTTATTGATCATCATCTCCCGGTTGGGGGATCGAACCGCTATACCGCAACTCCGCATAGCATCAGCAACCAAACATCTTTCCCCTGGACCACCGCGCCAAGACAATAGTCAAGGTTTGGCCGACCAGCTTTCACATGTCTGATATACTGACGATTCATATGGGACTATCTGTGGATGCACCTGCCATGATTCAATCCTAGGCTTTTTACGCCTATTGTACTTATTTCTATCTATGGCTACATCTATATGTACATGGATTTCGTGCCAATAAAGATTCTGTATCTTCTTGAAGTTCCACTGTTTCGAAAACTGGTTATGTAAAATTTAATGCAATAAAACAGTTTTAAATTCAATTTGAGTGCATATTATTGAATATATGCATTTTACAACATGTAGATATTTAAAAAATAAATGCTATTATACTTACTTAGCAGATGCAGTTAATAAATTTATTTTTTGATGATCATTTTACTTATGAGCGTTACGTTGGGTTTACTGGTTCCCGTACCTGTTAATGATGACCGGGCACCAAGCTTATCAAATTCAACCTTCACCCTTGCTCGGAGTACGTACATGTCTCTAAAAATGTATTTTAAAAAAATCCTGAATAGTAAGCCTATCAATAGCTAGCAGATGAAAATTATGTCTAAGTGATTAATAGGTAAGTGAACAGTAAAATATTTGAGAGTAGTATATTGATATTGTGTAAACTCCTACACTGACTCACAGACTCACTTGTTATCTTTGAGAGCGATCGATGGCTAGAACACTGTAGCGTGCGGGCGCGCGCTGAGGTCCCCCCCCCCCCCCCAACCTGGGACGGATTTAGGGTCCATTGAAGACGTAGAAAGTGAAGAATTTATATTTCCTCTCCTTTCTGCTGAGAAATGGTACCCCGATTCCTTGCACACCGCTCAAGAAAGTGATCATACCTTGGACCCGTCATCACTTGGTTACATGACCACGAACATCCGCCCCGCAAGCAAGTTTCCTCCGCCTCAAGTAATATTTTAAATACTAGCAGCAATGACTGGAAGAATGCTGCCTACATAACGGTATACTTTATTACCGCAATCGTCTTGTAGAGACCCTAAACTACCGTGAAGCAGTTTGAGCAGTTACACGTTTGTGCAGGACATTTCGCGTACGACCGCACTCTCGAAAGAATTTGACAGCGTTTGAACTGGATCATAATAGACGCTGCTGTAAAAATATGGACCGCTAAATGTATCCCCTGCCAGCACTGTGCTACAAAAACTTGTACCACAGCACGTGAAACATATATAGTAGGCGCCCCTTTTGAATGTGTTGCCATTGATTGTATTGCCCGGCCACTAGCGATACTGTTCAATAGATCTTTACGCGATAGAACTCTCCCACAGGAATGGAAAAATGGTCAAGTAACCCCTATTTTCAAGAAAGGCAGTAAATCATCAGCGAGCAATTACAGACCTGTAAGCCTGACTTCAATTGTATGTAAAGTCATGGAGCGGTTCGTTAGAGATAAGCTCATTAATCATATGTCAAACTCTATTTCCAACTGTCAACATGGCTTCCTAAGTGGAAGATCCTGTATCACACATTTGTTAGAAACCTTAGATTATTGTACTGACAGTGTAGATCAAGGAGGAGCAGTCGACGTAATATACCTTGACTTTGCCAAAGCATTTGATACCGTCCCACACCAGAGATTGCTTAGAAAATTAAAGAGCTACAGCGTCAGTGGAGATGCCTTGGGCTGGATTCAAGACTTTTTGAGTAACAGAAGGCAGAAGGTTGTCGTTAACGGCTCTAGCTCAAATTGGGCTCAAGTCCTCAGTGGAATCCCACAAGGCAGTGTGCTGGGACCGGCATTATTCGTCTGCTACATTAATGACATGCCCGAAGTAGTAAGCAGTATGATAAAGCTCTTTGCAGATGATACTAAGCTCTACTCAAAGATAGCTTCAGAAGAGGACCATCAGCAGCTACAGACAGATCTTAACAATCTAAAAGACTGGTTAAATACTTGGCAACTATGCTTTAACGCATCCAAGTGCAGAGCCATGCACTTGGGTAGATGCAATAAGAAACAGCCTAACAGCATGAATGAAAATGCTCAAAGCATAACACTTGGCGAAACAATCTGTGAAAAAGATCTGGGCGTTTTTGTTGACAATGGACTGAAGTTTAACAGCCATGCAGAGACAGCAGTAAACAAAGCCAACAAAATCGTTGGGATGATTAGAAGATCGTTCGACTTCCTAGACCCAGTCACATTTGTACTGCTCTTCAAAAGCCTTGTACGACCCCACCTAGAATACGGAAACGTGGTATGGTCTCCACTGTACAAAAAAGACTCAGCAACGAGCGACAAAGATGATCCCAGGGCTAAGTGATTTGCCATATGAAGATAGACTCAGAACACTCAAACTACCAAGTCTAGTATATAGACGGCTTCGCGGAGACCTTATTGAGGCTTTCAAATACACGCACAATATGTACGACGTCAATTGGGAGCATCTACTGCCATCAGATGTAGGTGATCGCACAAGAGGTAACAGTTACAAGCTTACCAAACAATGCTTCTGCAGTGATACTAGAAAGATATTCTTTAGCATACGAGTGAACAAGCATTGGAATAGCCTATCTGATCACATAGTGACAGCTCCAACACTCAACGCCTTGAAAGGAAGGATTGATAAGCACTACCGAGAGAACCTCTACACAATTCAGTTCCCGATCTCACCCATCCGCACCCAATCAGTTAAACAGGTTAATGAAACCCAGGCCCAAGAAGAAAGTGAAAACCTAACCAGCAGAAGAGGATATGTATATGTATGTATGTATGTATGTATGTGTGTATGTAATGGCCGGACCCCTAACGAACTCGGATAACAGAAAACGATTCATTCTCGTTCTTCAAGATTATTTCACCAAATGGACAGACGCTTTTGCCATCCCAAACCAAGAGGCCACTACTGTCCACGACACCCTGGTAAACCAGGTTTTCTCCCACTTTGGGATTACCCTAGAATTACATTCAGACCAGGATACTAACTTCAAGAGTCACCTTTTTCAGGAACTCTGCTGCCTTTTGCCCATCGTGAAAACACAGACTAGGCCCTTTCACCCTTGTAGAGACAGTATGATAGAAAGATTCAATCAAACTCTCACCACCATGCTGATGATGGAAACTTGCTACATTGCCGCGACTGGGACCTGCGTCTCCCTTTCGTGATGATGGTTTATCATACAGCTGTCCATTCTGGTACCGGATTCACACCCGGATATATGATGTTGGGTCGCAAACTGTCGCTCCTACTGGACATCATAATGCTGCATGCACCAGGAGAACTAAACTCTATGCAACTCTATGTCTCTATGTATAGAATTACTTAAGCAACGCCTGGACGATGCGCATAAAAGTGTATGAGCGCACTTTCCGGAAGTTTATTTAATGGCCGAAAGCCACCCATGACCGTCTCTCCTATGGCGACCCACACACCATTGGCGACCGCATCTGGGTAAATGACCCGACTCAGCCTCCCAGAGCCAGCCCCAAACTAAGTTACAAGTGGAAAGGACCATATATATACTGTCCTCCAACAGAAATCGGATGTGATATATCACCTTTGTGCGCCAGACGACCAAGAAGTGCTCCTCTGCTTTGGTCGCCGGAAACCGTGTATGGAAACAAAGGAAGAACTGCTGCTTAAGCGTGATGCCACCCAATACTGCCCATCAGCATTTCTACCGCCGCTCTTGCCGACACCCCAATCTATGCCTGATGCCACAAGCCGATAACAGGAACTACGCGCTCGGGAAAACTGTACCCAGGACGGCCCTTCTTTGCAAATGATATAGAATGTTTGAGTGATGATGTAATCCCCCATTCAAACCACCACACTCTGATACTATCATCAAGCAACCCTCCAATCCCTGACAACAGACCCCCCCCCCCAACTGCGCTGGCATCCTTGTAAATACCCAGTGTTTTTCTCCACCATCCCCCCTCCTCCACCCCCCCCCCCAGATGGCCATGCCCACCTATGTCTCGAAGTTGAATATCACACTCGGTAGTGGCTCCAATTCCCTCTTCCACTACAGTGCAGTGAATTCTACCGAATGACTCCTTTCCCTAGTCATAATGTGACGACAAAACACACACATGCACGGACGCACGCACATGCATGCATGCACGCACGCACGCACACACACACACACACACAACATGTAAAAACCCAGAGCCTACCAGTTTGGGCAAAAGACTAAAAGTATGCCGCTCTTTTTAATCCCCCCTCCATGAAAAATACCCACAAGACCCACCACCTCCCCACTACCCTCAGGGGTATCACCTTCAATAGAGATATTGATGGCTAGTGGGTGGTCGGGTAATGAGAAGGACTAGCCAACCCGGAACTGTTAACCCGTCTCCCTGTGGTATGCTATGGCCGGTATACAGATGGCTATATTCAAGGCAAGAATGTCTAAGACACAATTTGCCGCCCCCCCCCCCCTGCGCATGCGCCAGGCCAGTGGAAATACCTCTGTAATAGACAGGCCACATTCACGTAATATCGATGACTGAGTGGACACTTTTAGGTTGTATATACTAACGTATGATCCTTGCACGACATCTTCCTCGTAATAATGGCCATGATCACAAAAGTTCCGGGAATGTTTACTACCATTGGAAAGCCCGAAGATTTGTCTTCCTCATGCCTCTCAGAATCCTGAATTCTTGCGTGTACCCAGAAAAGTATAATATAGAATATAACCCCTCCATTCAACATGGTGACTACTGTTGGATGCTGCTGAGATTGATGCCTCCGTAAAGACGATCACTGATTGGCTTAAGGTATCGTAAGAAAGCCAGCCATTCATAAAAAATAATGAGATGCAGAGCTGAGACTATAAAAACTGCTCGCTCTGCGACTTCAAGACCGACCACTCAGATTGCACGCTGTACACCTCGCCAATGACGCCGGTCGACGATATTTGTCTCACTCCGCTGCTCTGATATCTGACAGGGAACACACAGTGGAACTTCTGATCTAAACCACTTGGGGGGTCATCATCTACATCGTCGACAGCACGGCAGTCTCCATTTTGTAACGGCCAGATAACAACCTAATTCTTCCACCTTCAGAAACGTTCATCATTCCTGCACTGTTCAAGAAACACTGTGAAATGAACATTCATGCTGTCTCCTGACTTTGAAGAGATGTAGATTTTGACTTCATCACGGCAGAACCTGTTGGTCTTTCCCACGCTCTAACCTCGCCAAGAAACACCGCTGCCACCCATTGCCTACTATGAAGGAACTTGGAAAACCTCTGTTCAGTACTAGTCTCCAAACAAGTTCTGATTCCACCGTTTCTTATCATCTTGTTCTGAAGGACGTTTCTGCCGCGATGAAAGAACATTCTAGAGAAAGCTGATTCCACTTTCTTTGTGCTGCTTGTGTGACCTGACTTCCTCGTGAAATAAACACTTCGCACTGCTTTTCTTGTGACTGCTTCTCCATGAAACTGCCTGAACTTTCATCCATGTGATCTCTGGCCAGTGGCGGATTTAGGGGTGGGGGTGGGGTGGTCCTCCTCCCACCACAACAAAATTATTTTGAATAAATATGCTCTTTTGCATGCCGTGTCTAGGACTAGGAAAGCTGAGTCCCTCGGTTCGCTGCATCCCTCAGCTCACCTTACTCACGCCCGAAAACCTCATTGCCAACCAGTCGTGCTG
Source organism: Chaetoderma sp. LZ-2023a (assembly GCA_034401795.1). NCBI lineage: Eukaryota > Metazoa > Mollusca > Caudofoveata > Chaetodermatida > Chaetodermatidae > Chaetoderma > Chaetoderma sp. LZ-2023a. The sequence goes on along the minus strand of CM067360.1, from coordinate 87,363,725 downwards.
TAGCGAATGGTTTCGACGTCGTGATATGGCATCGTGCTGCATAAGACCGCTCCCACGGACACCTCTCATTTTAGGCTTCGAACAACCCCTTTCGACCACTCCCACGGGTCTTGTGACACTTACACTTTCTTTTGTTATAAAAAAGGTTTCGCTACCTAAACTTCGCACCAATCACTGTATCGCCCTAGGATGAAAAGAAACACTGCAGTGTAACTCTTCTCCATTGTTAAGCAATCCAGCGGTTAAAACTAGTTCTTGGGACCGAACCAGATAACCGCCACATCACCAGAGTCTTTTCCAAGTCTGCCACGTCTTCTTAGCGCCCAGGCTTGGCAGAGGTTCCACTAAACTCTTTCCTCTTTAATTATACAGGCCTGTTTGTTCATTTAGCAACTCGAAAGGACTGCCCCTTGGACCGCAACAAGATCTTTTTGATGTCGCTCAAGTCGGTCCAAGCTCTGAGCCAAAGGTTTACCTGACCCTGTGAGGGAAGAGGTTCTCACATAATCTAACCTGCAAAACATTTTAGATAACTAAAAGAGCTGCCTCATGCGGGATACCCTCTAAATTGTTAGAGTTAGTCCAGTGGCGTAGCTAGGTTTTCACAATCAGGGGGAGCGAGGTCTAAAAAGGCACCACGCCACTTGCATGAGGACTTTAAAGACGCCACTCCGCATACCAATTAGGCATCAGAATCTACTTAAATTTCTTTAATAAAGAGAAAATAGCATCCCAGCATCGGCAATTATTTTATTCTACCGAGAAAATAGCGTGTATTCTACTGTGCTTTGTCTTGATGTAGCATAATTAAAACAAAAATTCTCAACATAGCGATGAACAAGCATGACAAGAAGACATTAACAACGTTGTAAATTCAGATAGTTCTAATTGTCATTGTAGATTAACTTGTTAAAGGTGGCTTGGGAGTTGGGACGTCCAGAAACTTGTATGTGTTACGCACATGATTTAGGCACCACATTTGGGAAGATTGGTCCAGGGGGAGTGAGCCCCCCCCCACCCGGCTACGCTACTGAGTTAGGCACACACAGAAGGGCCGCCTCTGGACATCTGCTGAGAACATCGGATCAACTAGGCTGCAATGACTAAAACACTAAAGTAGGATGCTTCTACCGCTGCATCTTAAGCAGACATTTAGGAAATCGTTAGCTTTCAGAGCCAAACGACTTTTGCGACTAACTAACTTTAAATATATAGACTGACGAAACGAATAGTGACTGTTTGTGACATACTGACTGGCTGGGATAGATAGGAAAGCTTGCTTACACTCCTCCCACTCAGGACCCTTCCCCTGAAAGACAGCCCTTTCCCCTGCCACCTCACAGGCCCATATCCGCCTCCGGAGCGACGTTATTTTGGATAGGGTCATCTGACAATCAGGACACGAATGGCTCCTATCGCTCGCCTGTGTGCAACTTTCGGCCGACGGCTAAAATATTGCGCACAGAGCTTTAGAAAGCCTAAACACTAAGTAAAAGACCACCTTCGTGCCTTGTCTCTCTCTCTCTCTCTCTCCCTTGTCCCTTCCCTGACACACTAATGCCCGAGAGAGATGCTTAGAAAGAGCTGCGCTCGAACGCATGCAGGAAAGATCGAAAGCTACCTGTGGTAAAGAGAGCCACCTGCAGCCCTTTCCTCCCATCTTGTATGCACCGCATCTGCACGCATCTCCCGTTGCCTGAAAGATTAACCTGAAAAATTCCCTCTTCGAAGCACACACTCATCAGGCTGGGGACGCCTTTTCGACCTTGTGTTTCCGGGAGATTCGCTTCCCTCATCACCAACAGAGCCACTGCCAATGCCACTGAAGCTCCCACCACCAGAACCACCGACACTGCCTCCTCCACTGGACCACTACGGTACTACCCAATCTCTACAACCGCAACCGGTGTCACCATCACACCTCTAACTGCTTCTGCCATTCAGACCACTGCTGCTGGAATGAGCATATACATCTGCGCAACCCTCCTCCGCTCGGACTAAAGTAGAAACACATGAAGTAGATTGCCTAAGGAGCTGAGAAAGGAATGGCCGCTCCTAGCCCCAATCATCGAAGACAAGACCGGCATACCTACCGCCGAGGAGGGACCAGCCCTCTTAAAGACTCGTCCAGCTCAGGCACACTGCTGTGTCAAAAATGTCCTGCCGGACCTGCATGTTTCTATGGAGGTAACTGACCTCTCCGGTCAGCAAATGTTTGTGGGGAAAGGCCAAAGTCACATTATGGGAGAAGAATGGCAAGCCCTGAGACCACGAAAGATAGCCGAAGGATGCCCTAGAGGACTCACGGGTGTGGACAGCCTCTGCCTCAGTGGACTGACCTCGCTCGACTGGCACTCCGGTCCAGAGCCCGAAGGACTAGATGGAGAGGATAGCTTGTGCGACGATTGGCCAACCGGTCCCCTCAGATGGGGCCAAGCACAGGACGGCGGCCGCCCCGCCACACTGTGAAGACGCAGTTCTTAACAAATACGGAGTCATTATGGAAAGAAGCAAACGGCGCTCCTATTTTCAAAAGGGGATAAAATACAACCTTCAAACTATAGACCTATATGTCTAACTTCAGCTGTATGTAAACTGTTTGAAGCAATTATTAAAGAGCAGATAATGAATCATGTTACGAAACAAACTATTCTCTGATTACCAAGTTGGGTTTCTACAACGATGACAATGCGCATGTCCTAGTCCTGACAGCTCTTACAAGTAATCAAATTGTGGTCCGTATCACTAGACAATAATCATCCAATAGACGTGATCTATTTAGCAAGGATTTTGACATTGTTCCACACATGGTTCTGCTTCTCAAATTAAGAAAATATGATGTACAAGGAAACATCTGTAAGATTATTGAGAGCTTTTTGATCAATAGAAAACAACAGGTTTCTTACCATTCAATGAACTCTGAATGGTCAAACGTAATGTAGGGTTGCACGATTATTCACTTTTTCATAATCGCGATCATTAAAAAAAAATAATCGCGATCATACGATTAATCGTGAACTATATTAACTACGTCAATGCTGCTTAGAGGACGTTATTATGCTACTGCAGATTGTAAGATTATGGGTTAGACACTAATTGGGTATACATACATGGACAGAATACGCCAGTTGCTGATTGCAAACAAAGGAATGTATCACGATTTTTCTAGACGGAAAACGGAAGGTACCGTATTTCGCTTAATTGTAGCCTATGCGCCAATAGACGCCCACCCCTAATTTTGACATATGAGCTCCAATGATTTCTTAGCAGCTTCAAAACGGCAAAACTCTGTAATAGAAGCCCACCCCCTAACACAGCAGATTGTATTGGAATTTTTTGTTTAAGACCACATTTGTAAGAATAGCGTGTATAATAATAACAATCGTGTCACTGGGTGTGTCTACTTCAGACCGATCTCTGCCCTGATACATTTCCGGCCCCTCTAGAAGTCAATACAGGCCTCGGACTTGTAAATCTCGACCACCTATTAGAGAAATACAAATAGTAGGCCACGTATGTTCAAGATATAATCAAGTTTATTCCACACTTTTGTGGTCAAAATGCGATTAAAACAGTCTTGGCGTGATTAAATACCTTCCTTATAAATATATTCTAAAACCAAATGTATGTACCAAACAAGTACGGGAGAAAATGCGCATCAATTTTGTAACGCCGCTCAACATTAAATGATCCAAATTGAATTATTACGAACGAAAATATAGCCAGCTTCTTAAGTTGCCGAGCCAGCGGCTATTTTGCGATGGGAGGCGGCTTGTTCTCGCGAGATATTTTACGCCAACGGGAGTTTATCAAACGGGTACCCGTTATTCAGATCAGTATAATATTCAGTTCCTATCGCGCAATGATAATATAGAGAAATTCCCGAGTTCCGAGTCCCCGATTCCAGAATTATATCTGAGTACTCGCTCTAAAATAAACTCTTCAATTGGAGGCGAATCGAGTGATTTGTATTTTTTCACGACGGCATTTTATATTAAATTGTGGATTAATTTTGCTGTAATAAACGACCTTTATTAAAGGATACGAAATATTTAGGCGCTCAAATCAAATAATTTCACTTCCCCAGTGATGTTTTGAGGTATGCATTAAACATAGGCGTAGGCGGTGAGAATTTTTACGGGAGAAAATGCGTTGAATTTCCGGGGTATCAGTTTTAGAACTTTTTTAGGAAAACTGTTAGCCATAACTATTCAGAGAATGGGGAACGCGGGATAAGCGTGTGTGATTACAACAACAATGACAAATAGCGGCCAAGTGAACAATCTTTATTCATCTAAAACAAATCATGAGTCAAGACAAACAAATCAGTTATTTATTTAGTTTATATAATCATTCACACTATCAGCTGATAGCCGGATGTTTGTTTCCATGATTGGTAACGCGAGCAGAGTATCACAAGCGTAAAAGTGTCTTGACAAAAATTTCAACATGGCGATTACACGATTATTTCATTTTATAATTGTCCACGATCATTTTGAATTATATAATAGCGATTAATTGAATAATCGAAAAATCGTGCAACCCTAATGTAATGAGCATTGTAGCACAGGCTAGCGTTTTGGTACCTATTCTATGTCTCGTAATATCTTCGACCTGGCAAATACAGTACAACCGTTTATCAGAATATTTGTAGACGACACCAAGCTATTTAATGCTATGAACAGGGACTGTTCCAGGAATTTCACTTAGTGGGGGTGGGGCGAGGGGCATAAATGAGGAGTCTGAGAATGGTAGTCTACTATCGCTTGGAGGCGTGGGTGATCCAGAGGTCCTCCCTTGGGAAATTAAAAAAAAGTTGATGCTCTGAGATGCCTTCTGCATTCTATGTAACAAAAATTCCTTTATTTTTTTTTTCAAAACGTTTTAATATCATGGACGAATCCAGATATTTTTGAAGGCGGCGTACCAGGAGAGGACTCTGCTACATTTCTGTGGATAAAAATGAACCTTCAGTTACCTATGAATATATTCATTTTTGTACCCATTTTCGTATGAAAAAAACATTTACATAACATTATTATCTGTTAGAAAATACATACATGTAGGTCTATATGTGACCACAATGTATGGACTGTGGTCCTCACCACATCCCCTGGATGCCAAATATCTGAATAATTAAATCTTAAATTATAATTCTACAACAACCCTTTGCCAGGAACTGGTCACGGTGTGGCCCTTCTATAGTATCGCCAAAATAATTCTGGACATTGGGAGGGGGGAAGGGAGCCTAAGTAAAATAGGAATACTACGAAAAGTTTGCTGGTATTCATCTCCCCTCATCTGATAACGGACATAATATAACATAGAACTCATGATCACTCAGAACGTTGAAGCATATTAACTTCATTTTCTGATGAAAGTGCATTTTTCTCCTAACCACATTCTTTTTTTTGTGTGTGGGGGTGGGGGGTGGGTGGCAGGTGGGGGGGAGGGGGTCTCCTTCGATCAATACTCACCATTCTATTACTTCTGATATACAGCTGGCCCTGACAGCTGGCTCTAGGACTATAGACTAAAAAAGCTTTACCGACTCCTTGGAACCGGTTACTCGGCTCCCAACTGCCGAGTACCCGTCTACCATGAAGCTCATTCTTGTTTGCATAGCAACAAGAGATACATGCTTTTTGCAGTTGGAAAGATCTTAAGAGTTTTAGCCTAAGTCTTTGTCTGTAATTAATTGTGATAGCTTGTGCGTTCTCAAAGGAATTCTTGGATTAATATGGATGCCGCCGATGATAACCAGGTTGTATTATTCCTTATTATTCCATAGTTAAGACTTAGGTCTCTAAAATTTCGTCTGTGTCGCATGTTCCAATTTCTAACCCCTAAGAATCTGGGACGTGCGTTAACAACGAAATATGCCAGATGATCGCCTTCTTTAAACCCCAACAGGCGATCGGCAGATATGAAAATAGGTGTTTACTATGGTATTTTGAACACGAATATCAGCTGACATCGTTCTCCGTAAGATCCGAGCGGGTGATGTCACACCCGGGTGTCTCGGATATTTATGTGAAGAAAATTCTTTCATTAATTCGCGCATCTGATTCTGGGTGCTGCGTACTAAAATGGTACCAGAAAACTGTGGAATTTTCAAGTTTTGCGTGTTATCACGATCTGTTTGCAATGATCTGTGGTTTCAAAATTCTTGATTAAGATGTGTGGTCAGCGGTTTTACTGTGTGCTACAGCAGTTTGTTTACATTTTGTTGTTTCTTCACATATCGTTTTGGCTTTCGTTAGGAGTATAATTTATATTTTTTGGTAAATATACCCCGAATGCTATGCAATATGATTCCTGGTTCCGTGATACATCCTTGAGGATCAGTTTATGGGTGTATTATTGCCCGCTTCATTCTTGTCATCATAATCAATGCGATCGTTGCTGTAATGTTGCGGGGTGGGGTGCGGGAGGGTTACAGTTAATTTATGGTCAATATATTTGAAAATTAATTGTCTGCCTTCCATCTTTGTCTCGTTCCGCTTGCTTATTGTAGGTTTGTGCTTATTTATAGGCCAAGCCAGCCCCGCCATCATGTGACGAGTGCCACAAGTTCGTCCGGGTCCTGTTTAAGGACCATGTCTGCTTTCGGTGTACGTTACGTAACCTGGATAATAGGTGTAATATATGTGCAGTGTGGTCCGTTGATATGATGATGAAGTTCCTTGCCCAGATGGACTTGGCTGGGTCTGACACGGGGTCAGGCGGACCAAAATCAAATTGTGGAGCATCCGTTTCGGCCCTTGGGGGCGCTCCACATCTACAGCTGGAGGTGGCGGAGATGGCACCGCCGGCGTGGTTTGGTCCGGCTATGCAGGGCTTCCTGCATAGCGTTCTGCCCACGCTGGTGTCATCCCTGCTGCCGAAAGTTGTAGGGCAGTCTCTCCCCATGTTTGGTTCGGACCCTGTTCTTGGACAGGGTTCTGGACTGGTCACCGAGGGGGCCGTCTCGTACGGCCCCCTGGCAGTCCCGTCGGGCTCCGGCCTGACAGGTTCTGTCTCTCTGTGGCCACCTCTTGGTGGTCCAGTAGCGGTGGCCGATCCGTCAGGCATGGGAGTCTGAAGATGAGGAGGAGAGGTTGCTGCGGCCTGTGATGCCACAGGTGGAGAATATGGAGTTCGATTCCGTCCTGGACGGAACCGTCCTCCATCTGTCTGGCTTGGCGCAAGCCAGGGCAGCGGCTCCGCTCCGCCCGTGTTTGAGGCCAATCTGGTCCCGGGCACCGGTCCCGTGATGGTTGGTTTGATGCCAACCGACACGGTGATGGGTGTGCCGGGCCAGGCGTGGTACTCACCTATCTCGCCTGGTCCAGCGGTCAGACATGGGGTGCCGTGACTGCTACGGGTCCGCACGGTTTTCCGTGTGGGCCTACTCCATGGACTGGTGCGTTCCAAGGGTTGGCGACGGAACCGTATGGTAGCAGAGTTCCTGGCGTATCAGCCACAGCTCCTAGCCGGGAGCCCGTGGCTTGTAGTTCCGTGAACATGTCAACGGGTGACGTGTTCACAGGTGTGTCCTACTCGGAAATAGACTGGTCTGAGGCTCTGGCTTGGCTAGCCAGGGTAGACCCGTCTGTGGTTTCGACCACGGCCGAGGAGGATGCGCCCCGTCCATCGGTGGCATCGATCAGGACGGGGATCTTGCCCGCAGCCTGGATCCAGTCCATTGGACTGGATCCATGGTTTATTGAGTTGCTAGAGGCTACTTATAGCAAGCAACTCATGACCAAGGGCCAGCTCCCTGCGGCCTCCAGGGAGGTGCGGGCGAGGTGTCGTATTCCACGGGGGGAATACGACAGGTATGGTGTTGTACCGTCGGTCACCGAGGATGACCGATGGGTTCTGGGTGTCCAGAGTGCTGGAGCGGGTGGCCCCGCCCCGAAACTGGTGGACAAATCCCAGGGACACCACGATGACGTCCTGTCCCTTTGTGATGAGGGTGTGAGGGCAGCTATGAGTGCTGTCAACCATTCTTATCGCCTTCTTCAGTCGGTGTGGGCTGAAGCGGGGGCAGACCACCCTGTGCCACCTGTGGCGCTTTCGTGCGTCAATGATGGCCTGGTGCTGTCTATGGACACATTGGCAAGGGTGCAGGTGTGTGTTACTAAGTCTAGGAGGCAGATGGTTCTTGACCATATGCGTCTGGCTATGGCCGTCAGGGAGCGTCTTCTTGGGACACCCCTGACAGGCCCTAGCATCTTCGGTAGCCAGGCGCGGGCCATCTTAGAAGACACGGCTAGCATTGCACAGAATCGGTTGGCGGTGAACCTACAGCTAGAGCTGGTGCGGCAAGCGCACGCACTAGGGGCTGTAGCGAAGCCGCTGACCATGCAACCTTCTAAGCAGCAGAAGAAGCATAAAGGCAAGGCGAAAGATAAGCCTGGTGCGGCTTCTGCTTCATCTGGCTTTTCTCAGCCACCTCCGGAGAAGAAAGCCAAGAAGGTTGTGGAGGCTCCTACCCTCCCCAATGTTGCTCCTGATCGCCCGAGAGGCGGGAAGGGCAAGGGGAAGGGTAAGTCCTCAAAGGGCGGAAAGAAGGGAGCGGATCGTACCTGCGGGTACGAGAGTGCCCTTCGTATCTGCCTGGACCGCACCTGTGCGACAGGAACAGCGGTGCCAGTTAGACCAGCCGAGCCAAGACCAAAATGGTTCTCTCTCTCTCGTCAAGAGAGGGTGGGGGTGGGGAGCGGACTGCGAGACCGACAACCCCATTAGGCGTCGAGGCGTCTATAGTGGGTGGAAGGCTCATGCGTTTCGTCGAGGCTTGGCGAGGTGTGACGTCAGACAGTCTGGTCCTGGGATGATTATCCCAGGGATACATGCCGGAGTGGTGGGACTTTCCACCACAGAATCTGTCTTTGGCACCTGTCTGGACACCCGTACCAAGGGAACCAGACAAGTTAGAAGCCATTCAAAACGAAGTGTCAGGTTTGCTTCTGAAGGGAGCAATAAAACCAGCAAACCGGAACATTCCAGTCTTCTATTCAAACATGTTCCTTGTCCCCAAGAGCACAGGGGGATGGAGACCCGCACTCAATCTCAGGACATTAAATTGGTTTATCCATACGCCTCGGTTCCAGATGGAAACTCCGAGGTCGGTAATGGCAGGATTGAGGAAGGGAATGTGGTGTGTGTCGATCGATCTGAAAGATGCATATTTCCACATCCCAATGAACAGGAGTTGTCACAGGTTTCTGAGATTTGCGTTTCAGAATCAAGTATGGGAGTTTATAGTCCTCCCGTTCGGCCTGTTGACAGCTCCAAGGGTTTTTACGAGAGTGGTCCTTGCGGTGACAGCGTATCTCAGAAAAGAGAACGTGGTGCTACACACCTACATAGACGATTGGCTGATCAAAGCAGACACATCAGCCAGGTTAGAGGTGGATGCTGCTCTGACTCTGAAGTTAGTTTCATGTCTAGGCTGGATAGTCAACAAGGAGAAATCCGAGTTGACACCCACTCAACATTTCGTTTATTTAGGGATGCGATTCGATCTCGAGGAGGGCAGGGTTTACCCATCAGAGCCCAGAGTGGTGTCTCTGTTAGCCATCCTCAAGAGTTTTTGATTGGGAAACCACATTCAGGCGAGGCGGTTTCTTCAGATGCTGGGCATGATGGTCTCCATGGAGCAGGTGATCCCATACGCTTCTCTAATGCGAAGACCTATCCAGTTGTATCTGATGTCTCTGTGGAAACAGAGAACAGAACCCCTGTCAAAACTGGTGCCAGTTTTGGAGCCAATAATGTCGCATCTTGTATGGTGGAAAGAGCGTCAGAATCTCATAGTAGGGGTTTCGCTGCACCTACCCCACCCGAGCTCTCCGTGTACACGGATGCATCGCTGGAGCGGTGGGGGAACACCAGGTCTTGGGCACATGGACTCACCAGGAGAGCCAGCTGCATATCAATCTGTTGGAAATGATGGCAGTGGAACTGGCATTGGAAGAATTTCTTCCAATGATCAGGGGCAAGGCGATATTGATGCAGTTAGACAATTCGACGGTAGTATCATACATAAATCGCAAGGCGGGAACAAGTCACCCACACTGTGTATCAAAGTGTGGCACTTGATTCAATGGTGCAGGAATTACTCGGTTGTTTTGGAAGCAGCTCACATTCCTGGGCGATTGAACATTCTGGCGGATGCTTTGTCTCGCAGACAGAGAATTCTGCCAACAGAATGGTCCCTTAACCCTCCAGTTCTACGAAGGAACTTCGAGCATTGGGACAAACCCAACGTGGACTTGTTCGCCACAAGGGAAAATGCTCAAATCATGACTTATGTATCGCCGATTCCAGATCCAAATGCCGTCGATACAGACGCTCTGGCGATAAGCTGGAGAGGGATGCACGCTTATGTGTACCCACCCACCATTCTTCTGCCGAAGATATTGGTGAAGATCGGGGAGGAACCGTGCCTGGTCCTGCTAATAGTGCTGTTTTGGCCCAGCAGGGCGTGGTTCACGGATCTTCTCGATCTGCTGGTGGAGAACCCAGTGCAGTTACCCGAGATTCCGAACATAATCTCCCAGGCCAAGGGACGCTTCCTACACGAGCGTCCCGAAATGTTCAAATTGACTGCGCGGATGTTATCAAACAACGTTCCACATCGGAAGGCTTTTCTCGACAAGCTGCTGATTTCATCGCAGCTGCGAGAAGGAGGTCAACCTTCAAGTCATATAACAACAAGGTTAACAGATTTGCAGACTGGTGTGAAGAAAAGGGTATTGATACCTTTCAATCCACTATTCAGCAAATAGCAGACTTTCTCTGTGAGCTGTTCTTTTCTCAGGACTAGCTCCCGTCACAATTGCTGGATACAAGTCAGCTTTGGCATCAGTTATCCCTTGTCTAGCCAACAGGGATAGTCCAGGGGTGGCCCAGTTAAATGTGATGGTGAAGGGAATGAGCAATCTCCGACCGAGACAAGCAGTAGTCATTCCAGCCTGGAGTCTATCTTTAGTGCTTAATGTACTGGCCAAGCACCCTTTCGAACCGTTGCGTTCGGCTAGTCTAAAGCATTTGACTATAAAGGCATTTTTTTCTATTGGCAGCTTCCTCAGCTAGAAGGTGCAGTGAGATCCATGCACTTTCAGCAGAGAGGGACCGATTTATTGTCTCCGGAGAGGGTCTGTGTCTTCTGCCAAGAGCAGAGTTTATGTCAAAGAATCTATCTTTGAGATATCCCGGCAAACCGATCATTATACCGAAACCAACAAGGTTTGATCGTGATGTCAGTGTCTGGTGCCCAGTCCGTGCTTTGACTAAGTACAAAAAATGGACAGACTTGTTACGGTCGAACGATAGACATATGTGGATCTGCCATATGGCGCCGCATCCATGGATTCTATCTCTCGTTGGGTAGTCGAATGCATTCAGACTACCCATGAGATTGCGACTGGGCACCAGGTGCAATGCTCAAGGGCACACAATGTTAGAGGAATAGCCGCCTCGACCGCCTTTTACAATGGTGTTCCGTTAGAGGACATCATGGCCATTGCACAATGGCACTGTGAGTCCTCATTCAAGGATTAAAAGGGATGTGTCAGACTCAGCCAATCCACTCGCTTTAGCTGTTTTGAAATGATAGTTATGCGACCACACTGCTCTTCTCCCTTTTTTGACTTTTGTAAGAAAGAATTAAGAAGCAGACATGGTCGAACGAGAGGATGACAACCAGATTGTGTCACTGATGGCCGGACAAGTGAATGGTTGGAGGCGCCACGTCTGGAATCCATTTATCATGAGGTAATTTAAGATTGAGTGTTTTTTGTATTATGTCTATATATCATGTTCATTCATTTTATATATTCATGCTCATTCCCAGGCTAATAATATATATATATATATATATATATATATATATATATATATATATGCAAAGAGCAGTTAACCCTCTTGTCATATTTGTGTTTCAGGCGAGATACATGTTCGTGAGTTCTCTCCCTTTTCTTAGGAGAAAAAAGGGGGTTGGGCAGTGATGCGAATGTGATTCGGTTCCGTTAACTTGATGGTCCTTTTAGGTCTCCATTAGTCAAGTTTAAGTCTAGCTCTTTCTCCAAGGGGCAAAAGTAGCAGTTATGGCTTGCCCCTTCCCACCAGGTTACTGACCAAATCTGGTGTATATCAGAAGTAATAGAATGGTGAGTATTGATCGAAGGAGAATGAAGGAAATTTCAATTTCCCTTTCTCCGAGATCTAACAATACTCACCATTCTATTACGGACCCAGCCTCCCAGCCCCACGGAGGCAAGCCATGAGTTTCTCTTTTTTGGTGGCTATGCAAACAATATGAGCTTCATGGTAGACGGGTACTCGGCAGTTGGGAGCCGAGTACCCGGTTCCAAGGAGTCAGTAAAGCTTTCTAAGTCTATAGTCCTAGAGCCAACTGTCAGGGCCAGCTGTATATCAGAAGTAATAGAATGGTGAGTATTGTTAGATCTCGGAGAAAGGGAAATTGAAATTTCCTTCAATCCATTTTAAAGCCAGGCATTTTGAGAATATGCTAAATACGTTTTGTCATACAAATGCTGCCAAATTAAGCAATTTGTCGCATTGTCCTACTCAAAAGCTAAATAACGTGGTTACAAGAAACACATATTTTCATAGGCGAAATAGTGTTTGGTTGAGATTGTCATGATTGACAGACAGCTTTGACGGAAAAGGCATCGAAAAATAATTCCAATATACTGGCCGCAACAAAATATAGTGTAAAACAACTCACTTTTGGGAAAACTTTTGGATATTTAATAATATATAACTAAATGTTGACGGGTGACGAATCTGCTATCTCCGCACATCAGGATAACCTTTCTACTATGACCAAGATGAAATGTGTTTATTAATACAAGGTATTGCACAGTTACATTATTCAGTCAGTTGCTTAGGTGTATTTAAATGGGTTTTCACTTTTGTTAATGGGTACCCGATTATATCTCTCAGTTGTGAAGATTCTCCTCCAAAAATTATGGCTGGGGTGGGGGTCCGCTTTGAATTCGCCGCTGATCAAAAGTCCAAAATGACCGCACCAAGTTGGAACAAGATTTAAACCAATCCTCTGACTGCAGTGACTCGTCAAACCTATGGAAAATTAAATTTAATGCAAGCAGGTGTAAAACAATGTATATAATGTTTTAAAATACTGCACATATCGAGGATAACATCAGTCTAGTATTTACCTACAGCATGCTTACCAATGCAATTAGAATACCTGTCATCTCTGTAGACTATGAAACCGATCTTGGTGTAATATTCTAAAATGACCTTAAAATTATCATGCATATGGAGGTATGTATAAAGAAAGCATACATAATTCAAGGACTTATAAAACACAGCTTCGAATTTATAAACAAAAATATGCTCATATCAATTTACTTAGCTCTGGTTATGTCAGTATACTGGAGTATGCAACGTGTGCGCGTGCGCGCGTGTGTGTTACCCATATCTAACGAAAGACATCTGTGAGTTAGAAAATGTTCAGAGAACGAGCACAAAATTATCACCAGATATAAGGCATCTTGTCTACACAGATAGATTAATATATCTTGACCTACCAACTTTAAATTATAGGAGAGTACATGACATTATACATATTCACCGAATCCTAAAAAATATTGATTTCCCAGTAGAATCCATGTTCCATCAACTGCCTTCACCGGGGTGGGGGTCATAATCTCAAATTATGTAAAAAGCCTACTAGAGGTATGTTGCGACTTCATTCATTCTCTTATAGATCCATCAATATATATGGAGCAACCTTCCAAGGGAAACTATACATATGTTACATGTCTAAACAGCTTTAAATCAGAACTAAAGAGAATTTCATGGAATCAATCTAAGTTTACACCAACTTAAACACAACAAATAGAATGAACTATATCATATCAGGTCTTAGAAGCAAAATTGCTTAACGTGTATACACCATTTGTGTGTGTATCATCTACGGTTGGGCATGTTTAAACGTTTAATAATCTGTTAAACGGATATCAAATTGATAAACTTTTAAATGAAAATAAAGGATTTTAAAAATCGCATTTCTCATGTACGTAGTGCTGAAATTCCATGATCAATAAATTGCTCAAATCGTTGCCTGTTGTCATAATTTATGAGCACCGTAACCAGTATTTTGCTGAAAATTTTAAAACAATTTCAATGGAAACTGAACAAGCAGCGGCTTCCTCTCAAATTATTGTCAAAACAGTCGGCAGCAACAACTTTTAGTCAAATTGGTTTCAAAATATTAAGGAACATGGCGTGATATTCGATGTGGACGACAAGGCCTATTGTTGACCCATGATTATTCTCAAGGGTAAAAATCTGATAATCCACTGACTTAAAATAGACAGGATGTGGTTTTTAATGCATAATTAACTGTTTTTATTACAATCATTTGTTCGGCAAGAGATTCGCGTCTTTTAAACACAATATTTACACCAACGCACATCCAAGCACACAACTGGCTGGCTCTTGAATCACTTATATCAAGGACATTCTAAACATAGCGCAGTAGCCACTAACGCTCTTAAAGACAAACAGGAAGAAATGAGTGCTCCTAAACACAGGTTGATTCAGTCATGCAAAACGGGTTGGAACAGTACGTGTGATATTCTCGAGAGATTACTAGAACAACGTCGGCCAGTTTGTGCGTTGCTGAGTGATTGACGCACGGCCAAAACTATCGATTCTGTGACCTCGAATTCACAAATGATCAATGGGACCTAGCGGAACAGCTTGTCAAGGTGTTAAAGCCACTCAAGGTGAGTAGCTATAGGCCCGAATTCAAGAACGCTCCTTAGGCCCTAAGTTTGACCGTATGGCAGGCCTTATCTGCTAAGACCTTATATCATCCAAGAACGGACCTTAGAGATGGCTTAAGGAATTCCTTTAGACCATTTCGTAAGGTCACGGTGAGGTGATTTCAAGAACACTTTGGCTATTAGGATGTCCTTTATTTTGGTCTAGGTCAGCCGTAAATCTTAAGGATGGTCTTGGGGGGGGGGGGGGGCTTCATTAAACGCCACCTTAGGCATAAGAAATTGTCATCTGCCTGTGATTCAGGGTCGATTTGGCCACCGCCAGTACGATGACGATCTTTTTTTTCTTTAGCAACGTCTTTATTGGCCTTTGTCTTTAGATTATTCCATATCTTTTTAAGCACCTTGACATCGGTTTATTGTATTCCAACCTGGGCATTGAATGAGGCAAGGATCCGATCCCAGGCACTATTTCTTTCCTTCAAAATTGTATTGCAGTTCTGACGCAACTCAATGATGTCTCCATTTCCACAATTTGGAGTAGAAGCTGCTTCTCTACATTAGAAAATACCCTCTTTATGGGCCTTCGCAGCCATCGTACTGGCTTAGAAGATGCTTCTATGGGCATCAATGGTACATATGCATTTGAGCTCAATAGCCTTAGGCTTAATTATGCACTAACCCAGGATTTGCATATCAAAGCACGACAATAGTTGCTTTGTAATGTTAATTAAGTGCAATCGATTAACCCTGAGAGTTTTGTGTGGCTGGCCTTTATTTTGTTACGGGCGACCTACAAGAAGGATTTCCTTCCAGGAGGTGACCTTTAATACAATGTAAAGGAATTGTAGCTCGTGGGGGTACGCGCTGGTCCGCCATGACGTTCCGGTCCATCGTACCACATGATGTGCGAGAGGGCTGGTTAGCTGCAGATCTTGGGGTTGCTCGGATCCCGTATCGCATCTGTCCGGAAGGTACAAAGGCGGTCTCTAGAGCCGGTGGAACACTGATGTTCCAGTGGGGCCGTGCGACCATTGCCGCTGAGATTAAACCACATGGTGTCCCAACTATTTGTGTCACCGGTATGTCTGTCCATTCTAATTTAGAGCAATGGATAAGGTGTAAGTTATAAATTTAGTAATACCATACAAACAGTTGTATGCGTTTGACAGTAAATGAGCACAGTAATACACAACATAGAGCCATCCGGTGTTCACACAGATCCTTGAATCTGCAGAGCTATCCCCGCAAGAGAGAATTCAGCAACGAAGTCACTAGATAGTTTAATATAAACTAGTATACCCCTAACACACACACAAAGAAAACATTGTTGTTGCGAGAGCTAAGTGCCTCACGCGGGCCTCCGTCACAGGAAAATGCCTTCCAACACCGAAGCAGAGGAAAAGAGCTGGCAAAAAGGGCCACTCTTTTGTTCAATTGAAAATGCTAAGTGCTGAACATCCTAGCGAAGCCGTAATTAATGTGATGCACACTGGTTTACGTGAAGACGGGACGTATGATTTCTGAAGAATTCCCAGGTCACCGTCCTATGTAGTTCCAAAGTTACTGCATTGGTAGTTGCCGCTTTATTTATGTGGACCTTCTGCTACATCCTAACCCACCAATTGGTTGTTAGTAACGAAAACAAGCTTTGGCCGCAAGTGGCAGGCAGGGCTTACTACCTAACTTTAGATACGTTTATCCTTTGGGCGCAGATGTCCAGCTTCCCTTAGGTTGCCCTGCATAGCATCTACCGCCAAGGATAGCGTGCGTACATGTTATGGAACAAAGTTCCCGAATCAAATAACGATCCGGTTACCCAGCCGCACAACCACATATAGCATCACCAGACAAGTTTCACAGTTCACATAAGCAAATTTAAATACTGACATGTCATTATGGTGGGTATGGAGAGATGGATATCCATCGCTAGAATCCTTCCCGTGAGGGCGTGGTGGGCTCTAAGACCTCATCCAGACACTACAATGAGTTGGATGGAGATCCGCATCTCGTCAGTCACCGCATGCTATGGAGCTAACATTTGACCTGTCGTTAGGGTTATTTTCCATGATGCCCAGAGATGCACTGCAGGCTGGTATTACAACATATCAATTAATATTATTATTATTGTGTGTGTGTGTGTGTGTGTGTGTGTGTGTGTGTGGGTGGGTGGGTGGGTGGGTGGGTGGGTGGGTGGGTGGGTGGGTGTGTGTGTGAATCTACCTAATAAGTATCCATACACAGGTGGGCGTGTATGTAAATCGGCACTTTAACTATCACCGCTCGGAAACCTCCGATAGTTTCCCATGGTCGGATCCGGTCAACGTGTAGATTGGGAATCCAGACAATTAATAAGCCATATGGCTGGTGGATCGTGGAAAGAGACAATCACTCAATAAATATGAGGCCCTATAGGTAACTGGCCAATTTTACACAACCTTGCCGGTACATGGGGCTACATTACCACAACAACTGGAAAAGAGGGTACACTATGTGTCTCTTTAACGGAGAAATTGTCCCTAACCACTTTAAACCTATCCTATCGAGCTGAATAGCCAGGTCTAGTCGGTAACATGTCAGGCCCAAATATTTAGAGCATGATCAGCGACCTCAGTATAAAATTGATGCTGGCATGAATCGTGATACAGATATATATGTTGCTGTATAGTATTTCCTAGCGTACTGTGGTCCAGAGTTTTTATAAATAGACAAAACATGTTAACTAGATGGCCCCTACTTGCCATATACACAACTAACCAATAAGCAATCTAACGAATACGATGATTACAAAGTATCACAGTTCATTGGACCCTACGGTGCGACTAGTTGACAACACCCACAGTAAACAAGGATAATATTCACAGTAACAGAAATTATAAAGATGCAGTCATAAGACCGGTCAGGTACCTATTAGTCATCAGTACCATTATACGGAAATAGTAATTAATCATTCAATAGTACAGCTACTTGAGTACCTATTGGTCATCGGTACGGAACAAGTTCACAAGTTACTGAAATTGAGGCGCTAACATATAAGTAGCGCGAGATGGCATGATCTCTAAGGCTGGAAAGACTTCCACAGGAAGACATCCGCAGGCAGGTATCCGTAAGCTGACCTCTCCAGGCAGGTTGGATACGGCACATTCTCAGAACAGGTAACGGAACAGTTCAGGAGATGTCCATTAGATAGTCTCTTAGCTGCTACATAATTTAAACAGTAGTTGTAAAGTTTTCCAGTCCGGCGACGATAGTATGAAAGTTTGAAGTTGCCCACTAACAGAGAGGGCTAATATATATTATTATGCATGTACAATAACAGGCACACGGTGCGGGGTATGTCGCATAGCTCTTGCGGCGCACCGGGCAAAGTTCACCCAGACTGGTCGTAATGTTAATTAATCACACACGACATGCATTGCGGAAGTTGAAGTCCACTTTTCAGCGAGGGTGTCAGATCCGGCGAGTCATCCACCAAGAATCACCATCAGCTCTACATTCCGTAGAATTACATCTGGGCCCGAGGGTTTATTGTTATGGTTATTTTCTTGGGAAACTACAAATTAAGCTGGACGTTACGTGACCTAATGTCGTAAGGGGGTGGGGGGGGGGGTCTATTTATTTTAAACAAAATAATTCAAGTTTAATATTATTTATTTCATGATCATTTTAGAGATTCATAGGCACTGCAGGTTGTTCATCCAATTCATTACTCATAGGCACTGCCGGTTGTTCATCCAATACATTACCGTACCATATTGCTCAAACTAAGTTATTTTGTGTGAAATTTGTGGTTTGGCGCTGCGTCCATTTTACAATATACCATATTATTATCTGGTTGGTTTCACACACAATTTCCATTTTAAAAATCAAAGAATATTATATGTAGCTTGAATATAGAGATTTATCAAAATTTACATTGAATGTTTAATAAAGCAGAAGTAATGCATGTAGGCCTATAACTGCATGTCACGTTTAAAAAAATTGTATTCGCTTAGAGATGCATGTAGTTTGGGTGATGCGCCCCTACACCCTTTTGACACCCTTTAAAATCTGGCCCATAGGCAGTGCCTAGTTCGGTTATGCCAACTGTCCATCGACGGCCCACCATCCATTGCTGGTCAGCTAATGAGCTCTCGTTCTCAACGCTCGCAGCCACGAGTCGTCTGTGCATACATCCGTGCATGCATACATACCCACATGCACAGATATTTAGCTAATCGATTGTAAAATTATTTGTGTGACGAGTCTGTGATCCGTTGCGTAGTAATGTGTACCAAATGTTGTATGGCGTAAATGCGTAACAACCTTTTTCTTCCAAAGGGATTTAAAAAAGATTAAAATGCAGCTGTATTTCAATAGGCCAATGCACATCCTTCATATGAAATTCAATAAGTTGAACGACTGTTTTCACCTCAGGAGGTCGAGAAAATAAAAAGAAGCAAGAATAACAGGTTACAGGTACACTAAAGAGGGGACACACACCACGCAATAAATCACATCCAATGTAATATAAACACACATCATATCCATTCACAATAACTGACCTGTCCACATAAAGTCCTCCAGAAAAAAACATGTTGGCCTCTTATGGCACTGCTCCTTATGTTGAGGTGGCATCTTAAGGAAGCCTAACGCTGATGACCACCTTGCTAAACTTGTGGAGAAATTTATCTATGATGGAACTCCAAAGCAACATCCAAGATGAGCAGATACGAGACATTGAGACTAGAGTCGAACTAGAATGCTTCCAAGAGGTAAAGGTGAGGCAAAAGAGAAATAGCATTGTGTTTCTGGTAAATGTCACAGAAAGCCAGTGTGAGTCTGACCTGGACAAGGAGGGGGTTAAGAATAAAATTGAAGATTTAATAACAGTAATGTCAGACATCACTCCAACTTAAGTTAAATCCTTCTTCCATCTAGAGAAAGTCAGACAAAACCAGACCCATGAAGCTAGTCCTGGGATCAGAGGAAAGTAGCGATAAACTCCTCAAAGTAGCCATAGAATACAACACAGACAAGAGGTACTCACATAGCAAGGTATATATAAACCCTTACATTACACCAAATGAAAGTGAGCAGCAAAAGTTGCTCAGGCGCAAATTGGCCGAACGGAGTCGCTCATCGAAACCATGCTTACATAATACAAAATAAAAGTGGTCAAAGTCACCTCGGCACAACCAAGACCAAGCTCGGAATGAGTTAATTAATGTCACAATTGGTAGTAATGTAAAAAGTGTAAGCAGTAAACCAAGTCCATTTGTCCCAACCTGTATATGCACTAATGCTGACTGTGTCACAAAGGAACGAGAGAAACTAAAAAAGTATTATAGAAGCTTTGTATCTCAGAGGATTTTTGCCCCAAAACGGTAGTCCAATTAGCCCTGTACAATTACCGGTATACGAATTACAACTAGATAATTATGACACATCCACAAACAACGCTCCTGTCAGAGGGGTTACAATTTTTGCACACAAAATACTAAAAACACAACCGTACGAACCTCCAACAGTAACAATTTGAATGAACCAGTGTGGTATACATGGAGAACATTAGATAATAGCAAATATTTAGCTAGATGTATATAGCACGGCCCAAGTTCTGATGACACCAACAATAACCAACTACTATCCTTATTAGAAACTATTGATGAAAGCCATGCAGATTATCTACTGATCACTGGGGACTTCAAATTTCCCAATATAGAGTGAACAACTGGACTATCCTGGGACCCAGATGGACAAGTCCTTGTCCAAACTCTCCAAAGCAGTCATTCAACACATCTTTCAACCAACAGACCCCAGCAGGCAGTCAACGTATTGGATCTAGTTATTACCAATGATGCGGGAATGATAAGAAATTAGACATGAGGCACCACCTGGTAACGGTGACCATGACCTTTTAGGAATCTCTATGCACCCAGACCTCTTTTCAGATCCACTTAAAACCTAAGATACCTTTAGACAAATGCAAATAAGAGGACAAGATAAACATGGGATTTTTATACAAAGCAGGTTAGTAGAATCAATAGACCTTTATATCCCTCTAGCCAAGACTCGATCTAAGAAAAAGCTCTGAAGTAACAAAAAATTAATCGACTAATCAAGTCTATTATAGAAAAACAAAAAGTATCGGAAAATACAAGAAACCCAAAAGGCAGAGTGACTATCGTCTATACAAGCAAGCTTGAAATAGCACAACAGTGAAATTAAGACTGACAAAAAGCTCTTCGAAAGAAATTTATCCATTGAAAGCAAGACAAACTCAAAAGCATTCTGGAAGTACATCAAATCGAATACCCAATTTAAAGAACCAATCTGGAACTTAGGAGAAGCCATCAATGAAAGCAGTGCAGCGACTGATGGTGCGAGAGCAGAAGTCTTAAACACCTTCTTTGCTAGCATCTCCACTAACTAAAATGTAGATGATGTACCAGAATTTGTGCTCAAGAACAAAAACGTTGATCTCGCTGATTTTGTCATTACATCAATTGCGGTATAAGCGTGCCTGAAGTCCCTAAACACCAATAAAAGGTGTGGTGCAGACTGCATATCGGCAAGAATACTGGAAGGAGATTAGTATACCGATCTGGGTGCTGTTTAACAAGCCATTAGGAGAAGTTCCTGAGATACTGAAGACTGCAAACGTCGCATGTATCTTCAAAAAGGAGCCTAAACACAATCTAGGGAATTACCTCCCAACTTGTACCCTCTGTAAGGTATTTGAATCATTCATACACGCCATCATTCTGGACTACATGAAATCACGTAAGTTACTAAGAGAAGATCAGCATTAATTCAGACTAAACTTGTCATTTAAGTCACAGATAGTTGCTGGAATATCTAGAAATAACAATGGACATATTAAACAGAGGTGAACAAGTGGATGTTATATACCTGGATTTTTAAAAGGCATTTGACACCGTTCCCCATGCAAAACTGTTAACGAAACTCATAGGAAACAAATAGCCAAATGAGTTGGAAGCTTCTTAGCCGAATATAAAAACTGCTCCAAGTTAACAATACCACATCAGACTGGAAAGAGTTGGTGAGCAGTGTCCCTTAAAGGAGCGTCCCTGGCCCAGTACTAATCTTTATATTCATAAATGATCTGTCAGATGTATTTAACTGTATATGCAGGTGATACTAACCCTGATAACATGTACGCGTTGGGCCAATGTTGGCAACAGTTTGACAGATCGCAGTTGGCATTACAATGTTGGCCCAACGTTGGCTATATCACATGTTTGCCAACGTTGGGACAGCATTGGAAATTTCACATTAAATCAAACAAAATCAACATAATATTCAAATTTTTTAATTTTTTAATTATGCTCTCTGGTGTGCTATTTGAAACATTTTCATTGGTTTATGCTCGTTGGCTCAACGTTGGCCCAATAACGTATTGCGAACATTGGGCCGATGAGCAAAACTACGTTGGCCCAACGTAGTGGTAAACATTGGGCCAACGTGTGCATGCTATCAGGGAAGCCTATTGAAAAACCAAACAATGACAATCTACAAAATAATATCGACAAAACTTGTAATTGGTCAACAGATTGGCAGTTGCGTTTCAATACTACTAAGATTCACATACAACATCTTGGGAAGAATAACCACCAAATGCAGTACTTTATGACCAACATTGATACTCATCCGCCCATATCAATTACCGAAAGTGAAAAGGACCTTGGTGTAAATTTGGATATCCTTTGACACCCACATCAATACAATTTTTACATAAGGCCATATAATACTTGGTGTGATCAAGACGACCATCACATATACATCTGTGCAAAAGTTAAGCACCAGCAAAAACAATAGAACGTAGAAACATGATGGTACAACTAGGCTGCCATACTTTTTGTCCCCGCGTTAGCTGACATAATTCCAAGTACGAAATGCACATGCATGCATGACTTCACGCCGCTTGATGTCCGTGCGTGGCGGGAAACAGCACACGTGTTCAGTTATGTAAAAGTCCAGTTTGAGGTGTAGAACATTACATACAGATTTAGGCGACAAGATTAGGAATTTTGTGTTCATGACCGTGGTTTATTTGTACAGAGAGAATTAGCTCTTGATTGTGAACCGCTATGGCAAGACGAAGGTTAAGTGATCGTGTGAAATGGCAAATCATAGGCATGCATACCACTGGTATGTCATGCAGAGAGATTGGCAGACAGCTGAACATTAACCATACTGTAATCAGTCGTTTGATTGCAAAACATGGGCAAACTAACGAGGTGAAGGACAGGCCTAGATCTGGAAGACCGAAGAAGACTACTGCCCGTGATGATCGAGCCCTAGTACGCCTTGTTAGGAGATCTCCATTCACCAACAGCAGAGTGCTCAGCCAGCAATGGGAAACTCGTGTATGGAGGTCCAGACGCACGGCGTACGACCAACGTAACATCATGGAAGAAGTTCCATTTGGTGGAGGTTCCGTTATGATATGGGGGTGCATCTCATTTGATTGTAAGCTGGATCTGTTGACTGTACCTGGAACACTAAATGGACAAAGATATCAAGATTCCATACTGGATAGAGTTGTGGTCCCTCATTTTGTAAATCATGCACCTGGAACCCACCCTATATTCATGGATGACAACGCCCGACCACATCGTGCTAGAGCTGTGCATGAATACCTCCGCCAGAATGCCATCGAAACCCTACCATGGCCAGCAAGGAGCCCTGACATGAACCCTATTGAGCATATCTGGGACATTCTGGGAAACATGGTGAGAAGGAGGGATCCTCCGGTGCAGAACCTACAGGAATTAACAGACGCACTCCATCTTGAATGGCAACGAATACCACAATGGCGTATCGGTCGGTTGGTGACCAGCATGAGACGTCGTGTCCAGGCCGTCATCCAGGCACAAGGTGGATATACCCGGTATTAATAATGACAGTCTCAAACTCGTGCACAGATGTTAAACTTCGTTTTCAGACACCATTAATGACAATCTAGCCACGTGTGTCAACTGATGGGCAATAGTTGTCAGTTGTGTCAACGTAACCATATTCAGGCCTCGTTTTCAAGTTCAAACAAAAACATACAGTGTTTCCCCACCATCATAATCAGCATTCCTCTAGTTGCATTATTACCTCTTGCACTAAGATGGATGGGTACATAAATGTTTATGATATTGCTTTCTTCATAGCACATGAATATACCCTCGCATGTGCGTAGAAATAGGGTGGTGCTTAACTTTTGCACAGGTGTATATATGGACCAACGCATTTTTATTACGTTATTTAAGACCCTAATTAGACAGATTCTTGAATATCGCAATCCTAAAACTTATCCTACATCTGAAGGAACTTGATCACAAGCAGAGACTAACATCACTTGGACTGGCATATTTCTCTGAAATATAGGCGCTTTAGGAGGATCTAGAGCATACAAAATATGTCAGAGCTTCTATAACATTGAAGCAAGTAAGATACTAAGAAATTCCCATGTGGCCGTGAGTGGTGAGGTGTACTAGTGCAGACTGCATACCGGCAAGAATACTGGTAGAACTCGTGAAGGAGATTAGTATGCCAATCTGGATGCTGTTCAACAAGTCATTAGAAGGATAAGTTCCTGAGATATTGAAGACCGCAAACGTCGCATGTATCTTCAAAAAAGGACCTAAACACAATATATGGAATTATCGCTGAGTGAGCCTAACTTGTAGCCTCTTTACGGTACTTGAATCCTTCGTACACGGCATCATTCTGGACTACATGGAATTACGTAAGTTACTTCTAAGAGAAGGTCAGCCTAAGAGAAGGATTCGGACTAAACTTGCCATTTAAGACATAGCTGCTGGAATATCTAGAAATAATAACAGATATGATAGACCAAAGTGAACCAGTGGACGTTATATACCTGGATTTTAAAAAGGCATTTGACACCGTTCCGCATGCAAGACCGTTAAATAAACTCAGAGCTTATGGTATTGAAAACAAATAGCCAAATGAGTTGGAAGTGCCTTAGCCAAACATAAACAAGATGCGCACGTGCCCTGTATCGCTCACCTGGAATTATTGGTCACTTGCACAACCGAACAAAATGAGATGATCACAGGAAAAATTTACCAATCAAAGGTCTAGGCATTGTATAAAAATTGGGCCAGTGGTTAAAAAGTGGTCTTTTTATGATTTTCTCAGAAATTTGTAGAAAATAAAGATAAATGTTGATTGATTGATGGCGGACATGTTTTTTTATATATCAACTTTTCATGGACAAATTTTAATGGCGTTTTGGCCCTAATCATTCCTGCCAAATTTCGGCCTGATCTATTCAGCGGTTCTGGAGAAGAAATGGCTGTCGGACAACTTGACAAATAAAGTTCCCTCGAACAAACTTGGTCCACCTCTTGCTCTAGATCACATTTCATTAGGTTTGCATCGATCCCCAAAGCGGTTTCAGAGAAGATTTTTAACCTGTTAGGTTACCGAGCCAGTCATTCCAGTGGTAAATATTCAAAAATAGTCTTCTTTTGGCCTGCAAATTGGCATTCCTCAAGACCACTACAGATGCCGGTTTTGGCAGGTTTTGGCATGAAAAGGTTAAAGACGTTTCTAAAAGTCGACCAAAATCCAAGATGGCCGATGACCAAATTATCTGATCGTCTTCCTTTAAGGATGCTTCCTGTGAAATATACTTGAAGTCGGCCCAGCGGTTCTCGAGAAGATAGTTTTAATTTCCCATTGCTTTAGTATGGGAGTTTTTGGTGGGAAAAAGATCCAAGATGGCCGACAAACCGTTTATCCGACCATTTCGAAAATTCACAATATCTAAAAACCTATATAAAAACAATTTCGTCCACAGAATCCATCAAATAAAAATGTCCAATATGGCCGCCAAACATCCTTCATTTTGATGGGTCCATGGCGGCCATATTTTCTTTAGTTATCAACTTCCCTTGAACAAACATTAATGGCCCTTAGTCCATAATAATAGCTGCCAAATTTTGGCCCGACCGGTTAAGCATTCCTGGAGAAGTTGTTTTCGTGAAAACTAGGTCATCCAAGATGGCCACTAAACTATTTAGCCAATCAAGTTCCCTTGAACAAACTTGATTCAGCTCTTTCCCTAGATAATGTTTCATATATTTTGAATGGATTCTCCAAGCAGTTTCGGAGAAGATTTTTAAAGTATTTTTAAAAATCGTCCAAAATCCAAGATGGCCGCCGGCCAATTTGACCAATTGTCTTCGGTTGATCTTGAATCTCTATGGCCTAAGGAGTGTTCCTGCCAAATATAATTGAGATTGGCCCAGTAGTTCTTGAGAAGACATTATATATTTCGCATTGCTTTAGTATGGAAGCTTTTGGTGGCAAAATGGTCCAAGATGCCACCTAACCGTTTATCCGACAGTTTAGTAAATGGCTAATTTGAGATCAGAATACCCAAAAACATATATAAAACCAATTTCGGCCTCAAAATCCATCAAATAAAAAATCCAATATGGCTGCCAATACGCTACATTTTGATTGTCCCACGGCGGCGATGTTTTTTGACGGATTAACTTCCCTTCAAGAAACTTTAATGGCCCTTAGTTCCTAATCATATCTCCCAAATTTCAGTCTGATCTCTTCAGCGGTTCTAGAGAAGTCGTTTTCGCGAAAACAAGGATGGCCGCCAAACCATTTGGTCAATCAGGTTCTCGTGAACAAACTTGGCTTACCACTTGCCCTAGATGATGTTTCATCAAGAGGACTATTACATATATGGACCAAAGCATTTTTACAAAGTTATCCTACAACTGAAGGAATTTGAGCACATGCAGAGTCTAACATCACTTGAACTGGCATATGTCTCTAAAATGTATACGCTTCAAGAGGATCTTATAGAGGCATACACAATATTGCATAGCTTCTATAACATTGAAGCAAGTAAGATACTAAGAAACTCCCACGTGGAGTCCACACTCGGCCATGCATACACGTTGAAGTTGCACAAGTAGCAGTTCAGCAAAGACATTCACAAACACATCTGCTCAAACAGAATAATCACTCCCTGGAATGCTTTGCCAGCAAATCTTGTAAATGCCAAGAAAATAGACTTTCAAACTTCAAATAGACAAATATTTCAACGACATAATGCCCACTAGAAATGACTACTATCCAACAGCCAATGCAAAGTTATAGACACCACACAGCCTATACTGTATACACCACACCCTACATGCTCTAAACCAACGTTGCTCAAGGACCAACACATCGTCCTATTGCACTATCCTCGCCCTCCCACTACGTTCCCGTATCGAACAGCGTAGCTATGTGAGTGGCCGTATGTAAGTACGATGGGACCAACAGGGAATCGTTCAAGCTGCTCTGCGCGTAGGCGGCGCACTGCCGCTAACGTTCAGAGCCGTGACCCATGAATACTAGTAATACCATACTAGGCGCACACCTACCCTAACATTTCGGATCATGCAGTCCTCCAACACGACCACACATTAAAAAATATAAACATGACTTATACAATTACTGCTGAAAGTCCTTACCAAATATCATTGTTCAATACTATCAACAAAGAGACTTCTAAGCCACAAATATACAAGTATATTAATGGCATACTGTATATAACTTAGACTGGTGAAGTTTATAAACCACCGCCAAATCAATTCTGCAACAACCATTAAACTTAAATCAGTCACACATAACAATCGGTAAAGCAACATCCAACAAACGGCTAACGCAGGCGTGCGGGAATGTAGTTCCTCTAGCCACCACGACAGTCCTCAATTCATCATAGTTAACAGTGGACTAAATCGCGTCATTCATGACGACGTAATTGATTATGGCGTCCGCCTACACGTGACGTAGTCGATCAAGACGTCATGTGATTGACTGAGAAACTGGATTCATGTGTTGTGCCGTCATTTACGTGAATTTCTATAGTCTTCTGATACATTGTACATCTGTGTTGATCCATCTGTTCACAGTACCGCGAGAACTATGGCTGCATTACAGAGCCTTAGACTGGGCATGTCAATCTGCCGCCCATACATTTTATCAACAGCGCCATATTGTTTCTCTAAGCTGTCCGGAAGTATGCCAATATTGACTTTGTATACAAAGGAGCCCTGCCCTCTATGTGACGAAGCAAAGGCCATCCTTCAACCATATAAACACAGGGTAAGTTTATTTCACGATCATCATCATCATCATCATCAGCAGCAGCAGCTTATTTCATAAAATCATGAAATCATGATTTGCTTTTAGCGCTGTTAAGTCCATATTATTGGGTAATTTTCATTGAGTCTTCGTCAGCATCTACAACTAGTTCTGTTCTCTCAGTAAAATATGAAATTTGTGATACATTTACTCAATGTCCTGGTGTTTATTCAGGTTTATGTCTGGAATATGTCTACCAACACGAGATCGAAAGGATACTTTTTTTACAAAATTTCCTTGATAAGATATAAGTTATATTTTCAGGTCCGTTAATGTGTGACTAAGTGTCTTTATTTTGATATCTAGTCAAATTAAATTGGTCTGAAAGAAGTCGGTGTAATTCATTTCTACTCAAAAACCTTTTCAAAGACATTTACGCCACTAGTTATGAATGACTCCGAAAACGTATGGAAAGTCATTGATAATTTTGGAGACACTCAATGTATTTGCATATACCCTACTAATTTTAAATAATTCTCAATCTTTATCTATTTCAGTACATCTTTCAAGAGGTTGATATCTCCCTCCCCGAGAATAAATCCTGGCGTGACATGTATAAAAATGACATACCAGTCTTTCATCTGAATGGATCATTTCTTATGAAGCATCGAGTTAACAGTGACTTACTGGAAGAGAAGCTCAACGAACTTGAGTGCATGCCCGCTTGATCATTATAATCTGTTAAAGGAATGCTAATCTCATCTCAAATGTTGTTTAGCGTCGATAAATTATGAGGTATAGATAGCATATCATTCATATCCTGTCACATTTCCTTATCTGTATTACAATTATCTGCTTTGTAGGCTATTATCAAGTAAACATATAACAGTGATTGCCGCCATTTTGTCTCCTCAAGCGATAGTGTGCGATGTCATGTAAGCGCCAATGCATTACATTCTTTATTATGTAATACTCATCTTGCTTAATATTTTGGAACTAATTTGACTGGAAATTCGTATCAAAATATTCAACAACTTACCTTCATGGTTGCTTTTACACCACATTGTCAAACTATGGATGGCACCTCTATGACTGAGCTTATATACCGAGGCAGACACAATAGGTTTTTTCTGATTGGTTGAAAATTAAATTATCACAGACATCATAGGGTGTAGAAATGTAGCAACATTTAGCTACTAAAGCCTGAATATCTTTCTTTAGCGGCATCATTAAAAGGTTAAAATTACTTGCACAGTTTATGAGTGGCGCATTAAATCACCTGAAAAGCTATCATGAGATGAGGTTAGTTATCCTTTGACTCACTGGACGTACGATTATGTGTGCACGCGTGTATTCCTATACATAGGGCATCGATGTTATGCATCTTTTCATTCTTTGTTGATAAAAAGCACCATGTTAACAAATTGTATAATCCTTGATAAGTATCTGTCAGCATGGAAAGAAACAGAACATCAAATGACTAATAAAGACACTTCTCTTACTTGATTAAAGAGGCTATAAATAAATGTGTGTGGTATTGCCATTTAGACGTTGTTAATTATTCAGCTGAAGAACTCATACAGCTTATATTAGATTGTACAGGGATCATAGATCCCGAGTTATTGAATGCGGGGTTCTTGAGCGATTTAGAGTTTCAAGCTCGACGATTAACATACTTACTCCATACACGTATACCGGCTACTTAGTATGTCCAATTTCGTTACTCTTTAATAAAACTTCACAGATTTGTGTCTACCTAATTATTAACTGTTAATTGACCTTTCCAGTTTTAGCTATGCCCCGCCCATCTTTAGCTAAGCTCCACCCACACCTCGCTCGTGTTGGGATAGATCGATCCCTTAACCCCACGACTATCCATGACGATAAATCTCCAGAAAACTATACAGGTACGTGGTTAAATATGTTGAAATAGTAGATACTATGGCAGCAACACCGCCCAGTCAAATTAGTTTCAAAATATTCAACAGAATGTTTATTAAGTGGTAAAGACATACAATTCGTACAACGTGTCGGACTATTAAGCGTGAAAGACGGACTAAATCGAGTCATTCATGCCATAATTAATTATGACGTCATCCTAAACGTCGCATAGATGATAATGATGTCATATGATGTATAGATAAACTGGAAAGGTCAATTGTTTATGGCAAAGTGATGTGGTTAGTTAGATAAAAGGTGTAATTGCATAATCATACTCATGTCAATGCGGTTCTCCTACAAAGGAGGTTATGATCTGTTACGCGTTACGTACAAGGGAGATTACTCATACTCCATGATGCGTGTAATATCTTCAAACCGTAATTCTCTCCCATGTAGCAGTTGATCGAATGACCATTTAGCGATCCCTATAATAGACGACTTACTGAGATTGATCAATGGATTGATCCCAACCTTGCTCAAATGGTAATATTAGTAATATTTATCAGTTTGGCGAGAATTTTGAAACATTTATATGGATCTACTCCGGGGTGTCTGCACTATTGAACATGTTACGTGCGGACGGACTGTGGACATCAATTTTCGTGCGAATGATCGCAGTAAAAAACTTGTCTGGGACCTTTAACCACATGCTGAAGAACTTTGCAAAATCCATTGTGTAATCTTTGTCAAAATTGGTCCAGATGTATGTGCAACATATCAATTTCCAGAAAACTATACAGGTAATATGTTGAATAAGTTGTAACTAATTTGACTGGGTGCTGTTGCTGCCTATGGCCCGGTCAAATTAGTTTATTCTTTTAATTAAATAGTAAATGCATACAATTCGTACAACAACGCATAGTCCGTCTTCAATTATGCGTTTGTGACGTACTTAACTACGTCATTCATGACATCATAATGACGTCATTGATTATGATGTCATTTTACACATCACGTAGTTGATTATGACGCCATATGATGGGTGGATAAGGTGGAAAAGTACATTGTATCTTTAGCCTTGGATGATGTCGTCGAGACATGTGCTATTATTATAGACATTTATTCGAGCATGTCAAATACTATTAAAACATAGACTCGTAATCGTGTTAGAATTTAATTTTACTTTCAAATTACTTTCCAAATATTCAGCAGCTTAACTGTATGGCTGCTTTAAAATTGGGACACTCCGATTCGGATTCCATGTTGATAGATTAAAGTTAATCTGAGCACAGCTGTATAGTAAACCAAGGTGTACTTGTAACCATGTAGTAGACACATTGATTTACTATTTGTCAGCAGGATATCTGAAAGTAATGGCATAGCCAGGGTGTTGATATCGTGGGGCGAGTGGAAAATCGTCAGGTTGTCCAAAAGATATGCCCATTTTCACCAGATCTCATGCATTTAAAGAACGTAAACCTTATATTCCCCTTTAAGTAAAGCTGAAATCGTGCATCACATGTACATCAACACGGTGACAACACCAACTTTAATTTTCTCTACAGATTTGAAAGTTGGCAATACAGGGCGTGTGCCCAGAATGGATGCGCCCTCTCACGGGACAGGGGTCATTATTGATATTGTGCTTGCTTGATATTGAAAGTAAAGGCTCGCATCTTAGATGATGTTGGACATAAATGTTAATTTGACCTATAGATCTTTTGACCTACTTTTTACTTTCATAGTCAAAATTGAGTGTTACTGTTACCCACTCCACTATCCACCCACATCTGAAAGTATATTGTAAGACGCTTATTGTGATACCATTCTAGCATATAGGTACCGACTTGCAATGATTTATAACCTAGATTTAGGAAAAACCCACTAGACATCACAATGTGATATGATCCGGTTCATATTTTGGTGGAAATTGTACATTTGAAACGTATTTTAGAATTTTGCCATACAAGAATACTATTACCATATGTCATTTTCGAACTCTGAATCACCAATTAGCTATTGAAACTGGGAAGTTGTGTCGTTTTACACTATAACGTGTGCGTAGTATAGACTATGTGCAATGCAGTTCCGCTATCCGTGAAGGTGGTCCATCTTTCGCGAATGCAACAAGACACCAAAAGCGCAGAAACCCTTGGAATTCACCTTTCCAGAGTAGGCGGCCTATCCATAGATGATTTGACGTCATATATGACGTCATAATCAGCTACGCTGCGTGTAGGATGACATCATAATCATTGCGTCATAAATGATTCTATTAGGCCCGTGTTTAACTCTTAATAGTCCGACTCGTAGTAAGAATTGTGTCTCTACTATTTAATAAACAGGCTGTCCAGTCAAATTAATTTCAAAATATTTAACAGCTTACCTGTATAGTTTTCTGGAAATTGACAGTTAGGGAGTTCATGGATCGATTGATCCCAAAACGAGCGCGGTGTGGATCGATCTTAGTTAGTGATGGGCGTGACATAGCTAAAAAGGGAAAGGTTCATTAGCTGTACGCGTGCCAACATCTACAAAGCTGGTAGAGCAGGGCCGGATTTAAGGAGAGTGCAGAGTGTGCAGCTGCACAGGGGCCTCCACAAAGTAAAATTTAAAAAATTTTAAGGGGGCCTCCACAAACATGAAAAAATATGAAAAATGTAATGCACGCCAGGAGTCTAGTGAAATATTAACCCACCCACTATATTTAAAACGAATGTCTCTATTTATGCATTGAAATATTTTGAAACTACATGCTCTTTCTTCATCATGTAGAGAGACAGTATAGACACTACACTAAGGTGAGACACCCGTGCAAGAACATTACCCGAGACCACTGTACAGGGGCCTAGCTGAGACCACTGTCCAGCGTCAAGACTCTGGCAGTCTGGGGCGGCGGGGCCTCCACAAGACAACTGCGCAGGGGCCTCCACAACACTAAATCCGGTCCTGTGGTAGAGGACGACACTGGACAAACCCGCTAAGCGCAACGTATCGATCTAAAAGAAGCAGGACTGGTACAATGACGACCAAGAAGAAACTGAGGAAGCTAAGAACTCTCGATGAGGACAAGAAACAGTGACCAAAGAAGAAGTGGTTGCAGCTGCATGATGCTTTCAAACGATTACAGCCACAGAAAACAGTGTATATCATAATCATCATCATCATAATCAAGAAGCGGGAGGGAACTGAGAGAAATGACCGAAATTCATTTTCTCTTCAACTGTTGAAGATCAGTAGCGGCTGAGTTGGGGTTGGGGCAGTGGGTGGGGGGGGGGGATACCTAAAAATCACCCAACCCCAGTTTTTGAAGGACGCTTCTCCCTGTGAGCTATCACATTCACTTAATTTGATGTGTGTAACTTAGGCATTGTTAGGACACTGAACTCCCTGAACCGCAATTTCCAGAACGCTATACAGGTGAGCCGTTGAATATTTTGAAACTAATTTGAATGGGTGCTGTTTGCTGTATGGCAACAACAGCGCCCAGTCAAATTCGTTTCAAAATATACAACATAATTCTATTAAATAATAAATTCGTGCAACTTGACGAACTACTAAGCCTTTCTGACGGACATAATTTATGATAACATAATGGACCTTTCCATTTTAGCTATGCCCCGCCCATCACTAGCTAAGCTCCAACCACACCTTGCTCGTGTCTGGGATCGATCGATCTCTGAACACCCTGGCTATCACTTTCCAAAAAATAACAGGTAAGCTGTTGAATATTTTGCAACTAATTTGACTGGGCCTAAGGCAGCAACAGCGCCCAGTCAGATTAGTTTCAAAATATTCAACAGCATGCTTATTAAATGGTAGGTAGGTAGGTTAGTTGGTTTATTGGCTGCTCACACCTATATGTATTTGGGCCATGACTCACTCTGAGAGGTGCTTCCCTGAAGGGTTGCGTTGCTCCCCTCGAAGGGTTGCTATAAACAAACGTCAAAACTGAAGTCTAAAAATTAGGTTGTTGCTGGGAGTGTGTTGCCTAATGAACGGTTGTTGGCAGGTGTCGATGTTGTATGCCGTGTTGAGGAGGGGGTGGGAGGGGGAATTACTTTATTTCTCATGGAGGCGGGATGGGGGTGGAGGGCAGTCTGTAAACTAAAAAGTTTTTAATAAAAAATATGACGAAACTGAATGATAATACTATCAACTAAGAATAAACAAATTAAAATAATGGCCTGCGATTAAATAAACAAGAAACGGGGAAAATTAAACTTAAAATCCAGTGTTTGTAAACTAAATATCCAAATTTAGCAGAGAATTATAACCTGTTGCTATTAAAAATAACAAGTTGAATGCACGTGGCGCTATTTTGGGAGTTAAAATGGGCCTAATAGTCACGTCGTTAAGTCACTAAAATATCTTTTCATAATTATGATAAAATGTTGATCCAGCGCTGGGCGAGAGGAGAGCAAAGCAGAGCGACAGCATCTACGTCAAAAGCAAAGCAACGTCAATCACAACCTCCGCGCCCAGTTTTCGTGTTTCCACCACCACACACCAACGTCTTCGTCATTGCGTCATCGGGCGAATCGTCACCAGGTACACAGAAGCAGAGAGCGAGTAGCGTGACCACTCCACTCGACCAACGGCATCTCTCCAGGGCGGGTTGATTGCGGCTCAATGATAAGCCACCTAGATCACCAAGTGGCGCCAATCCCACATCCAAATTCCCGGGTGCTGGCTTCAACGCCCGTGGTCACATCCTTTCGTTTATTAAATAGCAAATAATTACAAAGACATACAATTTATACAACGTGTCGGACTCTGAGATTTGATGACGGTCTATATGGGAACCCTTTGTGACGTAATGATTGTGACGTCATCAGATACGCGCTTAGCTGATTATGACGTCATACGAGGTCAGATGATCGAAGGATACTCTGGAAAGGTGGATTGATCGTTACACTAAACGAGAGGTAGGTAATTCATTACGACGTCATATATTTGACTGACAGATTGGATTCTTCCTTTTAATTAAATGCAACACACTTCACCGTATTAGAGAGAAATATTATACCATGTTGACAAAACGTGGTAATTTCGCCAGGTTTTAGGACATTTTTCATGTGCATACGAGTTATGTTTCCTTTTAGATAACTGGAACACAGGTGTTTAGAGCTTTGTACGGCCTCGGTGCAATAATGTGAACGAACAACGAAAATAATAAAAATTCAACACAGTTTCAACAAAAGTTGTTTTTAAATATTCCCAAGGTTGTCCAGCTGGCTTGAAAGTTGACTATATAGACCTACAGCTTCTATCGACCTGTCTGGGCATAGTTTCTTAGTCCACACGAACCGCTCTAATAGGTATTATATTCAGATGAAATAGTACACCTTATACGCCTATGCACTAAATATAGATATATTGCCCAGTGATACTCACTGCCACCATGACGGCTTACATAACACGCCGAATCCAATTAATTTCTGTCCTTGAGAGGAGCATATCAGACTAGGTGTTATTGCTTAATACAATTAAGCCTGTTCAATGCACCACCTGTCTTTGGCGCCAAAAGCTGATGGTAGTTTAAGATATGCACTGGAAAGACCGACCACACGTGTTTGAAGCAACATGTTCTGACGTCAAAGGCCATATCTTATAACAAGTTATTTACACGTGTTAAGTGGCCACATATTGTGACGATTATTATGAGCTCCGTCAGGTGGCCGCCTAGGACAGGTATAATTTTTCCAATTTGCCAGTAACTTAACGCCTTAACCATTATAGACCAGACACGATATATTCTTTATGATTTAAGGAATATTCTGTTCAAAATTTTTCAAAATAATTTGTCTGGCAGCAACAGCTTCCGGTCAAATCTGTTTCAAAATATTCAATAGCTGTCCTGTATCGCTGTCTTGAACGTGAGGCACTGGCAGTTCAAGGGTTAAAGGGTTAAAATAAGCCTATATGTGTAGCGCAGATCACCGCATTGCATAGCGAGAGATGTTGTTCGAGGCCGTACTCACAGACCTGTGACTTCGATCGCGACGTTGTTGAACTGGAAAGAGATATTTGCAAAAGTTTGCAATAGTTTTTCTCTAAACAAGTTATCTGGCGATTCTGAGCAACAGAAAATGTGCAGATTGGTTTTCGGTAGCAAAACCCGCTAGTTTGGTTTACGCACATGTGTACCCCAGCTCATTAATATGTATGAAGCTTCGTGAACTTAGCACTAACATCAAAGGCGTGCAAGCACAGTTTTCGATACGGGAACGTAGTGGGAGGGCGAGGATCGTGCAATAGGAAGATGGGATCACCGTCGGGCGCGTACAAGACGGCCCGGTCCGGGGATAGCCCATGCTCACCCCTCCGCTGGCCACATACGGCCCGCGCATAAGACTCATTCTCAATAAAGTGTAGTAATATAAGCCAGAAAGAAGAAACACATCATTAACTGATTCTGTACATGTTTTGTTTATATTATGCAACCTTTGTATATTACCATCTAAAATAAAAAATATTGGTAGCCTTGGACGTCACTAAAATATCTTTCTTACCATAATTAATGTGGGTGTACTTTATCTACTGGTAATTTACGAGTCTGCACAACTCTATCATTCAATTGAAGATAATTTACTGTGCGTCAGATAAAAATAACAAAAAATAGCATTAAATTGAATTTCTCATTGAAAAGAAAAATTGTACCGTGTATCCTAGAATCTTATAGGTGTACAAATACATATGTTTTGTGGTCACAAAGGTGATGCATACAATGATTAGAACATTCATATTTTCCTAACCAGTTACTTCAAACATGTTTCAAGAATTTTACAAACATTGTGTAAACGTCTTTATACATGAATACTGTTACAGTTCAATATAATGCACATTTCAACCAATGAATGTAACATGTTTGTTTAAGCCATCAGATAAACATGAAAACACACTGGCTCGTAAATTACAAGATGCTTCAAAAGCTATTTAAACGTTTATGATATAATTGCCTGTGCATTTACGCACTCATCGGGATTTATTTATACATCCAACCAGTAATTTATGTCTATAGCGTAATAAATTTATGTCCATGCTTTCTTAGCATTGACAAATTTAATTGAAAAAATTAATGTGTATCGTCCCTGGTGAGTATAATATTCATTAAAATAATTATTTTAAAAGAAAATTCAATTGATACCACTGCAAACAAATTCGAATTCGCGATGATATTAGTCATTAGGCAAATACATATCATTTAAACAATTGATATGGGATTGATATTCTAAGGCAGGCGTCTCAATTAACAAAGTTACGGCTGTCTCGTACATTACATGACAGGATGTTTTAGCAAAACTGTTAATTTTGTCAAAATGTTTTGGCAAAGGTTAGCATACCAACTTCTGCAAAATGTCAGGAGATACAGAAAACATGCGTTTCCTGCTACCTGTGGGTTGAGGCTCTGGAATTAAGCAAATTATAGTGGTATCAGGGATCCAGATTTTATCTTTCCTAGCTGGCCAACGGAATTCACCTTTCCAGAGTACCCACCCATCATATTACGTCATAATGAACTGCGTGGTGTGTACAATGACATCATAATGAATGACGTCGATAAGTACGTCACGAACGCATATTTGATGACGGTCTATGGGCTGTTGTACAAATTGTTTGCTTTTACTATTTAATAAATATTCTGTTGAATATTTTGAAACTAATTTGACTGGGCGTTGTTGCTGCCTATGGCAGCAACAGCACCCAGTCTAATTAGTTACAAAATATTCAACAGCTTCCCTGTATAGTTTTCAGGAAATTGATAGCTAGGGCATTCGGGGATCGATCAATCCAAACACGGCGAGGTGTGGGTGGAGCTTAGCTAGTGATGGGTGGGGCATAGCTAAAAAATGGAAAGGTCCATTGACCCTGGACATTAGTTTCCTACATAAAAGAAATGTAAACCTCGCCATCTGTGGCATCAGTTTCCAGCACCTGTCCAATATATGCTTTGCCATCGTAGGTGGCAGCCACAAAGTCATTTACAGAGCAGTTAACTGGGATGCTGAAATTTGAAGGAGACACCTGGAGAGAATAAGAAGTAGTAAGCATGGGAGGTGGTGGTTCATTAATCTCAACATCCCCTCCTACAGCCTCGATATTTAATCCACCTTCCCCATGTTGTTGGTTAACACCAGTTATTAGCCAACCACATGACGAATCTGGATTAAACCCAGATACACTGAAACTATCTGTGCATATACACGATGTACTTCGAGTCATGAGTTGCCCACCACCACCATGCACTCCAGAAACAGCATGGATCTTCATGGTCCCCTTAATCGGCTTTATGAATCTGTTCCGTTGGTCAGCAATTGCTTGGCTAGTTACAAACTCATCTTTGGTTATAAGGGTATATTTGATTACGCTATCGGATTCACTTGTCCCACGCAAAAAAGTCATTAGCATCTTGTATTGTCGCCTTGCCTTGCTTAACAGCATAGTCTGCGTTTCTTTTGGTAGCACCACCTAACCCTTCGCATGGCCCTTTTCCGTGCCCAGACTCAAAATAATGCCAAGATATACTAACACCGAAAACATTGTCACATTGGCTTACTAAATCAAACATAGTTTTGTTTCGGTATTGCGATGTAGGTGAATCCGTCCAAAAATGCACATGTGTAATATTATCATTTAGTTGCTTTGCTGCATGAACAAGCTGTGTAAGAATTATGCGAACCATTGCAGCATTATGCTGCAAAACTTCAGACAGAAACACTCTGCTTTCATGCTTCAAACATCCGTCGGCTGTACGGTAGAGTAAAGCAAAGTCCATTTGGACTACCATATGGTTAGCAGACAAACTGTCCTTCATGCTACGAATGGCACCATATTGAGTTTTCACATTGTGTACATGTTTGACAAAGTGAGTGAATGTGGATTCTATGGTTTGTATAAAATCTGTTTTGGGTAGGTCCACATCTACTATGCGCATTCTCTCCTTTCCATCTGGCATTTTAACACGCTTCCATTCTTTATACGCGATGGTATCACTTACAATACGGCTGGCATGAAATATATTATGATAACCAGCTGGGTGTGTTGAATTTTGACATGCAGGAGCCGATTTTGAGGTGCAGATGGGTTGGCAACAACTGCCAGTCAAATTAATTTCAAAATATTCAATTGTTTTCCTGTATGGTAGCATTGAAAATGAGACATGGGGAATTCAGCGGTGAAATGGTTAATGAATAGCTACATGTCCTTAAGGGTTAAAAGTATATGGATGTCTAGGATTCACTACCTACATGTACTTGCAACAATGGGTATAATTAACCTGCTTTCAAAAATATTGCAATATTTATATTTCTACATAAAATGACTGGACTGATTGTAAAAGTAATTGAATTTTAAGTTTTATTATTTTCCTAGCTTTATTTTGCTGTGCTTAGCAAAAACAATAGTAAAAGAAACCCTAACCTTCAGCATGAAAGATAATTCTCTACATTTACCTACCTCAATTGCTAGGGGCATGTAATTGGGTTATTATTTTATTGGTCCTCAAGACATGATA
The DNA here is from genome assembly GCA_034401795.1 of Chaetoderma sp. LZ-2023a. Classification (NCBI taxonomy): domain Eukaryota; kingdom Metazoa; phylum Mollusca; class Caudofoveata; order Chaetodermatida; family Chaetodermatidae; genus Chaetoderma; species Chaetoderma sp. LZ-2023a. The sequence goes on along the minus strand of CM067360.1, from coordinate 87,324,437 downwards.
CCAACTGCTATTGCATAAACTGTAGAAATAACTGAGAACCACCCATGTAGAACCTCGCTTCTACTTCACATTCAGCATTGACAATCTACAGCTAATAGCAAAATTGATTATTTAAATAATTACATCATTTAAAATATGGGTGACTGATGAGATATGCTTGATAAAGTAGATAGTATAGAGAGAACAATCAATGTTTATCTCAGTGTATACAAACAGTGTAAGTTCTACAAAATGTTTGAGCATTTGATAATCACATGTGTGCCTCTGCAAGTGTCATGCCATGAATTGATTCAGAGAAATTAGGTGGCGTTGCCAGTGTTGAATCATTCACTTCATATTAAAACATTGCTGAACATATGGCCTTCCAATATAATCTTCCAAAGCATAGAAACCAATTTGTCTTTTAAATAGGAGTGGAGTAGACCTGTGGTGTATGAGTATCTAGCCATGCACCATTCACTCAGGAATTGCTGAAAATTAGATATGTGGAAGCAAGTTCCTGACTGACAGGGGTGTAACTCCACCCATGCAGGGACATTTATAGACTCTAGATAGCAAATTCAATTTTAAATATTTTTGGGTAAAAATCTTAAATTTTATTAAGAACTTACTGGAAATTGTCAAAATGCTTCTTCTTCTTCTTACCATTCTGAGCGATTTCAACCAAATGTGGCTGAATGGACCCAATGGTGGTAGGCTCTAGAAAATATATTCAGAATTTTGATTGATCATTTTTTTGGGTGAAGGTCTTAGATTTTATGAAAAATTTACCAGAAATTGTCAGCACGCTGCTTCTCTGGCTAGAGTGACCCTATCAAGGTAGACTAGAATTTCCATTCAGAATTTTGAGTGGCCGTCTGGGATTTTCCGAAAATTATCTATCATATCTATTTAAATGCTAATGGTCCAGTTGAGTGTTACAGGCCCTTGGGCCTCTTCCCAGCAGGCACATGACGTTGTTTCAACGTTGAATCCAACGTTGAAACAATGTCATGTGCCCGCTGGGTTTATATACTGGGATGCAGGTGGGAATTAATGCAGTCCACCACCACTGCACCCTCCACCTCTCACCCCACCAACCACCTCAAGGTTGGGGTGGGCGGGGTGCAAAGGCAACCTAAATTTGGGGTACAGGGTTCTTCCCCAGAAAATTTTTGAAATCTATATGTCGTGAGATAGCGTCGGCCTGCATTTTCTGGGGTGGGGTGCCGTTTGGGGAGGGTGGGTGGGAGGTAAATATGGAATTTCAGACTTTCTAATTCAAATTAGACACTCGAAGTGCGGGTGGTGGTGGTGGGCGGGGATGTTTGTGTGACAAACTCATATCTTTGCCATGCTATGCGGAGTTGCAGAATGGCGGTTCGATCCCCCGCCCGGGAGATGGTGATCAACAAATTAAACTAATGGGTGCATGACTGTCGGCTAAGTTAGCACATGGAAATTGAAGCCGCGCGTTGCCAGTGCGTCAATAAAATAAAAATACATATACTGCCAGAGCCGTGCTGGAGTCAGAGTACAATAGGCGTAAAAGCCTAGGATTGAATTGTGGCAGGTGCATCCACAGATAGTCCCATATGAATCGTCAGTGTGTCAGTATATCAGACATGTGAAAGCTGGTCGGCCAATCCTTGACTTTTAGTCTTGGTGCGGTGGTCCAGTGGAAAGATGCCTGGTTGCTGATGCTATGCGGAGTTGCAGAATGGCGGTTCGATCCCCCGCCCGGGAGATGGTGATCAACAAATTAAACTAATGGGTGCATGACTGTCGGCTAAGTTAGCACATGGAAATTGAAGCCGCACGTTGCCAGTGCGTCAATAAAATAAAAATACATACATACATACAGAGGCAGACACACGCCCATACCTACCCACCCCCTCTAGCTGCGCCTATGCACACGCTGATAATCATTATGACAGTAAAGCCATCTCGGGCGCGTTCGTAAACATTATCTATCGAGCAGCCGCTTTAGCAGTTTTATTTTCGGGCATTCAGCTGTGGATATGCACCTTTAAGATCTATACATATATATATATGATAAAATGGAGCCTTCCAGGTATATCCCTTGATCATATGACATCATAATCAACTACGTGATCTGTAAGATGACGTCACAATCATGACGCCATGAATGCCTCGATATAGTCAGTCTTAAACGATTAATAGTCTGACACGTACGAATTCACCTTTCCAAAGTATCCATTCATCATCTGACCTAGTATGACGTCATAATCAGTTCCGCGCGTATATGATGACGTCACAATCATTACGTCACAAAGGGTTCCATATAGACAGTCATCAAATCTCAAAGAGTCTGACACGTTGTATAAATTGTATGTCTTTGTAATTCTTTGCTATTTAATAGACATGCTGTTGGATGAGTTGAGGCTGGTTTGACTGGGCGCTGTTGCTGCCTAACCTAGGCAGCACCGGCGCCCTTTCGACTTAGCCTCAAGATACCCAACAGCTCATCTGTAAAGCCTTCTGGAAATCGATAATCAGGGTTAAGAAGAAATAGCTCCTTCAAGGACATGAAATAACATGTCCAATCCAAACACGATCATAGTTTCTATATATGGTAGACATGCCTAGAAATCCTTAGCATGTTTAGATCTACGAAAGGTACCACTACTAAATTCTCCCCATGGACTTTCACCCTCAATAGCTCAGTTCAGAACTTGTAACACATTTAATACACTTCTAGCAAAACATGCATGTAATGGATTGGATTGTATATATTTGGTAGGGCTTATAAAAAGTTATACATAACGTGGTCTGTGCATACATGTATGGACAATACAGCCTGCTGTGATACAATTAACTCAAACAGGTGTTTTTTTATCTTTGCCTAGCATATAGGCCTATCATAGCCTCCCTCCCCAGTGCTGATACTGGTAGAGATGGATACACTGTCAAATCTTTGCCCACCCGTCACCTAATCTTGGAGACGCTCCTGCTTGACAATGTACACTATCGCATCATTTATAAGTGGATTAAATAACGCACCGATTTCTGATTAGTGATTACTTGACAGCGGCGACATTTATGTCTTGGTCCGAAGGTGATGCTTTAAATCACGGAAACGTAGAACGACGTTTGAAAATGTCGAGTTTGGACACTATTAAAGTCATTGTTAAATATATATATTGCCAATAATGATACGGTATTAAACAAAGCAACTACAATCAGCGTATACACGAACTATAACTACTTAAATAGACAAAATACGAATAACAAAAGTACAAACTCGCGTAATGTCAAACATGACCGCATTAGAGAGGATGCCTCGCAACGCACCAACGCCGCCTGGCGGCTGTTGCAGCGGTGCGCCCCATTGTAGTGTATGGTATTATTCACCCCATAGGTAATATGTATTAGATATATAATGTTTAAATGTACACTCTATTCGCCTGAGCGTGTGCCTGAACGAGAGAGCAAGGCACGATTTCTCAACCGACCTTGCCGCCCCGCTCACAACACGCTCTCTGAGTGTCCGAGCCAGCTAGCACAGCCGAGTATAAAAGGCTTTCTGGGGGTGGGGGGGGGGGCGGCTCAATTTATACCAATGCAGCTTATCACTGTCAGGTTCCCTCTCCGGACAGCCGCGTTCCACACCGCACCAAGTTTTTGTACACTTCTGGTAGATCAACAGGAGTAACAAACTAAAATTAAAAAGAAGGCGCTTTATTCTGACCACCGTTACCAGTAGTGCCTTCATTGCGGTGTAAGACTTTTGGTCGTTACCATCTAAATTAGTATGTAAGAACGGTGTCGTTTTACATGTCTCGCCAGACTTGCCGTGCCACTACAGAAACGGTGGTAGAAAACAATGGGCGTATCCAGCGTCATTGAATTTATGTTTTGACCATAGTCCAGACAAGGACATTGCTTTATGCGCCGTAAGAGCTAAACGGCGTGGATCGTCTTGTGCCGAGAAAATAATTCAACATAATATATACTTAGCGTTTCTACACAAGGGAGACATCCGTCACTCTTAAAGCACAAACAGTGTAACGGTATTACGATGAACTATTCAGTATGTGCTATGCATTAGGACCTGTTAGCCACCGAACTTGGTTTTATTCTTCAATGTTTTCGAGTATGAAACATTACGGGCAGCATCCTGCAGTAATTCTCCAGGCGGCAGATACACCATGCCCCAACTCACACCGCAAGAAGGCGGCGCAAAGACTACATAAAGACTACATGTGACGTTTAAACTGCACCGATGACTAATAGGTGCACCACACATAGGAACATACCCGCTTTGAGACAATATTGTACATAATGGTATGCCTTGTAAACAGTGTCAGCAAATATACGGCACCGTGGGTCGAATCGACCCTTTATTCGTAATGAATGTATATATATATATATATATATATATATATATATATATATATATATATATATATATATATATATATATATATATATATATATATATATATATATATATATATATATATATATATATATATATATATATATATATATATATATATATATATATATATATATATATATATATATATATATATATATATATATATATAAATGTAATCAGACATTATGCCAATGTCGTTAGTTAGCAGCAAAAACTACAAAGATATTTGGACAGCAGTACACCTAGGTTACACAATACCTCAACAACAAATGCATCACCGTATTTTCTCCCAACGGTACCAATTTTACATTAAGGTCGCTGCTCATGGTTAGGTTTAGTTGGTTTATTGGCCGCTCACACCGAGATGTATTTGGGCCATGACTCACTCTGAGAGGCGCTTCCCCGAAGGGTTGCGATGCTTCCCCGAAGGGTTGCTATAAACAAGCGTTAAAACTGAAAAAAGTCGAAAAATTAAGTTGTTGCTGGAAGTGTGTTGCCTGATGTTACCTAATGTATTGTTGTTGGCTAGTGTCTATGTTGTATGCCGTGTTGCGCTCTCGCCAGAGAACATGACACGCTACCGTTAAACCTAGAACTATAATAGCTCGATAGGACACCAAGAACGGTTACTCTTCAAACGGAGAATGGTTATTAAATACTCTTTTTCACGGTCAATAAGACCGTTGCATAAACGGTACTACTGATTTTCATAGTTCAATTGGCCATCCATATTAAGGCCTCCTAAATTAAAGTGGAGAGTAACTGCCTTTGACCACGCTTCTCTGGCCGAAATAATTGCTCGAATTCCCGGAATGGTTAGGACCGTCTCAAGAAACTACAGCCGGTTTCTGGCCGGCCAGAATCAATTTGCCGTTCACATACATAACCCGTGTATGCCAAAGTAGGAAATACTGCGAAAATATAAACAAGGCAATATCATTGCCATCCAGCAGTGTTCTACAAGCGAGCTTTCTCCAAACCTAAAGCAGCTAAACGGTAATGCCAGGGTACGGATCTCATATGGTCCGTACTCGAAACCTTAGGTGACGGATAGAAACACAGATCACCATCTAACTCATAACGATGACTGGGTGAAGCCTTAGAGCTCACCACGCCCTATGGGATAGCCACCATAGATGGAAATACGTTTCTCTTTCCCCATCGTAAGTAAGCTAAGATCCGCTTTCTAAACACGCTTCTGTCAATGTGATTTGTCCATATGGTGTTATTTGTGGTTGTGATGCGGTATGTGGAGGGATCACTCTGTGGCTCTGAAGCTACCACCAGACAACATGTTTCACGCTGTCGGTCTGAGGAGAGATGCTCTGCGGGGTGTCGGCAACGGTACCGAGCATCCCCGCCAGGAAGACGTATTCGTTAAAGCCATTTGGTGCTACGCCATTTGTGGCCTAAAGATGTGTTTTTTTGGACTCACAACTAAAGTTAGTCTAGACCATTTTTGGGTACACAAAAATTAGACGGTACCAACATGATTTTCCTCCTCATTTTTCGTTACCGTGGGATGTCTCTCTAGCGTTTGCACGCAAATGGTGAGATTACATCAACCCCTTTTTCACATTATTATAGTTGGCTTCCCACTGGTTGCCTTCTCACAAGGCGCCACAGTGTGGTACAGACGTAAATTTCCTCTCCAACAAATGGTAATGATATAATAATCCTTGGCATATAGAGGTATTGGTTTCCCATTCTTCCTCCACATTGTTATGGTCGGTCGTTTTCTCCCTCGGCCGTCCTCCATACGGAACACGGTACTGCACTGTCATATATTTCTTCTCAAGCAAACGGGAAAGATGCAGTCATCATTGACACCGTTTGGTATGGGGTCCCCATTTTCCCCTGCATATCATGCAGGACGGCTTCTCTCTTTCCTATCTTCTCTCTTCCTCCGCTACGGCGTTGTAGGCATTTTCTTGTGACGGAGGCCCGCGAGAGGCACTGTCCTCTCGCAAAACCAATAATCTTTTGCCAGCTTGAGGCAGATAGCGTTTATATTAAAACAACTGATGTACCTTTCACGATACCGTCTATATATGACTAGATCGGTTAGGTACCTCCGGCGAGACATAAACCCAAATCACCACTCGTTTTTACATACACCGTTCATAAGTGACAAGCATACAAAAATTGTTTATTACTATAATCAAGTAAGTAAATTTGTGTGCTAGCAGCGTTATTTCCACCTTGGAAATGACGGCTAGACACACCGGGGACACGAACAGCCGGGTGGATACGGTAGTGTTCAATTTTCGCAGCAATGGCTGCATGAGCCCACTGGAATGTGGTCGTTCCATCGGCCCCGGAGATCGGTTTTTGTGGACACCGGAGATGCGCGGCGACCGCTCCTCAACCCCGAGGCTGACTGGCTGGCCAGCAGAAGCAGCAACAACAACGGCAAGCGGCGGAGCTACGACCCCCACCCCACCCCCGGCGGCTACATAGGCCTACACACCAATGTATCATTGTTACTTTTGTTATTATCGTATTTAAATCTTTCTCAGGCCATCTTCACTCAACCGATGACTAGTTACTAATCCTGCTATGTCTGTCAGTTATTGTCAGGGAGGGGCTTATTCAGGTAGCCTACTGTAGATGAACACCTCGTGCGTCTAAAATAGGAGGGTTGGTCATACTTGAATAAATCTGTACTAGCGGTTGTTTGGTGGTCATGTATACGGAGAATCAGAAGAAGATTTGGTTTGACAGCTCTTACAGTCAAGATGTCGCTTCTCAACGTTAGCATCGTTTTGCTGAGCCTTTTTGGCGTATTCCTGAATATTGATGCACATACAAAGTATATGGACAATGGAGAGGTGTATGCGGCTATCCATACGCATTCTGGCTATATCTGGATGGGCAGAAACGCATCTGCTAATCCTCGCCGTGATCCCAGGAACATAGAACTGGCAATTGAAGAATTCTCAGAGAAGGATGAAAATGGTAATATGGTTGAGGTGAAAGGTCACACCATCAGCAACCTGAAATCAGAACGATACACATTCATCAACTTTACCAGTACACCAAGAACGTATAGCGGCGTAGAAGCAGTTGGCTACGACTACACCCATAACCTCACGTCAGTGGGCGGAAACGTTGCAGCCACGGCATATCTTTTCATCGAAGATGGTAAGTTAGCAATAACTATGACGACAATAGACGACGATAGCAGCGACTACAACAATAATAATAATAACAAAGTAGTAGTAGTAGTAGTAGTAGTAGTAGTAGTAGTAGTAGTAGTAGTAGTAGTAGTAGTAGTAGTAGTAGTAGTAGTAGTAGTAGTAGTAGTAGTGGTAGCAGTAGTAGTAGTGACAGGAGGATGAGCAGTAGTAGTTGTAGGATCAGTGGAATCGCTGGTGTACATTTTAAGTTGTCTTAAAGACATTTGACGGACCGTTAACCCATTCGTGACGAAACCGGCCAAAAACCGGCCTCGGTAGTGGTTTTGAGTAATGCCCATTTACAGGCCAAGAAAAGGCTATTTTGAAAGTTTACCACTGAAATGACTGGCTCGGTAATCAAGCCAGTCATTACAGTGGTAAATATTCCAAAATAGTCTTCTCCTGGCCTGCAAATGGACATTCAATAAGTAAATATTTTTCGAGGAAATTTAGTAATTAAAGGGTTAAAATGTGATCACTAAATACAGGTAGTCGTCTAATACAGGTCAGTTGCTATGGGGAACAGTACTGGAGGCTAACCGATGACTGTCCTTTAAGGCGGATGCTTTTATGAACACCGCCCTTAAAGGTCCGCACCGTTATTGGCACCGTCATAGGGTCACAATGACAAGTGTCCGCTCTGCCAGGTTTGTAATAGATTCTGATTTAAAGACAATCTTTCTTTTTCCACATCTAGGCAATATCCCCGTGGGTGGTGATTATGCGCATGTGCATCCTGGTGACCTATTATTGACACTGCGAGTTAATAACTGGTCCTGGGCACCGAGTGGCAAGTATTTAGATGTTGTATACAGCATCACTGGACCGTATAGGCGCATGCCAGCAATCAAGCCAGATGAGTTACGGACGCGGGCAAGAAGAGAACTGGATATCGGCGAAGGTGGCGAATTAATTACTCCCCTGCAGGTAATTAATGACGATTTATTATTAAACCTATTTGTTAATCGGTTAGTTAGTAGTTATGTAAAATTATACTACAGTAACCTTTGTCTAAGCCAGCTGTTAGGGTTTTCCAATTTATATCTGGGCAATCCCAGTCACCAGCGGGTAGTGCCTGTTTGCGATTGATTCCCGAGACTTCCCGAAACACCCACCTCCCAAACTCCAGATCCCACCTTGCATTAACTTCCTAGGACCACAGAGTTTTGCTCCCAGATTCGCGTGCCAGTTGGGTGCCTTAAGCAGCAAGAAACTTGCATTACCCAGGAAACAAAAGTAATCCTATATTTACGCGAGTAAACTTAATGTAATAACTAGATTGCCCGATCGATGACGCGTCATCGCAAATCCCCCCCCCCACCCACGTTTACCGCTTTGAACTTTAACACACAGACCCAACCACCCGCACCCCATAACCCACCCCTGTTGGCGGGACCAAATGTAAATGTGCTCATGCACTCCACATTGATATGGGTAACTCGCATACCAAATTTGGTTGAATTCTGTCCAACGGTTTCGGAGGAAATGGGTTACAATCAATTTCCGCATGTTAAAATTTGACCTTTTGACCCCTCCTCGCCCCGTGGGTAGCTCACATATCAAATTTGGTTGAAATCCGTCTAACAGTTCAGAGAAGTTCCGTTACAAGTGAGTTGACCTTTTGACCCCTGACCCACCCCCCTATGGACGGAGCTAAATATAAATATCGTCTTGCAAAGCGCAATCATATGGGTAACTCGCATACAAAATTTGTTTGAATTCCACCCAACGGTTTGGGAGGAAATAGCGTGACGGACGGGCAGACAGACTGGCGGACAGACGGACGGAGGCGATTACAATAATATAAATTTATTTTTTTTTAACGTGGTGATAATTATATGTTGTCTTTCGAATAAAATAAGCTTTTTCTTATCCTTATCCTTTACACACGCATACAGATAAGTTGTTGAATATTTCGAAACTAATTTGAAACATTCATCCTTTGTTCTTTCGTCCGTTTATTCAAAATTTAGAAACTAGAGCACTATGCTAAATGTATTTAACCTTTTAACCCTTACAGACCAGAAACGTCATATCATGTATGATCCGAGGTATATTCTCTTTGATGTTTCGAAACAAATTTGTTTGGACCTGGCCGTTGACAAGGACAAGTGGTTTGAGGGGTGGGGAGGGAAGAACACCCAGTCCTCGCCCTGCTAATACTTTTATCGATCTCATTGATAAATACCCCTTGAAATTTCAGTGTCTCAATTTCAAGACACCCACCCAGGAAAGCTGTTGAATATTTTGAAGATGATGTGACTGGAATATGTTGCCGCATTAGACAGCAATATCTCCCAGTTAAATTACTTTCAAAATCTTGAAAAGCATATTCGTTGGATCTGACAAATAATTTGTCATTTCGTGTCTGTACTGGTTAACTCCCGTAAGCCCACAGATTTAAAAGCTTGAAAACAACCTTGTTAAGAGCGCCCCCCCCCCCCCGCCCCCATTCCTTCTAACAAAGAGGAGCAATAAACGTCAATGTACTAGTGCCAAAGTACTATCGGGAATCGAACAAAATGCTTCAGTTTCGTATACTGTTGGGGTCCATGGAAGTAGCAGGTTCTCGTCATACTGGGTTCAAAATATTCAACATTTTTCCTGTTGAGTTGTCTTGAAATGGAGGTATCCAATCAGTCACTCAAGTATATGACGACATAATCAATTATGTTACATGTAGGCTGATGTCACAATCAAAATGCACAATGGATGACGTAACTAACACCGTCAGTCAATTGTACGAATTGTATCTCTACTATTTAATCAACATTTCGTTGAATATTTTGAACGGGGTAAGTTTCCACCCACGTTTAGAGAAAGTCCCACCAGTCGAACCAGAGTTATTGAAAAGTGTCTATTTTGAAAACAATTTTGCTGAAAGCTGTTACTGATGCGAATTTTTAAAGCTTTTGACCTCCAAAATTGGCATACGTTTTGGGACCCCGCTGGCAAGCGTACACCCAATTTAAGAAAACCCAACCAGTAGAACCAGATCTATTAAAAGAAGTCTTAACAACGAACAACGACGACGACGACGACGACGACGACGACATTAGCATTATTTATTTCACTTTCTCCATCGTTTCCCTTGAAGGTCAATGTCGATGGTACTATGGTGGACTTCAGTCGGAACCACCCCGCTTTCGAGGCAGGGGGTAGAATGAGAATGCGTATTCCACGATTCACGGACTACGCCGAGTATCAGCTCTTAGTGCTGCCGATGGCGGCTTCGGAATCGGACCTGATATATGTCGAGTATTCACCGACAATGCACCATCTGTGCGAGTTCGATGGCCTCTACAAAAAGATGCGGAAAGCGCATGATACGATGAAATAATAAACATGTATACAAACAAGTCTACCAATAGACAAACATATATACAAGTATTAACCCTATAACCCCCATAGACCAGAAACGATAAATTGTGAATATCTTGTTGAATATTTCTAAACTAATTCGACTTGTAGCTGTTGCTGACTTATCGCAGTAACAGGTTCCAGTCGAAATAGGTTCAAAATATCTAACAGTTTTCCCGTATAGATGTCTTGAAAATTAGAAACTGGAATTTCAAAGGTAAAAACGTTTAATGCGTACAATTTCCTTCTTTAATCTCATAGATTTGTACGGACACATTTTATAATATACTTCATTTTGAGTTCCCGCAAATTCTAGATTCAATGCAGTTAAATATGATACCTGGCCCATATGCTTAAAATTGTACATAGTCCTATAATACTATATGTTGCGAAAATATAGAACGTTTCTAATTATATTTTAATAACACTGCAAATGGACCTTTCCAGTTTTAGCTATGTCCCGCCCATCACTAACTAAGATCGACCCACAGGGCGCTCGTTTTGGGATCGATCGATCCCTGAACTCCCTAACTGTCAATTTCCAGAAAACTATACAGGTAAGCTGTTAAATTTTTGAAATTAATTTGGCAGCAACAGCGTCCAGTCAAATTAATTTCAAAATATTCAACAGAATGTGTATTAAATAGTAAAGACATACAATTCGTACAACGTGTCGGACTATTAAGCGCTAAAGACGGACTATTTCGAATCATTCATAGCGTCATGATTACGATGTCATCCTACACGTCACGTAGTTGATTATGACGTCATATGATGGATGAATATACTTGGAAAGGTTCATTAAAATGTAGCCAACTACTGTTCATATAATGTGAAATAAAATACATTTCAATTCATGTAATATAAATATGCTTATCGTTTTGATATACATAATTCTCCTCAACTCGTTAGCCATAAAAGGCAAATCAATATGCGCACAGAGTAGACAAACGTAAGTTAACATGTTTCCACAGCAAAGACACATGATAGTACAATTTTGAACACGATGTAAGAAATATTCTGTTGAACATTTTGTACAGAATTGGGTTGCTGCCTCCCAATTGAATTAAGTTATTAAGAATTAAGTGGTCTGGAGAAATGTCCATTTGCATACCAAGAGAAGACAATTTTTGAAAATTACCACTAGAATGACTGGCTCGTTAACCGAGCCAGTCATTCCAGTGGTAAATGGTCAAAAATTGTATTCTCTCGGTCTGCAAATGGACGTGGTCTATGAGAAAATTTGAATTTTCTTGAACAACTTCGATGGTTAAAGGGTTAAATAAGGTTCTGTGATGATAATAGCCCTAATAGTAATGCATCGTTTCACTCGTTGTAGTGAATAAACTGTTCTCTTTTTCTCATTTCACTATAAACACGAGCATTTCCTATTGCAATATCAGACGTACTCGTACCAGTCTACATACCCTGTACTGACCACTGCCTGAAATACCGTAACCATTTAAATTGAAAGATACGATAGGCCACTCAAGTAGGCCTATCTGACCTCATAATCAAATACGTCAATTGTTAGCTGACGTCACAATAAAAATGACGACACGAGTTGTGAAAGTCGGCCAGGAAAGTGTTTGAATGGATGAATCCAATCTGTCACTCACGTATATGACGTCATAATCAATTACGCCACTCGTAGGTTGACGTCACAATTAAAATACGTAATGAATGACATATATAAGTATTCATGGACGGTTAACAGACCGAAATATTCAACTGTATAGTTATCATGGTGTTGGTATTCTGGAAATTCAAGAGTTTCATCGATCACGACACGGGCAAAGCCAATCTAAAAATAGAGGCGTGGCTTCTACGAGAATGAAGGAGATCTCGCGAGATACGAATGGGGCAAAGCGTGGGCGGAGCCTTGCTGGAAATTGGCGGGGAATAGCTATAAGTATATTCATCCACTGTATATCTTGGATAAATTTACAATTTAATAAACATTCTATTGGTTTAGACAGAATTTATTAATTTGTCTAAGTGGGAGCACGATAAGACATACATGTCTTATAACCGCGTCTCCCATACAGGTGATGATACAATGCAATACAAAACGTATATAAAAAGTATTGCAAAATACAAAAAATAACCGCGTCTCCCATACAGGTGATGATACAATGCAATACAAAACGAATATAAAAAGTAATAAATAGCATTTTGTCTAACCCTTCAACAGTGAAGCCGACCAAAACGGCCTCTGCAAGGCTCTGGGAAAACATTAAGTCGCGGACCATAGCCGCAGCATTCCTGAGGATTTGCCACCGGAATGACCAGCTCAATAGCTGAGCCAGTCATTCCAGTCGCAACCCCCTCACCCCTCCACCTAGATAAGTGTGTGCTCCGGACCCGCTAATAGACTGAAAGTAATGGTGTTGTCTTAAACTAATTGGGTGTTAACGGGTTAGAGATGTGTGAAATAACAAATTGTGTGAAGATACATCTCATTATTGCAGCAAATAAACTACGAATGGCAATTTAAAGAAATTCTAATTAAACATGTGACGCTTCCTTTGGTTCTCTGGCGAGATGGCGAGAGGATGGGAGGGAAAGAGGGAGGGGGCGGGTGTGGGGGGGAGGAAAGGAGGGACGGGTGAGGCTTATTGAGCTCGCAATTGGATCACTTCTACTTGAACTCTTTAGAGTGTGGATTTAATTTAAGAAGTTCGATTGCTGGTAGAGTGTGAACTGTGTCGTGTATGTACTGTTGATCGAAGCGTTTCGTGTCTCGTATGTATTGGCACACAAGGGTTGCGATTAAAACGTTCTGTTGCAGATCCAGATTTGCATCGCCATACAGGAGTAGTCCAATTGTTAGGGACATGGGAGAGATGCCAGTAAAGGATAGGCCGTTAAGGAGTTGGACTCTTTGGGTGAGATAAAGAGGACGATAGAAGAGAAAATTCTCAGCTGATTCATCAAGATCATCACATGAGCACTTGGAGGTGTCAGAGATGTGGCTGTTGAACAGGTCTCTGTTCAGGCCGCTACACCCGTTCTATTGACGATGTTGGAACTAATTTGACTGAGAGCTCCAAATTTAATTAGTTTCAAAATAGTCAACAGCTTGCCTAGAAATTCACATTCTGTGAATTAAGACTTCAAAGATTCAAATCGAGTCTAATGCATATAAAATGGACAGAGCTTATCTGGAAATGGGCATGACATAGCCAGAAATGGGCGTGACCTAGCCAGAAATGGGGGTGACATAGCTAGAAATGGGCGTGACAAATCCATCACTTGTTAGCTGACGTCACAATCTAAATGACACCTGTAACTACCAGTGCCGGTTTAAGGTGGGCGTGGCCCTAGCCCCTTAGTGAGCAGAGATCGAGAGGGTGACGGATCCCCTCTCACCAAGTAGCACGCGGTCCTCCCACGGACACAAGTTTAAATCTAGACGCTCTGAGATGCAACCTGAATCCTATTAATTATTAATTCTTTCATACCAAGAGAAGACATTTTTTTGTTAATTTACTAGAGAATTTACGAAAAGAGCATTCTCTCGTCAGGCCAAAAGAAGAATATTTAAAAAAAATGAAAAATCGGTTACAGAGCCAGTCATTCCAGTTGTAAAGTTTTAAAAATACTCATCTCTTGAATTGGAAATGGATATAAATCAAGACGATAGCATTACTGTAGTGTGGATGGTACCGAGTTTGTCTCTTCGTTGCTTTACGTAGTCCATAGCAAAAACCCTTAGCCTACATTTTTTGTTTAAAGCGCGAGCGCCCCCCCCCCCCACCCCCAGCCACAAGCGTGAGGCCCTAGGCTGTTGCCTAAATAGCATAGTGGGTAATCTGGCCCTGGTAACTACCGACAAATTGGGATTCTGGAAATTCAGAGTTCAAATTAAAGGATTTCAAATACGCATACAAAGTAAGAAATGAGCATTGGGTGGGCATAGGTAGAAATGTACCCATCCGTTCATGGATACCATCTGTCAATCAATCACATGACAGTATCCCGCTGACGTTACCGCATATGTGCGTGCGTGCGTGTCCACAGAGCACTATAAAAACAGTGATCCGAGAATATTCGAATACCAATTTCTATACGAATACCGAACATTATTTGAAAGCTGTTTACAACCAAATGATAACCTGTTTCTGCATTTTTAGGCCATAATAGTATACAAAAATCTATTTGCGCTAATATTGACCCATGTTGCATTAGGTAGTTGTTGTGAATGCCGCCATCTAGAACAAAAAATCGCCTGACATAGCATCTTTCGTCGAGGCTGCCATGATGGTCTACATTCTATGTAGGGTTCTTTAGAAACCAGTTTTTTGCGAAAACAATGGCTATTGATTTCGATTGGATGATCATTAGCTTTCCAATGATCCCTACACGCCTGTATGTCTCACGCGGACGACTTCCTTAGACAGCATCAACTTCCAGTCAAATTTTTTTTTTAAATTTAACAAGATATGACGAAGTGGTAACCAATAATCATTCAGTGGAATAAGCATTGTAGCAAATGCTCTACCATGCAGCTCATATATTCCATCTTTGAAAAATCGCATTCAGGCACGATATTAATACCTTTAAAATGTCTCCAACCAAACTACGACAATACTTAAGGGTGATACAGTAGAACTAAGAAAGGTCGATACAGTGAGAAGAACGTTTTCCTAATAATATTCAGGTATTTTAAATAACTGATGCGAGATGTTTTAGTTTTTATACTGTTTTACCAAACTATTATAGAGGCGTATTCATATAAAGAAAATAAGACTTCATCTTTAACATTTAAGACGTCTAAAGGGCAAAACAGAGTACGGGCGTCACGCGGGCGTCAAGCAACACGTGGGCGTCAAACAGCCTTCAGTGGAAAACTAAAGATAGATAGCTATGGTTTATTCGCTGAACTGTACACAGTTGTGGAGATACATACCATTATAATATTATACATAGGTACATATATACATTATTCTATCAGCATACATTATTGTTATTGCTATATGGTATATTAATGGACCCAATGTATCCATCCATCATATGACGTCATGATTAACAAAGTGGCGTATAGGGTGGCATCTAAATCATTACGTCATGACTGACTCAATTTAGTCCGTCATAAACGTTAGTCTAGTCCAACGCTTTGTACAAATTGTATGTTATTACTACTTAATAAACATTCTGTTGGGTATTTTGAAACCAACTTGGCTGGGCGCTCCATCCGGTGGCAGCAACAGCATCCAGTCAAACTAGACCCAAAACATCCGACGGCGTACCTGTATAGTCGTCTGGAAATTGGTAGCCAGGGCGTCCGAGGGTCGATCGATCCTTACATGGGCGAAGCTTGGTTAGAGCTTGACTATGGATGGGCGAGGGCATAGCCAAATCTAGAAAGGTCCATTGCCCATCAATTAGAACGTTATAAGTGTTACGTGTGCAGGTGAGTGGACCTTTTCAATTTATACATCTGTCATATGATGTCACATTACATCACAGTTAACTAAGTGACGTCTAGGATGACTTCATAATTAATTATAGCATGATCGACTCGATTGCTGCTGTTGAAAGCATCAGTAGCTTTTGTTCAAATTACTCTTAATACATTCAGAATATTATATGATTATAAGAAATACATTCCCTAAGTTCCTTGTCTGTACATAGATGTATAAATTTGTACATATTATATTTAAAAAAATAAATAAATAC
This sequence comes from Chaetoderma sp. LZ-2023a, assembly GCA_034401795.1. NCBI lineage: Eukaryota > Metazoa > Mollusca > Caudofoveata > Chaetodermatida > Chaetodermatidae > Chaetoderma > Chaetoderma sp. LZ-2023a. The sequence goes on along the minus strand of CM067360.1, from coordinate 87,307,832 downwards.
ATTTGTATATATGTTAATGAGGGCCTCTGCTAGATCAGGCCGTGTACTTGAAGTGCTGCCCTCAATAAATAACGATTATTATTATTTTTATTATTATTATTATTATTATTATTATTATTATTATTATTATTTAGTCGTCCGACACGTTGTACGAATTGTATATTTCCACCATTTACTAGGCATTCTGTTGAATATTTTGAAACTAAATTAATTGGGCACTGTTGCTGCCATAGGTCGCAACAGCACCCATTCAAACCAGCCAGAAAACATCCAACAGGCTACCTGTATATTCCCCTGGAAATTGATAGACAGTGAGTTCAGGATCTGAACTACATAGGTCCATACAGAATGAGACCATCATATACCAAGACCTAGCCCACCTCACCACACAGAGGCCCACGAGTCAAGGGTCCAAACGCACACGCGCTCAACAATCTCACTCCAAGCATACAAACGCTAATTTTTCTATACCATTCTATTTCAAAATCTAAAATCGATAGATATAATATCAGGATAATGTATTGAGAACAATATAATGAGAGGCTGTAGCTGCATTTATTGTGGTTCTGGCACCACAAAGCTGTCCAGATCAGGTCAACACACCAGTCTACATACTTTAATTATGTAGGAATAGGAACAATAAATCGAGTAGGTCACCAGTCGAATTAGTTTCAAATATTCAACACACTGAATGCGTCTGGCATGCGGCAAGCCACATAAACGCACGTCATAGTAGTAGTAGTAGTAGTAGTAGTAGTAGTAGTAGTAGTAGTAGTAGTAGTAGTAGTAGTAGTAGTAGTAGTAGCAGCAGCAGCAGCAGCAGCAGCAGCAGCCGCAGTAGTAGTAGTAGTAGTAGTAGTAGTAGTAGTAGTAGTAGTAGTAGTAGTAGTAGCAGCAGCAGCAGCAGCAGCAGCAGCAAAAGTAGTAGTACTAGTGTAGTAGTAGTAGTAGTAGTAGTAGTAGTAGTAGTAGTAGTAGTAGTAGTAGTAGTAGTAGTAGTAGTAGTAGTAGTAGTAGTAGTAGTAGTAGTAGTAGTAGTAGTAGTAGTAATAGTCCTAGCAGCAGCAGTAAAATCAGTAGCAATAGTAGCAGCAGTAGGAGTAACAGCAGCAGCCTGTCATTCCAGTGGTAAATTTTCAAAAATAGTCTTTTCTTGGTCTGCAAATGGACATTTCTGAAGACCACTGCAGGAGCAGTCTTTTGACTGATATGAGTGTTAAAGGGTTAATGTCATCAGTCCACCCGTCAGTTCATCGGCGTCCCAAGAAAACTGAAATGTTCAACTATTTACACACCTCCCGCAAGACGAACAAACGGACGGGCTGTCGAATGGATTGCTGAATCGAAACTTCTTATGCACGCACGCACGCACGTACGTAAACGCACGTACACGCACACACACCACCCCAAAAACCAAACAAAAAATTTTATCCTATCCACATAATCACCATACATGTGATGTTTCATAGTATGCTCCAGGAGCAGGTGTCCAGATACACCTAAAGCTGCGGTCAGGTCGAGCTACAATGACCCGCGCTGCGCTAGAACTGTCGGCAACTGACCAGAAAATTTGCGCTCATGTCGCTTACGATTCGATTACTAGCAACTATCGACAACTACTTGCGCTGCCCGTTTCCAAGTCGTACGCGCGCTCATGTCAACTGGAAACGCAGCATGAATTAACAGGCCATGTATTTATTTTCAAATGACCTTTCATATTTGCAATATATGTATGTTGTGCATTATCTTCTTTAAAATGTGTATCGACCTATTGTATCCCGTGTATCCAAGAAATCATTAGATAATCTGTTCTGCATCCTGCCTCAAACACACGTGTGATAAAGAAAAAAGAATAGTTTCCTTTCCTATGCTAATTATGTATTTTCCTTTTGCTACTTGCTTTAAATTGTAGATCACGCCTTTTGCTAATACGTAGCCTAATACTCCAGTGTGGTTGAGGTTAATAAATCTATGGGCATGTATAAAATCTTTCAACAAAAACACATGAATTAAAAATAAATAGAAAAAACGTTCCGGAACGTTCCACAAATTGTATAGGGCCTATAGATTTTAAATTGTATATACATTTTAGATATAGCATTATATAGATTTTAAAATTTAAGAGTGGGCATCCTACTAAAACACAGCAGGGCAGTGAATTGAAAGATAACGATATCATGAGTTACCTGTGGAATATGCCTCTCAGCTTTAATAAAGCTACATTTCTTATTAACGGAAGAGTAGCAATTTAAACATTTACGGGTGTGGCGCCGTACTAAAAGTCTCTGCGGATGTGGGTACATATCCCTAGAATATGTGTCTAAAGTTTCATCTAGATTGAATGAAAACTGAATGAGGATTAGTAAAAAGAACAAGAACACCGTTAGAGATGCATGCCGGATCTAAAGGTTTTACGCTAAAATAGCTTACAGAGATAGTAAAGATAATATTATGCGAAAAGACTTCACATTCAAATTATGTCAACAAAAGTCAAACATTTAGTGACGTCATTTATAGTAGTTACGTCACGTGATCGTGTCATCAGATGCTTGATTGACAGATTTGATCCATGAATTACGAGACTGTGATAGCTTAAAGTAAATTATCATCTGACATTGCTTTACGGAATTAAATCTCATTTGCTAGCCATAAAACACGATTTTTGAAAATTTACAACTATATTGACTGACTCCGTTGTCCATCAGTTTCTGTGTACTGATTGGCTACAGCCGATAATTCAGTTGCTGGCAATCGTAATTACACTCCTGTTGATGTTAACTGGCCTGCGATTGACAGCAACCGATCGTAGAAGTAGAATATGCTCTACTCCAGCGATTCGAGATTTTTTTGGACGGCGATTGACAGTAAAGTGATCGCAGGTACGCTCAGGTCAAACCTGTCAGAGACTAAATCGGTCGCTGGGAGTTGCCGATAGTTGCGGGAAAATCAAGCGGCGACTAGTTGAGTCGCGGAGCAAGCTCGACCTGACTGCCGCTTTAAGCCTAGCTTTTGTCGAGCTGAGATTCTAGGCGCTACGACGCAACTGTCGGCAACTCATGGTAAATTGGAGCGTATGTCAGGTTGAAGAGATTGCACAGACAACGTTTCACAACTCGTAGCGCTGCAGTGGTTCCAAGTCGTGCGCGCGCTCATGTCAACAGACATACACCCCCCCCCCCCTAAATGGTTCCCTAATAAGTTGATAAATTGATATAGACGATATTCTGTTTTCTGCGAGTTGATTGGCTATACGTTTGAATGGTTGTAGACAATCGTATACACACTCATGTGGATTGCAACTGACCTAGACTCGACAATACTAGTCGTAGAAGTTGAACATTTTCAACTGCTGGGACGAGCGACTTTTGAGTTGTCGATCTTGGGCGATTGACGTGAAACTGATTGCAGAGCCCGTGTTGATTTCTTCAGCAACAAAATCAGTCACTGCGAGTTTCAGGGAATTGCTGAAAACCCAATCGGCGACTAGTTGAGTTGCGTCGCAGCTCGACATAAGCAGGGCTTTAAATTATCAAAGTAAAACTAGATTATCTTATATTTATCAAATTTTGTCTAGGAGAACGAATAGACAGACGAACACACAACTACATACGGATTGATCCAAAACCATAAGATGCTAAATTGGACGTGTAAGATCTGTCAATCAAGTAGCCGACGTCATAATCAAAGTAGATCGCTGGTTAGCTGACGTCACAATCAAATTACGTAGATCTATCACGAATGTGGCAACGGTCGAACAATATGCGTCTGAAGTGTATATATGCCTTTAGTGACTTTACAATTTAGTAAACATTCTGTTGAACAGTTTGATTGGGAGCTGTTCCTGCCATACAGCTCTCAATCAAATTAGTTTCAAAATATTCAACAGCGTACCTATCTAATTGATGACTCCAATCTGCATATCGATCACGTATATTGGGCGTCATAATCAATTACATCATGTGTAGGCTGACGTCACAAGCAACTACGTAATGAAAGGCGCGGCTAAGTCTGTCAGGAACTTTTAAAGGTCCGTCAGTTGTACGACATCTATGTATGTATGATTACTGTATTCTGTGGCTAGGGTAGTAGAACCATCCTACAGATGCAATCATTTCTTCTTCGCTTTTGCCCACTGTGTCTTCCTCCTCAGCCGAAATCCTTAGCTTCCTCAGGTCCATTCTTGATTTGACTGTACCGAGTCCTGCTTTCTTGAGGTCACCTCGTAACACATGTATGTCTTTACTATTTAATACACATTCTATTGAATATGTTGAATCTAATTTCACTGGGCGCAGTTAATTAGCTCCAAACTATTCAGCATCTTACTGTAGTTTTCTGGAAATTGACATTCAGAGAGTTCAGGGTTCGCGCGATCCCAACACGGACAAAGCGTGGGCGGAGCTTAGCCATAGATGGGCGGGGCAAAGCTAAAAGTAGACTCACCCATTACCTTGAAATATGTATTCTAGGAATGCATGGATTGGTTCACACTCGATTCAAACGTGCGCACAAAGTGGGCGGGGTTAGTTAGCTAGAAATGGATGAGACGTACCTAGCATTGATTACATCACTGGATCTCGAGGTAGAATTTCCACGTACGTCATGTACTCTCTGTCTATGCCCTTGAGGATAGCATACACCTGCGACATTGGCACGCTATTATTGAGAAACACAAAGCATATCTGTAACAGTAAACACATTAAACATTTCTGCTCTGGTGCCTGCATGGTCTACCTTACGTAATTTACCCCCCATAGACGCAATCTGCCCTTGGCCTGTTTGGTTAGTTGCCAATAGGCCAGAATGTGAAACCATCTCTCCAACGAACCCAATCCCCAACCTGCCCAAAGTAATTTTACAGACTTAGATCTTTAGTAACCTTATCCTATACACTTATAATAATTACTTGATTGATACACATATCATAGTGGAATACGATTTTATAGCGAAATTAAATCTGATTCTGTCTCAATAATACAAATGTGAAATAAGAAACGCGCTATAATAGGCCTATAATTTTCAACGTCGCGATGCAAAACATTTGGAAAGGAATCGCATTCTAGTCACGCCACCATCTATAGAATACAAATACAAATATAATTTTATAAAATTATCACAGCTTAGCTCGAATTACATTATTATCTTCAAAATTGCGAACCGGTTGGATGAGTGTGAGTGTGCAAAGAATCTCACAGAATAATAGCTTGATTAATCATCGGAGTCAAATATTACATCAATCACGTTGACTAGTTCTGGCTCTTCATCATTATTTTTCTCATTATCTAGATAATCTTAAAGTTTTTCACCAGCTGGTCCACTATTTCTGTTGGGATAACAATCTCGTTTTTTAATTTGTTATATACCAACCGTGTCCATGTGGGCTTTGTATATCTGGCACTGAATGATCTGCCTTAGACCAAATGAGAGCTTCAGTGATATGAGTTTTCCGTCTGGGAGGAAAAGCACTCGTATCTTACAAGAGCATGCGTGTAGGCCTGGAAATGCTGCACAATGGCCCTTTCCATTTTTAGCTATGCCCCGCCCGTCACTAGCTAAGCTCCACCCACACCTGTTGGGATTGATCGATCCCCAAATGCCCTAGCTATCAATTTTCTGAAAACCATACAGGGAAGTTGTTGACTGTTTTGTAACTAATTTGACTGGGCGCTGTTGCTGCCTATGGCAGCAACAGCGTCCAGTCAAATTAGTTTCAAAATAGTCAACAGAATATTTATTAAATAGTAAAAGCAAACAATTTGTACAACAACGCATAGCCCGTCTGCAAATATTCGTTCGTGACATACTTATCGACATCATTCATGACGTCATTCATTATGATGTCATTCTACACATTGCGCAGTTCATTATGACGTAATATGATGGGTGGGTACTCTGGAAAGGTGAATTCTCTCACCAATGACACTTTGTAGGCCTACGTCTATTCTATAAGGTGTGTGTTTCTAATAATACACGCTGTTCCAGACTTTACACAAACTTTAGCACTGTGTGTCACTCTCATTGAGGGGGTGGTGTGGTGTGGGGGTGCTGTGTGTTAGTTCTGAAGTTTCTGGAATTCACTTGTTAGAGCGGGGGTGAAAACATCTCTAGCAATCACATTCATTTGTGTATCGTCTGTCAAGATTTGGTCCAGGTGTCAATTTACTACAATGTGGCCAACCACAGAAGTGAGGATTTAAGTAGTGACTACACAAAATATAAAGACCACTAAAGGAAAGCGTCAATCAAAATTCGTCAGTGGCGAGAAGAAGGAAGAATATGCGCAAATATGATGGTAAATAGCTCAAGCAGGAATTGAAACAATCGTGAAAATGGTTACCAGTACGGCCATTAAAATGCACTGAAAAGTATTATTAACCTACAGATCTTACATCTGTAAGATGATAGTAACCTTCATGGTAGTGCATGGGGAATTACTTTAAAATAATACTGACAAATGATGCTGACTTAGATAACAATATATATAAATACCCTAGTTACATAACACTATAACTTAATTATTGAACGGTAAAACACACGATTGGTGTGGTATAGTAATCCTATTATATGATAATCCTATTAAAATATACATTAACACCGAGTCCATAAATATTGTCCTGTTCTATTAAATATAAATTTTCTAGAATAGTGTTCAACCACGACGGCAACCAAGCGACAAAAATCCACAAGACCTATTAAGTCGGAGAACAGTGGAAATGGGTGGATTTGTAACACTAGAAACGTTCGTGTGGAAAAGACAGGCTCTCAACGTGAAAGAAACCTCACAAAACATTTCACTGGGAAGCCTCAGAATCGAGTTGCCTTGATGGCAGTCACAAAGATAATTTTATATAGGCATTAGTTGGAGGGGCCGACAAGACCAATTTATAGAGGATCTCATTGACAACATCGACAAACAATTTGACAGTCTAATCATATTTAAGCATCATGAGATGACGAAGAACTCAGCTATTTCTGGATCCGGTTATGGACGTGGAAATCTGCAGCATGACTGGATGTTGATGTAGCACAAGCATACACGAAGACTTCTCCAATTGTGGGCGTATGATTTCTCCGCTGGTAGAAACCGTCGAAATTCATGGTGTGCTACTAGTGGTACGAAGGTGATTGCGGAAACAGGTTTCCGTGTCAAAAGTCTGCTATTTTTAATGCCATCCGGAGACAATTTACGCCAAGTGATAATGAAACTGGCACTTCAGTAATAACATTGATGACTGTCCCATGGCGCTATGCGCAGAGGATGGAGCCGTGTATGAGGCAAATCCTTCTTCCCATGGTACTGGACTAGAATAGATTCAGAAAGTTATTTCTTCACTGGTTTTTGGGTTGAAACACAGAAACATGAGCGAATGGAGATGCTATGTCCTGAACACAATTGTTTGCGTCGATGGCACTTCGCAAACTTTATGGGTGCAATAACATATAAAAATCCGTCTGAGGAGTCTTCCGATGGAAAGTTGGTGGGAAATACAGCTTCCACTGAGAATGGAGAATGCACGAAAAAACCGACCAGCGTAATGATTGTTCCATTAATGAATAGAGGATAATTGGTTAATTGGACCCAATAATGTATCAAGTTGTCAATAGTAATTTATCAGGCACACAACTAGAACCTGGCATGGACATCTTCTAAGGTTTTCGAATGACCGGAACTGGGGAAAAATATGGGTTTCCCACAAAGATCAGATGGAAACGCTGATTACATATTTCCTAAATTTATGATTAACTGGTGGCTAAACAAATGATTCACGTGGAAAGCAGGCAAAGATCTGACCATTGTCACAAGAAGGACTTGAAGTTTTTGGACTCAGAACTGGGAATGGTTCACCTGACCCTCACTGTCGAAAATTAGATTAAAATGTGCACATGGAGACTGTGTTTATAGGGCCTCTTACGTTTCAGAAAGGCGTAACTCTCAAGAAAAGGACGCCAATTAGCATACGAGGGATAGGGCAGGAAGCCAACCACATGACCAGCGTGGACATTGGAAGAACATTTTCTGGAAATGGACAAGCTCCATCGCACGCAGATTGAAGAATATTCAATCTTAAATAACTCAATGGCTACTGAGCCGATTCTGAAATTGTTTTCAGATTCGTAAACCCCTTATAATTTTTGACCGGAAAAATGAAAAACATTTCCCAATGGTCCACTAATAAGGAAATGTGAATTATTCGTGTACTTTATACTTGCCCTAATATAAATGATGCTGGCCAATAGGTCAGCGTCGTACAGATGCACACCCTATTTTGTGCACAAAAAAAAGAGTATGTTATGCGTGGTAACTTCCTCCTAGCCACCCGGCCAGGAGGAAGTATATACGGATGCATAAAACAGAGATACGGATCCAGACTCTGCCATCAGAATGCTCCTGGGAGGACGGGAGGACTCCACATTGTATTACACTACCCTCTCCTAGCTCTTGACGCGAGAGAGATCTTTTTAATTCAGAGGAAAGGAGGGGTAATAAAATGTGTGGTTGGGCCAGCATGTTTTTCTTTTAATTTTTACCCGGGGTTTTGGTCCAGGATTTTATGTTTCATTGCTTCCGCTGTATAAGTTTATTTGTGTCCTTTACACACGAACTTGCGTGGAACCCCTCTTAGCCTGAGGTGCGCCACGCACGCACGCACGCACGCACGCACGCATGCACACACACAACCACCACCACCACCACCATCAGACCCAGAGATATGCAAGCGCCTAAAGACAACACAATATATGATTTGAAGTTATACAATAGTTAAGTTTCACATGACATATTTAACTGCGCCCTTTTTGTTTTTTGGTGAATTGTGAGTTCTCCCACTGAACAGACTGGCGTAAAGAAAGAGGTTGAAGTGACAATGGCAGAAATGGACATCAGTCTGAGTTCCGGGCGAGCGCTGCAGCGACCTGAGTATTCAAATACCATAAGTAGTGCGCGAAACTTCTGTCTCCTCCGTCAGACAAGCCCGTGCCCATGTTCATGATGTAATGGTTGAAAAGGTTTCAGGGCTACAGACACATTCGCGGATGACTGAGATGTGGCGCTAACAGATGAAGCGATTGGATGAGCAAATACCGCCGATGATACCTGAAGTTCCGGATGTAACGACCGATTTCGTGAATGCAATGTTAGTGAGATGTCATCCGTTAAACAGGTTAAATCAGTTGTTGCTACTGTAGTGGTTGATGCAGTTCACATGTGCACCATGATCTTAGTCAAGGGACTGCTTGCTACAGATGAGATAGCTGCAGCTACCGTGGTAAGAGAATACAATTGAAGAAGTTCGTGCGTAATAGGCAAAGTCGCTTTTCCTTCAGAATCACTTTACACATGCCGAGTGTTCATCATCATCATCATCATCATCATCATCATCATCATCATCGTCATCATCATCACCATCATCATCAGGCTCTTGGGACATAATCCTAGGGCTTGTATCATCTCGGTCATGACACATTGTTTCTATGGCTTACCTTGGTACATGCTATTTATATACATCAATGCATATTTACATACACGCCGTTTGCGGTTGGACAGGAAGTTTTCAATCCATTTAACTACCTTCTCTCTGATACCATAAGCCTTGAGCTTCTCTATGAGTCGTTCGTGTGGAACTGTGTCAAATGCCTTTTTGATGTGAATGTATATAACATCGACTAGTTCGTCTTTATCTATCACACTGGTTACTATCTCTAAGTACTCTAGTAGTTGAGTCTTGCATAACAAGTTATGTCTAAACCATATTAGCATCCGGTTAGTATTTTTCCTTCCTCCATATATTCCATGATTGCATCCATGACGAAGGAGTCCAGTACTTTGCATAGGATACAGGTTAAACTTACAGGACGCTAATTGCCTGGGTCATTCGTAT